>JACRUU010000024.1:14056571-14114071 GCA_030449085.1 Kryptopterus vitreolus
GGACACGCACCTTCCAAAAAGTTCAACTTTTGTCTCGTCAGTCCACAAGATATTTTCCCAAAAGTCTTGGCAGTCATTGAGATGTTTTTTAGCAAAATTAAGACGAGCCTTAATGTTCTTTTTGCTTAATAGTGGTTTGCGTCTTGGAACTCTGCCATGCAGGCCGTTTTTGCCCAGTCTCTTTCTTATGGTGGAGTCGTGAACACTGACCTTAATTGAGGTAAGTGAGGCCTGCAGTTCTTTGGATGTTGCCCTGGGATCTTTTGTGACCTCTCGGATGAGTTGTCTCTGCGCTCTTGGGGTAATTTTGGGCGGCCGGCCACTCCTGGGAAGGTTCACCACTGTTCCATGTTTTTGCCATTTGTGGATAATGGCTCTCACTGTGGTTCGCTGGAGTCCCAAAAGCTTTAGAAATGGCTTTATAACCTTTACCAGACTGATGGATCTCAATTACTTTTGTTCTCATTTCTTTCCTGAATTTCTTTGGATCTTGGCATGATGTCTAGCTTTTGAGGTGCTTTTGGTCTACTTCTCTGTGTCAGGTAGCTTCTGTTTAAGTGATTTCTTGATTGAAACAGTAATCAGTGTGGCAGTAATCAGGCTGGGGGTGGCTACAGAAAAACTCAGGTGTGATAAACCACAGTTAAGTTATTTTTTAACAAGGGGGGCAATCACTTTTTCACACAGGGCTATGTGGGTTTGGATTTTTTTCTCACTAAATAATAAAAACATTCATTTAAAAACTGCATTTTATGTTTACTTGTGTTATCTTTGACTAATATTAAAATGTGTTCGATGATCAGAAACATTTTGTGTGACAAACATGCAAAAGAATAAAAAGTCAGGAAGGGGGCAAATAGTTTTTCACACCACTGTAAATATATATATATATATATATATATATAATATATTATACTATATATATATATATATATACACATTCATCTTCTACCGCTATGTATATATAATGTATATATATATATATATATATATATATATATATATATATATATATATGCTCATATATCTATATATATATATATATATATATCTACATATATATATATATCTCTATATATATATATATATATATATATATATATATATATATATATATATATATATCTATATATATACATTCATCTTCTACCGCTATATCCGATCTTCCCTCGGGTCACGGGGAGTCTGTGCCCATCTCAGGCATCTATGGGCATTAAGGCAGGATACACCCTGGATGGAATGCCAACTCATCGCTGGACACACACACACACACACACACACACACACACACACACACACATTTATACACTAGGGACAATTTTCCAAGGTTCCCAATGAACCTACCGTGCATGTTTTTGGACCGGGGGAGGAAACTGGAGAACCCGGAGAAAAAAACCCCCTGAGGCACAGGGAGGGAACATGCACAAACTCCACACACACACATGACCGAGACGGGAATCGAACCCGGACCCGGACCCTGGCGGTGTGAGGCGAACGTGCTACGTATACAGACAGATATCAGATAGATAGATAACGAATTGCTGTAAAAGTCTCTGTGAATGATTTGTTACTACAGAAATTGTATTGTTATTCAATTACTACTACTACTACTTACAGAGCTACTGTTTAAAAACAAAGAAACAAAGAAAACATGTTCACATATCGCTGATGTTTTACAAGGTGAGTTTCAGCAGCTACTAAAACATTCACGTCACATGACGGCTTATTATTACAAAATACATTGTATTAACAATTATTAGTTATTAATACAAGGGAGGAAACTGTAGAACACAGTGAACATGAAAAAACCACACAGGCAGGAACCCAAGAAACAATCCTATTATTCTCATTTTAACCATATCAGTGTAGTAACAGTAAAAGTAGCCAGAATTTGAACTGAAAAATCTCTATAAACTTTTATTCTGTAATGTAAAAAAAGTGTAGAACATTTTCTACAAACTTTTATCTATAATTATGTGTAATGTAATTCTATAAATGGAATTATGCATTACAGGGGCACGGTGGTTTAGTGGTTAGCACGTTCGCCTCACACCTCCAGGGTCCGGGTTCAATTCCCGCCTCTGCCATGTGTGTGTGAAGTTTGCATGTTCACCCCAAGGGGGTTTTTCTCCGTGTTCTCCGGTTCTCGCTTTCTCCGATTTTCCCCCGGTCCAAAAACATGCACGGTAGGTTGATTGGCACCTTGGAAAATTGTCCCTAGTGTGTGAATGTGAGTGTGGGTGCCCTGGAATGGGTTAGCATTCCATCCAGGGTGTATCCTGCCTTAATGCCCATAGACGCCTGAGATAGGCACAGGCACCCCGTGACCCGAGAAGATCGGATATAGCGGTAGAAGATGAATGAATGAATGAATCTCTCTCTCCGAGACCTCATTTGGGATACTTTCCATGAACTGGCCCCTATGACAAACTAATTATATAGCCCTAGTTTAAACTATGTTATCTTTATATGCTGTTGAATGAAAATGAACAACATTTAATCACTAGCCGAACCCTTTATATCAGATTCATTTATTTTCTGTTTGTTTTCTCGGTTAATTCAAGTGAAAAATTGTCGTCCGAATAGCTGTAGTCAGTTAGACCTAATATAATAGTGATATTACCGTGATACATGGCAAATGCACCACATTTGCTTAAGTGGCCTGTGATGAACACTGTCTAACGCTTCCCTAAACCACGATCTTCTGCAGTGAGCTTTGTGGACTGTTTGGTGTTGACACTGCCTCCATGCGGTACACGCTCGGTACTGCAGTCTCACCAGGCCAGACTAAGGCTGTCTGGTTTCCATGCACCAATGTCGCCCCCTGCTGTTCGCATGCAGTACCTCACCTTTCCTGTGGAGCTGCAGCACACCCAACAGACACAAGGACTTAAGCATCTCGGTGATGTACATCTCCAAGCAGCACTGCAGCTGGATGAACAGCCTGCAGATTTCAGGGTGGATCTCGCCATCCTCTGGCCTACGAATCCAGAAACAACAGCATGAGAGGGACATCTCGTCTGTCACAGAGCAGCAAAACTAATGATGGGTCGAAAGTTGCCTACCCAGAGATGAGTGTGAGGTGCTGGTAGGCGCTCTGAGCCACTGTGCAACCTTTGGTGCGTGTGCTGTGCATGCGTGCCCTCAGATTTGGACAGTCTGCTGTGATCTCTCCTATGGAGATGACCTGCTCACGGTGGAGTGCCACCAGAGTGTTAAACTCCTGCACTGCCTAAAAGACAAACACAAAAAGCTTTCTCGGGGTGGATGTATAAAGCAGAACACCATCACACATCATTAGGTAAGACAGCACAGTACATGGGTTCTCTGGAAGTGTATCAGGTGACTTATATATCTGTGCTTTTCCAGGAAATCCTGCTCAGGTCTAATGGTGACCTTGTGGCCATGGATGTGGTTTCATGGATTAAAATAGAACGACTCTTTATGTTTCGTGACTGTGATGCTCTGATTCCGAAAACTATATATATTTTTAAATGCAGTTTTGCTTCCAATACCGAGGATGCCTAATGAAACATTTGCAGTGGTCCATGTGCCAACGCAAAGGGTCACAACTTCTCAGGGCTCTGCTAAAACAGAAGAGTTCCCCGTTAGGTTTCACGCACGACGTATTACGGTTGTGAGATGTGTGACATCGCCCGATGACATGCGATCTAGCCGAGAAAAATTCATCTGCGTGAGTCACGATTACTGGGAAAGCTCGGGGGGCAAAATAAGCCACCAAACATCTTGGCTATTATTCATCAACAGACACGTTTGACACCCGGTAGCAGGGCATTACCAACAACCAGCCTGACAACAATCACATCGGGGTGCAATCGGTCATCCAATAGCATGCTACTGATTTGTTACAATTACGGGGAAATGCGCATTTTGGGGGAAAAACTGCAAAAAAAACCAAACAAAACCCAGGCGTGATGAAACGCGATTAAAATTGACGTGACGAAAACACTGCGGTATATATATATATATATATATATATATATATATATATATATATATATATATATATATATATATATATATATATATATATATATATATATATATATGATGGCACCGTCCGTACTACCACCACCGCTCTCTGCAGTGCTCCAGAGCGCGCTGCTGTCCTCCCCTGCGGGCGCTGTCCGTGCTCTCTCGCCGCTCGGGTTCGCTGCGCGCCGCTTTGCCCAGCTGATGAAACATGCGGCCTGCGGATCCGGGGCGGCTCTTTCGCCCGTTCGGTGCGGAACACATGCATATACGCGTCCACGGACGAAAACCTCCCACCCCCCCTCCCACCCCCCGCCCACCCCCAACCCCAACCCCCAAACGGCCGCCGCGTGTTCGTGCTCGGCACAATTTGTCGTTTTTTGTTGTTGTTGTTGTTGTTGTTTTTTTTAATCCCTTTCGTTTTCTTTTCAGCGTGATGGTGAGCCGAACGGACGCGCTCGACTCCTCCGCATCTCGTCCTCGGATGAAGCGAGCGGCGCACACAGCGACCGCGCGCGCACACACACACACACACACACATGCGCGAGTGCGCGCTTGTCTAACTAATGCGCGCACACACACACACACACACACACAAACGCCACAGTGTTTTTTTAGGACGTAAGAAGAGATAAAAAAAAGAGGGAGCATTTCGGCACGACGCTGCCGCAGCGCTACACACTCTTTAGGGATACATGCTGAACGGGACTAATAGCAAACACACTGCTTCCATGCAAACATGTGCTGTTTGTTTTTAAACCGTGCATTAATATTATAAATGTATGCAGGAAGGTTTTCTAATACCGACTAAATTCTGTTCACCCTAAAATAAAATACACCCTTTTTTTATTATATGGTAGTTAGCTGGACCTTTTTCCTGGCGACTCTTGAGTGTCTGTGATAATGACCTTGTAGGAAAACAGATTTCGTGGATTGAAACTAATAAAGCAATTGATTGGCTGAAAAATTATTAAGCAATTATTTCTACCGGCAGGCAAAACTTTCTTTAAGGGGAAGCAGTAGCAACTGCGCATGCGCGTACTGCATTTCATCGCTGCAAAATGTGACCATAGGACAGACAGAGCTCTGTAGACCTTTCTCTCAGTTCCTCTTATCTTAAAGATAATATAAGATACAGATTTATTAATCCCGAAGGAAATGATTGTACCAGAGATTGGTCCAAAGCAAATACAATAATACAAACGTGTATTAAATAGGGATGCACATTATAGTTCTAAGAGGTACAATGCAATTTTTCCTTAGACAGCTCATAGATAAAAATGGAATACTTCATAAAATGTAATAAATAATTGTATCCAAATGTAATACTTTCGTTCTATTTCATATGAATAAATTCCCATAACTGACTTCACTGTGTAAGCATTATAAATGTGCTTCACATGCAGACACATTATTAATGAATATACGAGAACCAGTTCCACACATCAACGATATAGGAAGGTGCTACGCTTTAGATCAGGGATCACCAACCTTTTTGTAACTGAGAGCTACTACATGGACACTGAGCCGTAGAAAGGGCTACCAGTTTAAAATACTCCTCTGAAATAACAAATTTGCCTTTAGTTATATTAATTCATTCATTCATCTTCTACCGCTTTATCCGATCTTGCCTCGGGTCACGGGGAGTCTGTGCCTATCTCAGGCGTCTATGGGCATTAAGGCAGGATATACCTTGGATGGAATGCCAACCCATCGCAGGACACATACACACACACACACACACACACACACACACACACACACACACACACACCACACACAATCACACACACATTTACACATTCACACACTAGGGACAATTTTCCAAGGTGCCAATCAACCTACCTTGCATGTTTTTGGACCGGGAGGAAACCGAAGAACCCGGAGAAAAACCCCATGAGGCACGGGGAGAACATGCAAACTCCACACACACATGGCCGAGACGGGAATCGAACACGGACCCTAGCGGTGTGAGGCGAACGTGCTAACCACTAAGCCACCGTGCCCCTGCCTTTAGTTATATATTATTATTAATTATTAATGATACTCGTTTATCTGTATGAATACACTTATGATTTCTGACAGTAACTATCAACAACGAGTTAACTACATTTTACATTTTAGATGCATCTCACTGATGTTGTGCAATTTGTATATCAGGCCTGAGAGCTACTCATGTGCTCCTTGGGGGCCACAAGCACCACGTTGGTGACCCCTGCTTTAGATCATTCATTCATTCATTCATTCATCTTCTACCGCTTTATCCGATCTTCCCTCAGATCACGGGGAGTCTGTGTCTATCTCAGGCGTCTATGGGCATTAAGGCAGGATAAACCCTGGATGGAATGCCAACCCATTGCAGGACACACACACACACACATTTATACACTAGGGACAATTTTCCACTGTGCCAATCAACCTACCGTGCATGTTTTTGGACCGGGAGGAAACCGGAGAAAAACCCCCTGAGGCACGGGGAGAACATGCAAACTCCACACACACATGGCCGAGACGGGAATCGAACCCGGACCCTGGCGGTGTGAAGCGAATGTGCTAACCACTAAACCACCGTGCCCCTTTCCTTTAGATCATGCACAGTTTATTTTTACCTTCTACAAGCTGGACTGATGATCGTCTATCTATAAAATGATGTTTCAAAAATACACCGCCCATCCTGTTTCCGTACGCTTCTGCAGCGTCACAACATTTATTCTTGTCCAGAGTTTCTGTAACTTTTCACTAAGATTGAGCACTGCACAAAGGCACTCCATAGCACATCCTGAAGATCTTCAATGTCGTCTGAACTCTGCTGTGTTAAATCAATGCGTGATCAAATTATGACTCACAAGTTGAGCACGATGAATCCTTGCATTGTCATCTTGGAATATGGCTGTTCCATCAGTGAAGAAAAAAAACATCCATTGATGGAATACTTTGGTCATGCAGTATATTCAGCCGACCTCATTCTTTGGGCACATAACATTACTGAACATAGGGCTGACCTATTGCAGCATCCCCAGATCATAGAACTGCCCCCACATGCTCGTACAGTAGTCAAAAAGAATGAAGGACAAGCATCAGTTCATCCACCTCTCTTCTTACCCTGACCATCATTCAGGAACAAGATACATCATCAGATCACATATCCATCTTCCATTGCTCCAGAGTCCAATCTTTTGTTCTGATTAGCTTCACTGATATGTGGATATAAGGCCACACAACTGTTTAGTCCCACTCCTTTCATTTCCCTTCACATTGTCATTCACTCATTCATTCATTCATCTTCTACCGCTTTATCCAACTTCTCTCTTGGGTCGTGGGGAATCTGTGCCTATCTCAGAGATATCAAGGATATCAAGGCAAGACACACCCTGTATGGAATGCCAACCCATCGCATGGCGCAAACACACATTCACACACTAGAGACAATTGTTCCAAAGTGTCAATCAACCTACCTTGCTATTTATGGACCGAGGAGGAAACCGGAGAACCCAGAGAAAAACCCCTGCAAACACACATATGGCGGAGTCGAGAATCGAACCCCCAAACCTGGAGGTGTGAAGCAAACGTGCTTGCCGCTAAACCAACGCATTCCCATTTTATGTGTGGAAATACTTTCATTTGCAAACCCAACTGTGAGTTCTGCTGTTTTTTGTTACCATTTGATTTCACCAAACGTGAATAATCATGATCACGATCATCCAAGATTTTTACCAAACACATATTTTGCTTACCCACTGTCCATCCAGTTTTGATTATTGATTGTTAGACACTTCTTAATCCAATTTTAGTATTTTCAGTAATCTCCTACGACGTTTTCTTTGTTTGCTGTATGCCAATAATTTGATCCTTCTGAAACCGACATGATCTTTTATGATGTATTTAACGCTTGCTTTTTTGAGATGGTAAACCATCTGTATTTACTCTGGTGTATTTGACTGTTGACTTTGACACAGATAGTCCTGCCTTCTGGAAGGAGTTGTTGATTCGTTTGTGAAGCTGCTTTTTTCAATGCCTTTTGGTGTTTTTCAGGATCACGAGTACTAACCGGTGTTGGGAATGGTACTTTGGAAATGTAATAGATTACAGATTACAGTACCCTATTCAAAATGTAATAAGTATATCTTTTCAATTACTTTAAAGTAACAAACTGATTACTTTTTGTACTTTCATTTGTCCACTAGGTGGCACTTTAAGTTAACATTCATTCATTCATTCATTCATCTTCTACCGCTTTATCCGATCTTCCATCGGGTCACGGGGAGCCTGTGCCTATCTCAGGCATCTATGGGCATTAAGGCAGGAGACACCCTGAATGGAATGCCAACTCATCACAGGTCACACACACACACACATTCACACACTAGGGACAATTTCCCAAGGTGCCAATCAACCTATCATGCATGTTTTTGGACCGGGGGAAACCGGAGAACCCGGAGAAAAACCCCTGAGGCACGGGGAGAACATGCAAACTCTACACACACATGACCGGAATCGAACCCGGATCCTGGCGTTGTGAGGCGAACGTGCTAACCACTACGCCACCGTGCCCCACACTTTAAGTTAACATTCTAAGAAAAAAAATGTTTCTATGGGGGGGGGGGGGGGGGGGGGGGGGGGGGGGGGGGGGGGGGGGTGGGGGGGGTGGGGGGGGGGGGGTTGGGGGGGAGAAGGGGGGTTGGTGTTGGTGGTACATGTTCCATACTCCGAGACCAGGAGCGGATGTGCAATGTTACTTTATTCTAGTAGGGCAAAAAAGCATATACCTCAGGATCACATTCTTTAACATTTTCATAAGTAACTGTAATATAATTACACATTTTTTTTCTCAGTAACTCATTTTTCTCAGTTACATTTATTTCATAATTAAATTGTGTAACGCCACTACATGTAACTGGTTACTCCCCAACACTGGTACTAACTATAAGTATATAAGTATAGTTAGTATAGTATATACTTAATATATATCTATGTAATTTGGCCACATCTAATGGTTTCTCTGTTTTGTCCTTTTGCTCTCTCAGTGATGGTACAGATATTCTTGATTGTTCCAGTCTTGCACTATGGTAACAGCTCCTTGGACTTTATATAAAACGTTAACAGCACCAGATTGCATTTGCAAATGTGATACTTGAAATCAACTCTAGAGCTTTCATCATCTTTTGGGTAAGTGAATCACGAGTGCATATGGATGACACTGTCAGGTTTACAGCAGCTTTATTTCGATTATTCATGCAATACATTTCAAACTGCTTTATTAAAAATGAATGTTAACTATATGGGGATCAGTAATAAGAATACATGAATAAATGAATGAATGAATAACTAAAGAAGCATAATTTCAGATGTGTGCAAACTTTTTCCTCTATGTATAAGCAAACAAACTGTACTTCAAGTCTTATTTTTTTAATTCCTGGAATGAAATACCCCAGTCAAACTTTTTAGTTACCAGGGGTGTAAGAAAATATTACCAGGCATGATTATCATAGTATTTTGTTTTGGACATACAGTAAAACCCAAGATCAAGTGCCCATATTCTTTATATTATACATTATTTTTTGGAGATAGTGAAGTGGAGAAGTGAAGATTCATTCATCTTCTACCGCTTTATCCGATCTTCCCTCGGGTCACGGGGAGTCTGTGTCTATCTCAGGCGTCTATGGGCATTAAGGCAGGAGACACCCTGGATGGAATGTCAACCCATCACAGGGCACACACACTCACACACATTCATACACTAGGGACAATTTTCCAAGGTGCCAATCAACCTACCGTGCATGTTTTTGGACGGGGGAGGAAACCGGGGAACCCGGAGAAAAACCCCCTGAGAGCATGCAAACTCCACACACACATGGCCGAGACGGGAATCGAACCCGGACGCTGGCGGTGTGACATTTTGCAAAACACTTTGTTGTAATTATGTATGGCACAGGTTTATTGGTATGGGAAGGATTCAGGAGTTACACATGTTAGCGGTGGAAATGTGATGTACATTGTGCAAATGAAAAATGTTTACTGGTTTACAAAGCTTTCCTTTGCTATGGTTTGCACAGTGTGGTCTTAATGACATCTTTCCTAAAATGATCCTATTTCTAAAATAAGAAATATCCCAAGATATCGCCTTGCTTACAGTATCACAGTGTATCACAACATATTGTATTGCAACCCCTGTATAGTGATATGTCTCGCATCACTAGATCCCTGCTGATGTCACTATAATCCCTATTAGTCACTAGCAGTCTTCAAACTATATCCCAAATCCTATTCCACATGCACTGGCTTCATAATGACCTTGATCGTGAAAAAAAGCATTTAAAATTCATTTTTAATGTTTAAAATGAATGAACAAACTTAAATACAATAAGCAGTCAAATGTATTTGAAAATCCCCAGTACTTGCCTTCGTCATATTCACATTAGCAATACAAACTCCAAAACCACTCCCCACGCTGCTGGAATTATCGTACTGGGAACTGGGCGTGCAAATAAAAATAAATAAATAAGAGAGAATACAACCAGAGGGGCACTAAGAAAAATAACGTGTATGTTTTTTTTGTCAATATTAACACTCGTTATAACTTTCTCCCTCTCTGCACAAAATAACCTGGAAATATATCTGAATATATCTATATATATATATATTATATTTTACACTCTCTTAAAAACTGTACATAATGTGTACAGTGATGAAATGCATCCGCTTTATACGTCTCTAGCATGCTCGAGTTCTCGTAGGATCACCAGAGGAGGATGTAGAAAAGAGCACACAAGACAATAAAGGAAGAAAGCACCCAGTGGAAAGAGAAGGTGATCATATCGGAGCCCCTAATAATGTCCAATCCCAGTCTGTTTAGTCCGAGTACTCTGAGGGGAAACTGCAACTGGTCAGCAGAAGGTCTGTGTCTTTGCAGTCCTGAAATATGTACAACAACTGAATCAACAGTAAATAATATAATCATTTTTTTTAATTATGTATTATTAATATCAATGACAACAACAGTGATGTTTTATTAACTGAGAGTCTGCCAAGTGAATGAAAAAAAAAACAATAATGGCTTTAATATATTATGAATTTACAGCTCTGTTTTACTGATGACACTTGCACATTGAGCACCAAAAAAAAAAACATCAGGTAAATCGTATTTAAAACACTAAAAAGTAAAAAAATATCTGAAATAACCAACCCCATAAAATGCGAAAATGCTTGGGACAGTTGGGCAGGGGCCATTTGGAATAGTTGGTCTTATTGAAAGACTCATTTCGTATACGGTATTCTTTTTGGAAGTGGGTCTTATTGTGCTGGTGAAGTTCTGAAACACAAACACGTTTATGAGTCAGACATCAGACATGATTTGCAGCCACATTCATATGGAGTACTACTGCTTTTAATAATAATAATAATAATAATAATAATAATAATAATAAAACACCTGGCAATTCTTAGCACTTGAATAAAAGTACAAAAAGCCACACAAAGAGAATTCCAAATCAATTTATAGATTCCTCTGTTGCATAAAGTCATTCATGTGCTGTATGATTTTTTTTACAGTCTTGTTTGTTCAATGGAACACACACACACTGCAATTCACTAATACTTTCACACATAAACCAAAATTCATCACAGTCTGAAGCATAAATAAACTCTGGGTTTTGTGCTTTGTCGTGTTGATATTATTAACAATGTTAATTCTGTTTTTCTTCCCCCTTATTATTATTATGTAAAAACTGTTACAGAAATAAGCATTTTGTTTCACGATCATTTATCAAAATTTGTGTCAATTGATGTTTCAACATTAAATGTCAATTTGCGTTTCAGATTTAACTGAAATTTGTTTATACATAATGCAATAATATTAACCAGACTGAACTACATTGTAGTACTTCATGCTAAAACCTCATAATTCATTATAACAGCTGCTATAATCAACTTCTACTACTATAATGCTTCTCTCATGCTACAGAAAATCCAGGCGAGCATTAAACCTTTCCACAATTATATTTATAGTAGCTGAATGGATAAAAGTACAAAAATGTGATATGGCTATATACTAGTGTTAGACTACTACAGGAAAGTATAACATATTCCTAGATGGAAAGGTTATAGCATCAAATTCCTATTCCTAGATTGATTTAATAGTAAAGGATGGATGGATGGATGCAAAGATAGATAAAAAGATAGATAGATACATAGATAGCTAGATAGACAGACAGACAGCTAGATAGACAGGAAGACAGCTAGATAGATAGATAAGATACACACACACACACACACACACACACACACACACACACACACACACACACACACACACACACACACACACACACACACACACACAGACAGAGATTTTATAGATGGATGGGTGGACAGACGAGTGGATAGATGGATTTTCCTATCCCTAGATGGAACATTGCTATTCCTAAATAGAGTTACAGAATCAAAATATCTGTCCTCAGGAGGAGTATGAAAGCAAGTCCGTGATCCTGTTGCGTTTAGCTGATCGCAGTGCTAATGCTACAAAGAGATGGTTTTCATTGATTTTCCTGACCTTCCTGGAAGATCACATGTGAGATGAGAGTTCTGCAGAGGGGACACGGTGTGCTGCTGGTCCGGCTCTTCGCCAGCGTCCTCAGACAGGGCTCACAAAACACATGACTGCAGGGCTGACACATGTACGGCTTGTAGTACACGTCCAGACACACTGCACACACGTAGCCCTCCTTCTCCTCTTCATCACTGCTTGTGAGATGAACACCCTGGAACACACATTTGACATCCTTATAAGAATCAGGGTTTTATCGGCAGGTACAGCAAAGAGTACTTTACAGTAGTAGGAATTTGTCGTCAGGTGCGAGTATATACACATACACAAGTTCTACAATAAAAACTAATAAACAATAAATAAATAAATACAGAAAAACAATTTGGGTGAGAAAGACATCTCTCTCTCTCTCTCACATACATACATATATATATACACATGTATGTGTGTGAGAGAGAGAGGTCTTTCTCACCCATATATATATATATATATATATATAGATATATATATATTATATACATACATATACACACATACATTATATATATATATATATATATATATATATATATACACACACACACACACACACATATAGTATATATATATATATATATATATATATATATATAGATATATATAATATATATATATTATATATATATATATACACACACACACACACACACACACACACACACACACACAGACACACACACACAGTTATGAAGTTTGTACACAATCTAAGTGATATACATATATACAACAGTGTGAATTTTGTATGAGGAAAGTAGAATTTAGAATGTACAGGTGAAGGTGACTGTCCAACACACATAAAGATGTAAGATGTGTACGCAATATGTAAATGCCTTTATGATTATCTCAAAATCTTTAAGAGCATTTTCATTTAAGAAATAACGACTGATAACGTGGTGTACTATGGAATGTGGGTTGTTATTTTCACATCCCCAAACTGTTTTATTCTTTATAGACTGGAATTTAAATTTTTTTTGTAACAATTAATGACCAATTAGACATTTTCAGGATTCGACATTTCTGTGGTATTTATTCTTTAATTCATTTATCTTCTACCGCTTTATCCCATCTTCCCTCGGGTCACGGGGAGTCTGTGTCTATCTCAGGCGTCTATGGGCATTAATGCAGGATACACCCTGGATGGAATGTCAACCCATTGCAGGGCGCACACACACAAACTCATGCACTAGGGACAATTTTCCAAGGAGCCAATCAACCTACCGTGTGCATGTTTTTTGGAAACCGGGAGAACCCGGAGAAAAACCGCTGAGGCACGAGGAGAACATGTAAACTTTGCATGTGACCGCCGAGATGGGAATCGAACCCGGACCCTGGAGGTGTGAGGCGACGGTGCTAACCACTAAGCCACCGTGCTCCTCATTTCTGTGGTATAAATTATTTAATTAAATCAATCATGCATAATCTTTTTTAAATAAAACTACATTTACAGCATTATGTATTACAACCCTTATCCAGGGCAACTTACAACTGAACAATTGAGAGTTAGAGGCCTTGCTCAGGGGCCCACTAGAGTCATATCTTCCAGTCCAGAGGCCAATTCCTTAACCACTGAGCTCCCACCTCACTAATAAAGTATTCATATAAACAGATGACAAAGGGCGTGTACTGAAAACTAATCAGTGTCACCAACCTTCAGGCAGCTCCAACAGTACAATCATTAATGTTAAATATCATTAGGTGCGTTTCCATGACCCTTCAAAACAGGCAAATTTAAATAGCGAGTTGAAAATACGACTAATTGAAACGAGTCAAATTTGCAAAAACTTACATGTATCGCAAAAACGTTTGCATGAGGGTTTTTTTTTTAGATGATGTGGAATAATTCGCAAAACTGTAATGGAAACAGGTTTTTTTTTTCCTCGCATATTCAGGTCAGGTCAAATCATATACGTGCGATTGGCTGCGATGTAAGTAAGCCCTTCCCATTTTTATACTTCACATTTGAGTGACATCGCGAGAGGACAGGTTTTATATAGCTTGATATGGTTAATGGAAACACCGTCAAGAGATTTTTATCAACATTTCGGAAATATCGCAAAAGTTCTATGCAAATTTGTAATGGAAATGTACCTAGTGCATACATTTAAACCATTATAGTCATGGATCATTCATTCATT
Source organism: Kryptopterus vitreolus (assembly GCA_030449085.1). Taxonomy (NCBI): domain Eukaryota; kingdom Metazoa; phylum Chordata; class Actinopteri; order Siluriformes; family Siluridae; genus Kryptopterus; species Kryptopterus vitreolus. The sequence continues at coordinate 14,071,281 of JACRUU010000024.1, forward strand.
CATCTTCTACCGCTTTATCTGATCTTCTCTCGGGTCACGGGGAGTCTGTGTCTATCTTGGGTGTCTATGGGCATTAAGGCAGCATACACCCTGGATGGAATGCCAACCCATCGCAGGGCACACACACACACACACACACAACACACACACACACACACACACACACACACACACACACACACACACACACACACACACACACACACACACACACACACACACACACACACACACACACACACACACACACACACACACACACACACACACACACACACACGGGACAATTTTCCAAGGTGCCAATCAACCTACCGTGCATGTTTTTGGACCGGGGTAGGAAACCGGAGAGAAAAACCCCCTGAGGCACAGGGAGAACATGCACAAACTCCACACACACATGGCCGAGACGGGAATCGAACCCGTACCCTGGCGGTGTGAGACGAATGTGCTAACCACTAAACCACCGTGTCTAGTCATGGATCAGTATATGATTAATAATCATCGTCCGGTCACATGACACGACACTATTTTACTATGATGATTAAAAAAATAAATATACAGTGTGCTTGTATACTATTATAATAGAGTGGATTGTACCTGCTTGCTATGTTGGAAAATACAATGTATTACACAGTAATGTTTAAATGTCTGAGAGATGGTTTGTTGAGGATTTTTTCATTTTCGGGAGAACCTCGGCTTGCTTCTTAACTTATCAAATCGTTAAATCAAGAATAAGTCCGTAGAAAAAGCGGTCGTCACATCGATCTTTTTTGCGAATACTCATTTGAAACGGTCTGTAAAACCATCTCGCCGATACCTTCTCCTCAAGCTGCCTCTGAATCCAGCGATCTTTCTTTCTCTGCTTTCTCCTCAGGCTCTTCAAGCGATTCTTCTCCCTTTTGGTCAACATCTGCACAGGGGTGGAGCGGATATGGTCCTGTGCATCCTCTGTAACACCATCACTGACATGCACTTGTCTCATGTCCTGAATAGGTAAAATGAAGGGATCGGGATGATTGTCCTCGTTCTGCTGATGATCCGATAGCTCTGTTGGCGACAACCATACGAGGCTGTCAGAATCCTGAGCTGCCGCATCGTTCACTTCCTCAGGTCCAGGACAAGTGAGAGGCAAAGGAATCGGACTGCTTAGAAAGGCGGCGGAATGCTCACTATTCAAATAAATTGTTTGTGTTTGTCGGTTCCCAAGTTCAGGCTCTGGATCTACATCATGAGGGACTGGGTGTCGATCACAGCTCGGTGTTCGGTCCACAGGACCTTCCTGATCTTTGTGTTTAACCAGAAACCCTGTGGGTACTCTAGCTGTACCTGGTCTGCTCAAGTATACCAGACGCTTCACAACCTGATCAACGCGGCTCTTAATGAGGTGTACGGCTGTGTTGTGCCCACAGGGGCAGCGTGAACAGTTTAGGAAGTTGAAACCACCGAGACGTGCCCCGCAGTGCTGGCAGTTCAGTTTTCCTGTTGTCCAGTGAACCTGTAAAAAGAAAAAAAATTATCTATTTAGTCATTCATTCATTCATCTTCTACCACTTTATCCAATCTTCCCTCGGGTCACGGGGAGTCTGTGTCTATCTCAGGCGTCTATGGGAAATAAGGCAGGATACACCCTGGATGAAATGCCAACCCATCGCAGGACACACACACACACACATTCACACACACACACACACACTAGGGACAATTTTCCAAGGTGCCAATCAACCTACCGTGCATGTTTTTGGACCGGGGAGGAAACCGGAGAACCCGGAGAAAAACCCCTGAGGCACGGGGAGAAAATGCAAACTCCACACACACATGGCCGAGACTGGAATCGAACCCCCGACCCTGGAGGTGTGAGGCGAACTTGCTAACCACTAAGCCACCGTGCCCCTTAATCTATTTAATCATATTTCATATTTACAAAACATTTACAAATGTTTTCATGCCCAAAAATCGTATTTAGTTACAATTTACGTTTTTACTAGTTTTCTCTCTCTATCTATATCTATATCTATATATATACACACACACACTCACACACACATACATATATACACACACACACACATATATATATATATATATATATATATATATATATATATATATATATATATATATATATATATATATATATATATATATACATATATATATATATATATATATATATATATATATATATATATATATATATATATATATATATGTGTGATAGTATGATAAGAAAAAAGAGAAAACATAACATAAATAAGCCTGTTTTTTATATTTTCGAATAAAAGGGAAGAAAACACAGATGGAAAGCATGACAGATCATTCTTTGATAGAAAAGACATTTTAATTCATGCCAAATAGAAAATCTTATAAAAAGGTAAAAAAAAAAATGGGATGAAAATAATTTAATTCATGGTGATAACAATAACCCATGACCCAACATGGTTTGTTCCATATGCACACTTTAGTTTTTAGAGTCACATGATCTCTGCATTGACAAGAACTCGACTGATCATTTGGAAGATTTACAAAGTCTGTACCTGATTAATAACTGACCGAATCCAATCAGGCAATGCATCAACATCCACATGCCATACTGTGCATCCAGCCAAGGGGTCTTCTGAGACCTGTAAAGAGAAAGAAAATAATAGCAGTTCCAGAGCATCCCTTAATACACAAGAAAACACCATCCTTCGCAAACTTTAGACACATTTTAAGGCGAACTTGGGCTTGTTGAAAGTTGCAACCCTGCTCATTTGAAAGACTGCATGTCCAATCAACATTGTAGCACAAAATTTAACTGTTGTATACATTCTAATATACTTACATTCATTGATTTATATTTCACACCAATCCAGAGTAAGATCTGGGGCACTAATCTAATCCTGAAATTATGTTCAATTTTTTCAATAGTTCTGGCCTATATACTTATTTATCGAGACTTCTGATGTTACTAAACGGATGCTCAGACTATAGTTTTCAATCAAGTCTATATAACTGTACAATGTGAAACCCTGAGCTGATAAACATCTTTGGTGAAGTAAACATGTTTTTTTTTGTGCTCAGAATGTAAATATTGTGACGAATGTCAAAGTAAAATCTCAGTTTCTGAACCACTATTCAGAACATACACAAATTTTCAAAATATGAAGCAGCTCACTGGAAGCAGGCATGATGATTCTACAACACATCTTCTGCACTTTTTACACCGAAGAACTGAGGGTTCCTCTGGGCTTAAAACAGGGTCTGGTACTTCGTCCTGTATTAGAAAATGTAAAATAATAGTTGTTGATAACCACATAAAATAAATAAATAAATAAATAAATAAATAAATACACACACACACACACACACACACGTATATATATATATATATATATATATATATATATATATATATATATATATATATATATATATATATATATATATAAAATAATTGGAAATGTTTAGCAATTATGTGTACATTTTATATATAAAGCCTTATTTACATAACTTCGAAACAAACATTCCAATACATACAATAATCCAAATCTAATTCGATTTTAAGGAAACATTTTTCTCAGCTATAGTGTTTGTCTAAAGGACGTTTTTATTGGAAAGATCACACTTGCTAAAGTGAATGTTGACCTGTATTGAAGAAGATCAATTTTGATAATGATAACTGTCTGGTCTTTAAGGTTTATACACACACACACACACACACACACACACACACACACAATATATATATATATATATATATATATATATATATATATATATATATATATATATATATATATATATATATATATATATATCTATATATATATATATCTATAATATAGTCTATATATATATATATATATATATATATAGATATATATATATTTTATATTCTATCATATATTCCTCGTATATATATATATATATATATATATATATATATATATATATATATATATATATATATATATCTATATATATACGTACATATAGTCGAGTTTAAACGTACGACTGACCATGAGACTTCCTGTTAATTACAAATAAAAATAGTCACTAATATAAAATGTAAATACCGTAATAATTGAAGCCATTGTTCAGACGATATTTGTGAGAAAGCCCTGGATGAACCTGAAGCTAACTAGCAACACGGCTAAAAACAAATAACACGTTGAGTCGGCTCTTTCCTATAAACCATGATATGGAAGCCGTTCTGGGACAAGTCTAAAAACGCGGTTCGAAATAATCCATTCACGTCTCAGACTGCACCTAAACCTTTTTAAAATCTTTTCCATTTATTTATTCCTGTGATATATAATAAGATAAATTAGTGATATATAATAAGATAAATTAGTTATTAAATTACTATGTTTGTCTTTAGCATACTTTACCAAAACTCATTCAGTGACACTTTCTCTATACAGTATGCCTATTGAAGGATACCGATTTAATAACTTATAACTCATAATCTCATAATTATAAGATACTAAGTCATAATTACGAGTGAGTAAGTCATAATTATGAGATAATTAATGTAATTATTTTCTTTTCTTTTCTGAATGCAATGCGTTCCCGTAGGCATTTAAAAAGATTTCTGACCAACCAGGGAGAGGTTTCAATCAACGTCGCCTAGCAACGACATACACATCTCAACACGAACACACTCGATTATTCATCAAAAAGCTGTTACAACTGTGTTTTTGTTTGATATATTTGTGTTATTATGAATGAACGAAGCCTATTGTTATTTATTTATGTATTTATTTTATTTATTGTATCTCCCCCCTGGCATTCGTGTTGTTGTTTAAGCATTAACAATAATACAAATGTTTTGTTATTAAAGGGACTAATAAGCATAAACCCGCTTTTTAAGAAGGGTGTAGGAAATCGGTGCCATAATATCCTTTTAAAACCAACACATTTTATTTAAGGTGATTAAAACTTGCAATGTGTCATGTATTTATTATAACGCTTTGGTTTAGTTAAAAGCTGAAAACAAAATGCGCATGCGCATGCAAAAGTACTTTTCCTATAGCTGCTGCCTCATGGGAAAAGTACTCATAATTATTGTGAAAAATTCTGATCCTGGACCAGCTGTTGTGAGCAGCTTTTCTCTTGATAAGCAACTACAAGCAGCAGCAGGCAGTGGTCTGAGTGAGAATATTTCACAGCCTTACATGCACTATGCCAACATATGTCTATCACTGAGCAGTTATTATTTAAGTGGTGATAAACCTAAACCTTTTTTTGTCTGCCAGTATAGAGAGAAATGCACCCAGTCTAATTAAGTGCATCTTCATGACACTTCTATACAACGACGCAAAAAGGTTTAGGGGATAAAGAAAAGGTCAAATCAATCACCCGTCCTAAACCCAACTGACAGTGTGTTGCACAAGAGATGACTTAAAATGAAAAATCCTGAAAGAAGCAAATAATAATAATAATAATAATAATAATAATAATAATAATAATAATAATAATAAGTAATAATAATAATAATAATAATAATAATAATAGTAATAATAAACCAATCTTCAGCATAATGAAGTAGGTGGAATAAATGCTCAGTAATGTTTGGGAGCGAGCATTCATTTATTCATTCATTCATTCATTCATTCATCTTCAACCCCTTTTATCTGATCTTCGCTCGGGTCGTGCGGAACTTATTCCTATTGGGGCATCAAGGCAGGATACACCCTGTATGGGGTGTGCCAATTCACATACTGGGGACAATTTTTCTAAGGTGCCAATCAAACTCCCATTTACACACAGCACACATAAGTAACTCCATACACACATGGTGGAGGTGGGAATCAAACCCCCAACCCTGGAGGTGTGCGGCGAACATGCTAACCACTAAACCAGAGTGGCCCTGGACATGAACATAACCAATTACATTTTTTAATTTTTGTAAAATTAAATTTATTTTTGTATTGATCACCTAAAAGTGTTATGGTCGGCCACAGTGTACACACACACACACACACACACACACACACACACACACACACACACACACACACCACACACACACACACACATATATATACATAGAGAGAGAGAGAGAGAAGAAAGTGAAGGAGAGATATACTAAATATTAGAAGATTACAGGGCAGTTGAATTTAGTTTTATTTTATATAGCCCTTTTAACAATTTAGAGAGGTGACAAGGAGAGAAATAAAGATTAAAAATGATTATTGACAGATCAGTTAAAGACATTGTACATTGTGATCAGCATGCCTCTTGTAAGGTCTGGTCTATCATCTCCTTGTGATCTTAAGCCTGATTTTAGTCCTTTGTTGTTAAACTTCTACATGGTTTTAGAGATAACTGTACGTTTCTCCTTTACCCTGGACATTATTATTATTATTATTATTATTATTATTATTATTATTATTATTATAGCTTTTACTCAGTGTTAATCTGTATTGTGCCAATTTTTCATGGGAATGGCTTCAAATCCACTAGTCAGGATAAAGCGGTTGGAAAGATCGAATGAATGAATAAATGAGTTAGCGAAGAATGAATGGACGAATAAATGAGTTAGCGAAGAATGAATGGACGAATAAATGAATGAATGAATGAATGAATGAATGAAGAGCATAGCGTTAGTGGCACCAGGTGGCAGTAGTTGCACATTTCAGGTTTTGTGCTTATCGTCGGTGCAAACTTTGGTGGCACAAAATAAGTTGGTCATTATTTTGACGCATTTGTATCACCGACATATAATGCACAAGCCGCAATGCATGAAGCTATTGGCCATAAGCTGTGGCACGTCTTCTGTTATTGACGGCAGGTTTTAGCATGCGCCGATACACACACAGAGTATGATCCACCTGCGTCGGTAACTGACGTATGATCCAGTACTGGTATAAAAGCTCGCACGCTCGTCACGAGTTGTCAGTGACGATGCTCATGTCCTGCTCCTCGCGCGCTCCTGCAGAAGGGGTCCAGTAGATAGGTGGCCGACACCTTTTTTTTTTCTTTCAATAATAATTAAAAAAATCACTCCACCACTTTTGCGCTCGCTGATGGACGGAAACATGGATGGACACCCAGAGAACGCGTCCTCGTTGTTCCAAAACGACAGCAACCTAGAGGACCAAAATGACAACGTGTCGCTCGCAGCTAAGGTGCCGTTAAGTTATCAGATACCGACGTCTGTGCTGATCGGCGCGCTGATCCTGTGCTCCGTGTTTGGAAACGCGTGCGTCGTGGCCGCCATAGCGTTGGAGAGGTCGCTCCAAAACGTGGCCAACTATCTGATCGGGTCTCTCGCCGTGACGGACCTTATGGTGTCGGTGCTCGTCTTGCCTATGGCGTGTCTCTACCAAGTTTTGGACAAATGGGCACTTGGTCAGGTTGCGTGCGACATTTTTATCTCGCTGGACGTCCTGTGTTGCACGTCTTCGATTTTGCATCTGTGCGCCATTGCGCTGGACCGCTACTGGGCCATCACCGAGCCGATAGACTACATGAAAAAGAGGACGCTGAAACGCGCGGCGGTGCTGATCGGCGCTACGTGGCTGGTGGGCTTCTTGATATCAGTGCCCCCCATGCTGATTATGAAATCGCAGCCCAAAAGCAAGGCAGAATACGTGGCCGACGCGTGCACGATCAGCAACGACCCTTGGTACACCATTTACTCCACCTTTTGCGCGTTTTACATCCCGCTCATCCTCATGCTCGTGCTGTACGGGCGCATCTTTAAAGCGGCGCGGTTCCGTATCCGCAAGACGGTGCGCCGGACGGAGAAGAAAAAAGTCACGTGTCTGACCGTGTCCCCGGCGCTTTTCAAACGCGCCAACGGGGAGCCGGGCAAGAGCTGGAGGAGCAGCGTCGAGCCCAAGCCGGCGGCGTGCGTCAACGGCGCGGTGAAGCACGCGGACGACGGCGAGTCCGTGGAGATCGTGGAGGTGCACGGCCATTCGAAGCACGACCTGCCGCTGCCGAACACGCCGAGCTCGGCGCCGCTCTTCGAGAACCGGCACGAAAAGAACACGGAGGCGAAAAGGAAACTGGCGCTGGCGCGGGAGCGCAAAACGGTAAAGACGCTGGGCATCATCATGGGCACGTTCATCCTGTGCTGGCTGCCTTTCTTCATCAAAGCCCTGGTGATGCCCTTCTGCCCGACGTGCACGATGCCCCTGTGGCTTCAGGACGTGATCAATTGGCTCGGCTACTCCAACTCGCTGCTAAACCCGATCATCTACGCGTACTTCAACAAGGACTTCCAGAGCGCGTTCAAAAAAATCCTCAAATGTCACTTCTGTCGAAAATAGCTGCGCATTGCTTAATAGCGCCCTGCTCGATGAATTGACGGGAAACTCTTTAGTCAAACATTCCTTCAGTGGGATAAAGAATGATGCCATCTATCCCGCGGTGGAACTAGGTCCTTATTCCCATCGTTTTATCATTTTTATTATGAATTTTTTTTCTGTTTTCAGAAAAGATGTATGATACTGTGTATAAACGGACTCAATGTGTGTTCATGGGAAGCATGGACGTGTTCATGCTCTGAAATAAACTCGAAAAAATGACTCTCCAACCTGATCCTCTGTGCTTCCTTATGTGCCAGAGCTTAGAAATAAAACAACAACAGACAAAATCATCAATTAGCTTAAATTAGTTTTTCTTGATCATTTATGCAGCAGAACTCGTAGACAAAAGAGTCACGGATACATTTGGATTTCATTTAATGCGCCATATAAGGCTTTATATAAGGCACTTATATGTATATTTAATAAAAATACTAAATGCTAAAGTGTACGATCAACAATTGCTTTCTTTCATTTTTAATGAAAACAGTCTGATACTAGTTATAGTCTTTATCCCTCTTTAGTTGTTGTTATTTTGTAAAACTATATCAAAAATTCAATACATAATTGCTATTTTCTAATTCAAGAATCCATTTTATGCCCCAATAAATGATTTTTACATTTTTCACAATTAGGGAAGCAGGAACATGTAATAGGATCGATAAAGCTCAATTTATTCATTGAAAACTCTTGTCTAATTTATACCGCCATTCCTCACGGCAAAAGAGCAAGTAAAGGCCAAATATCCGATGAAGAAATTTTAATTTGTATTCCACATGATCAGGCTACCGAATGTAAACAGATGCAGATAAATGAGGTCACAATTATATAAAATACACAAGTATACAAAATACATCCCTGTTTGACAAACTACTGGTTCCTGATGGCTCTGTTATGCACAAGGGTCGTGTTTTTTTATAACTCCAGATCCAAAATTTCCTTTTTAATTAACATTTGAATTATAGTGTCAGTAAAGATTATATTTCTAATTAAATACAGCCGTGTTTTAATCTTTCCTGCTGCCTCACCTCTATACTCTTCTCCTATCACATCACATCTCATACACTGCTAACCAGTCAGACTCCTATCTGTGTTTTAATTCAGCATTTTAACTCTGCAACAGGTCTTCTTCAATTTGTCACTCTGTGTTTGGTGCCCTTGCATTATCTATTTGCTGGATTCATTATTAATAATGATGTGCATTTAATAATGATGTATATATACATCATATATTAATAATAATGATGAATATAGTGACTCAGTAAAGAAGTCACTGGAGGGAAAAAGGCAGTGCTAATACTTGCCAAGAAGTGTTAAAGGATTCATTTTGCTTTTCTATAAAACACCAGTGAAACTTCATTAGTAATAATATTAGCATCACATATTATATTCCAATAAAACCAGCACAGTAGAAAGAATGCAGAATCCTTAGAAGAAATACACTTGAATTAAAGCTCTTGAATCACATGCTTTATTTATCTTTTTTTTTGGTGGCGTACAGAAGCAAAAGCTAGTCGCTGTCCGAATACTTACGAACCTCAGGCTATTTCAGTCAACCTTGAAATGTGATTGTAGTGTTTGTAACGGAAGATGTGAGCTACTCTGGTACAATTTATAGGAAGGTAACTTCTAAGCACTGATGCACAAACACATGCATGAATAATGTATTTACCCTAAAAAGACTGGATTTCGAAAAGCAAAAAGTAAAACTTTACATATGTGGTCTTTAGTCACTTGATATTAGACCTTCTTCACGTCCCATTCTCAAATGACTTCATACTGGTCAGCAGAGCTCACAAATATATATATATATATATATATATATATATAATATATATATATATATATATATATATATATATCCGAATCACTCCACCAGTGGTCAAGCTGAAACCACTAAAAGCCACTCCACACAGCTGGCGGATATGCTGGTCTCCATAGTGACACTCAGAGGTTGAAAACTCCAGATTTGAGGGGCAATTATCTGATCAAAAGCCCAGGACAATAGAGCGAGCGTCACGTGGGCACCAGCAACTGGACAGACACAGAATGGTTCACACTGAACCTCCAGGTGAGAATGCAATAGAGACATAGTGATCCAAACATAAACGAGCGAACGCAGGAAGAGTAAAATACAACTGAATAAACCACAAGTCCAACATTTTACCCATTTATTGCTGCGCAGAGTCCATTTAACAATATTGCTTACGTTTCTGTTTACATTAGCGCCATATAAACATGTTCCATCTCCATTTTCCATTCTTTTTCATTCGTCTCGAAGTTAAAAAAATAAAATAAAATAACTTAAAAAATAAAAACTGCTTGTCAACGCTCAGTCCTGGAAAATGTAACATTATAGATGGACCCTTGATTGTTACAAAACATTGAATGAGATTTTATGTTTACAAATTCATTCATTCATTCATCTTCTATTCTACTATCTACGCGCTATATCCGATCTTTCCCTTGGGTCACGGGGAGCCTGTGCCTATCTCAGGCGTCTATGGGCATTAAGGCAGGATACACCCTGGATGGAATGCCAACCCATCGCAGGGCACACACACTCACACACACACACACATTCATTCACACACTAGGGACAATTTTTCCAAGGTGCCAATCAACCTACCGTGCATGTTTTTGGACCGGGGGAAACCGGAGAACCCGGAGAAAAACCCCCTGAGGCACGGGGAGAACATGCAAACTCCACACACACATGGCCGAGACGGGAATCGAACCCGGACCCTGGCGGTGTGAGGCGAACGTGCTAACCACTACGCCACCGTGCCCCTGTTTACAAATAAATTATATATATAACATTTATTTATATATATATATATATATATATATATATATATATATATATATATATATATATATATATAATATATATTATATTATATGTAATATATATATATATATATATATATATATATATATATATATATAATTCTGATATGCTGAATCTGTTTATCATAAATGCATGTTATACATGTATATTAAAATGTATATAATCTACATTATAATACAATGTTTATTAAAAACATTAGCCTATGTTTACTGTACAAGCCATTATGAATGAGCAAAAAAAAACACTATAACAGTTAGCGACTAAACAGAATATATTGCTCATATAAACATGGCTCATCTGGGCAATTAATCAACACCTTGCCACTCATAGAGATTTCATAGAATGGAAAAGAATTCATTTATTTATTTAATTGAATTGAATTAACTTTTTAATAAAGGGGGTTTCCACAAAGCAGAGGCTTTATAGACTTTTGTGTATAACAAGTTTATTTAATGATTTAAAGTAGATGCATACTCTGGTTGATACTCATTATATTTGCCATTTTCCTATTTATACAATTATCCCATGACATCGGAAATGTGCTTCTTTCTTTGTTTACCTGATCCCTGTTACCCAACGTTCGCTATTCCGCCTACTCATAAGGCAGATGAAGGCATGTGGTGAATGTGGTGGTTGATGATAGCACTGGGAGGAGGAAAGAATGAGAAACTCTTTTCCTTTGAGTCAGCTTCCATTCAAAGCATCATTGTTGATTTGAGCTGTCACACTGAGCAGAAATACGAACGTGTGATTTCCTTCAGGACCTAGAGATGGAGATAAGAGGCTTCAAATTCGCCCTCCGGCACTGAACCGAATGAAGAGCTGTGATCCGTGTTGTGATTGCTTTACATTCTTCACCACAAATCAAAAGCTGCTTATTTGATCCCAAATATATCGAAATACAAAGGCATTTTTGGAGCTGACGCACAGACACACAGACACTAGCACATTTATCAGTTTAATAAATCTGGCAAATCAACAACCAAATTATTATTAAATTATAATCTGGCAAATTATTGGAGAAATTATTTGTGATCTTTATTGTAATGAACACAAAGCCACTCTCTCATGTAAAATCTGTGTGCTAGTAAAACTGATGACTGGGTAAGTGTAAGCTAGCTAAGCTAAGAAGCCGTTCTAAGGCTAGAACTAAGCCTAATTATTATATGTATTGAAAAAATGTACAGCATATTATTTTAAAGATTCAGTGCTGTTGTACTGTAACTAAATACTGTAAATGTTTCAGTTATATGTAGCAGACTGTCAGTTCTTTAAAGTATACTGTTTACTATAAGCTGCTTAATACGGTAGCTTGTTTACTAGCTTGACAGTTTATTACTAAGTCTGTTTCCTATGTTACTAGGTTAAATTTTTGGCTTAGTATAAGGAAGTTTCATAAAATACTATAATGCTAGTTATTTGTTTGTATGATAAATGTTATGTTTCATATAACGCTAAGTGCTAGATTAGCATATTTCCGCTCCTGCTAGTTAAAGATTGGTCTGTTTGTGGGGGGGTAGCTAGTGCTAGTTTGATTATCCCGTTTCCATAACTCTAGCGCATATTCATGACATGGTGCCTCTATTTAAATTGTTTGACATTACCAAACAAAGGGGCACGGTGGCTTAGTGGTTAGAACGTTCGCCTCACACCGCCAGGGTCCGGGTTCGATTCCCGTCTCGGCCATGTGTGTGTGGAGTTTGCATGTTCTCCCCGTGCCTCAGGGGGTTTTTCTCCGGGTTCTCCTGTTTCCTCCCGGTCCAAAAACATGCACGGTAGGTTGATTGGCAACGGTAGGTTGACGTTGGAAAATTGTCCCTAATGTATGAATGTGTGTGTGTGTGAATGTGTGTGTGTGTGTGTGTGTGTGTGTGTGTGTGTGCCCTGTGATGGGTTGGCATTCCATCCAGGGTGTATCCTGCCTTAATGCCCATAGACGCCTGAGATAGACACAGACTCCCCGTGCCCCGAGGGAAGATCGGATAAAGCGGTAGAAGATAAATGAATGAATGACATTATCAAACAATATGCTGGTCTTGTACATTGTTGTGCTTTTCTGTTTAAAAAAGATATCTCACATACTTTGCATGAAGTCCTTTAAATAGACTTGAGGTAATACTATAGAAATATGCTTCCTCATATGTAAAGAGCAACACACTTTCTAATGTTACACACTCGAAAATATTCCTTCCGACCCCAAATGCAAAATAAATTCAAATTTAATAAATCAACATTGTATTCACAATAAAACAAAAAATGTTTAAAGTGAGTACACACACACACACACACACACACACACACACACACACACACACACACACACACACATATATATATATATATATATATATATATATATCATTTTGACAGACAAAAGACAGACAGAAAAACAGACAGTTACAGTAACAGCGTAACAGTTGTGTAACATCACCTTTTCTGTGTGTACGAAGTGTACATATGGGAATAAAGTGAACCACTTGCTAAGGGGTTTTGGGAGAGGGACTGTTGTTCCATATGTGTCTGATACAGGATTTTCCTTTTTTTTAGGATGTGCCAAATGTATTGAAATGGTGAAGACTGCCAGTTCAGCACCCAGACCCTACTACAAAGTACTCTATTGTAATACAAGTAGCATTGTCTTGCGCAAATATTCATGACCTTCTCTGAAAAAAAAATATTATAGCCAAAATATTATCTAAATGTAGACAATTGGTGCTCTATAACCTTAATATACCATTGACCACCAGTCTTTGTTAATGACATGACAAACTGTGTTTACGAACAATGATTTCTGGAGGATGTCAATGAACCCATGCAGTGACTTCCATTACAGAATTCCGACTGTTTTAAATGCGGTTTTGCCGGAGGCCCCTGAAGATCACGGGTATTTGAATTTTCACCCTTGTTACTTATTGCACAGAGGTTTCTCCAGATTCTTTTAAACGTCTAATGAGAATACTGCACTGTACTGTAAATTATGTGATATTCAAATTTCCATTTATATATTTTTATGTTGAGGAACATTCATTCATTCATTCATCTTCTACCGCTTTATCCGATCTTCCCTTGAGTCACGGGGAGTCTGTGCCTATCTCAGGCGTCTATGGGCATTAAGGCAGGATACACCCTGGATGGAATGCCAACCCATCACAGGGCTGGTAAGGAACATTTTGAAAAAAATCTCGGTAAGATCGGTAAAACTCATCTCACGCATCTCTCTTTAATCCCGAGATACCCTGTATCTCTAAAATATATTGTTTATATCCAGTCATATTTACATACTTTTTTTTTTTGCCTTGTTCCATATAGGGTTGGGTATCTTTTTAATATTATCAATTCCGATTCCAATGATCTATTCTGATTCATATTGATTTCTAGCTCCTATTCCAAACAGTGAACCAACCACAGATGCTGAGTCATGTTGGTTGTGACACCTCGCTTGCAATATATTCATTCATTCATTCATCTTCTACCGCTATATCCGATCTTCCCTCGGGTCACGGGGAGTCTGTGTCTATCTCAGGCGTCTATGGGCATTAAGGCAGGATACACCCTGGATGGAATGCCAAAACATCGCAGGACACACACACACACACACACATTCATACACTAGGGACAATTTTTCAAGGTGCCAATCAACATACCGTGCATGTTTTTGGACCGGGAGGAAACCGGAGAACCCAGAGAAAAAAAACTCGGGTTTTTCAGAACATGCACAAACTCCACACACACATGGCCAAGACGGGAATAGAACCCTGGCGGTGTGAGGCGAATGTGCTAACCACTAAGCCACCGTGACCCGCAATATATTCGTTTATTACACTTCTTCATATCTTACAAATTGTACCCAGACTTTTTCCGATCCATCTCATAAACTGATGTTTAGATTATTACATAAGGTCCTGGTACATTGGATGCATGGAAGGTCCTGGGAGATTGCCTGGTGAAAAATGGGTCCAGGAATGGAAATTTTCATTTTATAACACGTATTTAATTCTTAATCTTAAGTATGCAATTCCAGCATCGGAATCGATTTTCAAATCCCAACCTAAGCTCCAACTGTTTGAGATGTGTTGCAGCTATCCATTTTAAAATGAAAACCCATTCAAAATGTATTTTACCTTTAAATGATGCATTTCCTCAGTCCAGACATTTTCCATGTTCGATTGTGAATAAAATATGGGTTTATGAGATTTCCAAATGGTTGTATTCGGTAATTATTTACATCTTACACATTGGCCCAAATTCTTTGGGATTGCTGAAAGCTGGCTGCATAGAATTCCGGCATCTATCTTCATTTTTCTCCTTCGACATCAATTGTCACTTGTTTGTTTCAGCCCGTCTCTTCAAGCCAAGCCTTTACACTCCACTTTGTTAAATGGTGTGGTACATTGACATCTCCCTGTCAAGTGCGTGCTGCCTTATCAGCTGGCTTGCTTCCACTCAATTCCCACATGTGCTAGAAATATGCTAATTCCGAATAAAATGAAATAGACACACACACACATATATATATATATATATATATATATATATATATATATATATATATATATATATATATATATATATATATATAAACAAAAACAAAAACAAATCCCGTCTCTACTATACCTGCTGTCGAACGTATTAGGAACATATGTACAACTCCATCTCGCAGCGCATCGCAAACAAAGTCATGCAGATACAGGAAAAATGCTTTTTAAATCAATGTCGATGACAAACGGCGGAATTAAGAAAATGTGTGATCTCTGTGGCAGTATAAACGCTCAACAAACTGGAACGATTGTCTACTACAGGTGAAAACAGGACCTGTACAGGACCTCTACGACCTTTTGTGCATGCTGAGATGCTTTTCCTGCTCACTACGGTTGTAAAGAGTGCTTATAAACAGTATTTGTTGATCACGGGATTTTTTTTTTTTTTTTGCACCATTCCCATTTGACATCAGCAACCAGGTCATGGATACATTTTATTGCCATTTCAAATCTTAACCTCTACATGCATGATTTGGTTCTGCTAGCACATGATTGCCTATATAATTTAACAGGTGTAGCGGTGTTCTTATTAAAATGACCAGGAAGTGTACATTGTATAAAAATTTCAAAATAAATGCTCCACAATAATTACTAGATAAATGACAATACACAATGTAAATGACAAATGACAATGTATGTGTAGCACATCAATTTTGCTTCAGTGATCAGTGAAGAGATCTATTTTATTTTCTTGATTTAAGAAAAAAAATGTAAATAAAATAATTTTGGAAAATTTGCAAAATTCTTCCAGGCAGCGTCTAATTTGAAATATTATGCTGGTAGTGTGTACACTGTGTGTATGAAAAACTGAGAAAAATAGAAAAATAGAGATATTCTATAGTATTTTAAATAATATAGATATAATAGAAATATGAGGGTTTAGGGGTTAGCATGTTCGCCTCACATTTCCAGGGTCCGGGTTCGATTCCCGTCTCGGCCATGTGTGTGTGGAGTTTGCATGTTCTCCCCGGGGTTTTTCCCCTGGTTCTCCGGTTTTCTCCCGGGAGCCTGTGCCTATCTCAGGCATCTATGGGCATTAAGGCAGGATACACCCTGGATGGAATGCCAACCCATCGCAGGGAACACACACACACACACACACACATTCATACACTAGGGACAATTTTCCAAGGTGCCAATCAACCTACCGTGCATGTTTTTGGACTGGGGGGGGGGAAACCGGAGAACCCGGAGAAAAAACCCCCTGAGGCACGGGGAGAACATGCAAACTCCACACACACATGACCGAGACAGGAATCGAACCCGGAACCTGGCGGTGTGAGGCGAACGTGCTAACCACTAAGCCACCGTGCCCCCTCACGGGATCAATTAAGTATAAAAAAATAAATAAAAAATCTTTTAAGCCATCGCTTATGCGTCTGTTTCTCTGTCCTTTGGGATTGTTCTTAACTTGGTGAAAAGGACAGGAGCGCAAAGTTCACATGCTCGGTACTGGGAAAATATCTTGGCCATTCCAGATTACTGTAGAGAAAACTTGTCAGTTGAAAAATTGCTCATATGGTTGGTACGCACTTTTTTTTAAATATATATATACAAGGCAGACAGATTGCTCCATTATAATGCATTGCGCTTAGGGAATAGATAATGAGCTCTCAGATCTGATCTAATAAAACAGCTGTGTACATTTTCCCCTGACTTTACATAAAAAAAAATCGCTTAAACCCACAGCAGTATTTGATGATTTACTAAAAGGCTTTACCGGATGAAAGCCTGTTGTCGGCTGTTCTAAACCAAAACGTCAGGATAACAACAAGCAAACAATAGACCTGTTGTTGTTTTCGAAAAGTACGCACAATTCATTCATTCATTCATCTTCTAAACTACCCGCTATTATCCGATCTTCCCTCGGGTCACGGGGAGTCTGTGCCTATCTCAGGCGTCTATCCTGCCTTAATAGGCAGGATACACCCTGGATGGAATGCCAACCCATCACAGGGCACACACACACACATTCACACACTAGGGACAATTTTACAAGGTGCCAATCAACCTACCGTGCGTGTTTTTTGGAACACGCACCGGAGAACCCGGAGAAAACCCCCCTGAGGCACGGGGAGAACATGCAAACTCCACACACACATGGCCAAGACGGGAATCAAACCCGGACCCTGGCGCTGTGAGGTGAACGTGCTAACCACTAAGCCACCGACGCACAATTCACTCGGACGCAACATAACACGTATATTTAATAAACATTTGAAACAGTTTATTGTAACATGTACATTGTGTTATAAACATTCTTAAAACTCATTTTACTAGATTCAATAATGACGTTGGTCCTTTTAAACCGGCTTCTTTGCCGCACGAGAAGAATGTTGGTCCTTTTAATCCGGCCCGCTGAACTTCGGCTTTTTTGCCGCACGAGAAGAATGTATAAAAACAGCAACGCTGACGTTGTTGGAGTATGAAAAATAAGGAAAAATACAGCCATTTTTTTTTTGTTGTTTTTTTTTCTTTTCCTTAAATAGAATATCTTAAGGATTGGGTAGCTTGAATAGTTATTCATGATGATATTTAACACAAGAGGAAAAAATTCATATTAAATAAGTTAGGTTAAAAATTCAACAGAAGTTATTGTTGGTTCGGCCCATCTTTTATTTATTTATTTAAAGTCCCAGTTCGGGTTATTAAAGCTCTTTTTGCATTATTCATAATGCTGAATAATTGATCATATTGAACCTTGAAATTTCTCCTTCGGCTGTTTTTAATATAATTTCTGTTTGGTTTTTTTTCAGGACTACTACCTGTACTCACCTCTCTTATCATTCTAATAACAAACAGATACAAGACTTTACATTTACATTTACATTTGTGGCATTTGGCAGACGCCCTTATCCAGAGCGACTTACAACTGAGCAATTGAGGGTTAAGGGCCTTGCTCAAGGGCCCCCACTAGTGGCAGTTTGGTGGTGCTGGGATTTTAACCTGGGATCTTCTGGTCCGTAGTCCAACACCTTAACCACCGAGCCACCACTACTTTACTTTAACAACGTGGTATTGGTTTGATCGATGTTCTACAGGATTAAATATAAATTCAAGCGGATGAAAAGTTCTGACGTCATGTTAATAAATAAGAAGTGGCTTCAAATTGCTATTAGATGTGGTCAACGGTTTGAATTATAGTCATATCATCTTTAGGAGGCGTGGCCTACATCAAAACAAGCGTTTAGTTCTGGGAGTGTTGCTAATCTTCTCCTTTAAGTCAGAGCAGAGGAAGTGAAAAAGAATGCAGTGGAAAAAGCTTTCCAGGAAATCCCACCCTGTGAAGGAAAGCCGGCGTTACAAAGGAAATAAGAGGCACATGCTGCACCAAAAACAAATGAGGTCAAAGGAATATTGCCACTAGTTCTATCAACTGTACATAAACAACCTAATATTATACAGGGCAAATAACAGTGTATAGAGAACACTAAAATGTGAAGTATATACATTCATTCATTCATCTTCTACCGCTTTATCCGACGGGGAGACTGTGCCTATTTCAGGCGTCTATGGGCATTAAGACAGGATACACCCTGCATGGAATGCCAATTCATTACAGGGCACACACACACACACACACACACACACACACACACACACACACACACACATTCATACACTAGGGACAATTTTCCAAGGTGCCAAGCAACTTACCGTGCATGTTTTTGGAGCGGGGGGAAACCGGAGAACCCGGAGAAAAACCCCCTGAGGCACGGGGAGAACATGCAAACTCCACACACAGACGGGAATCAAACCCGGATCATGGCGGTGTGAGGCGAACGTGCTAACCACTAAACCACCGTGCCCCTAATGTGCAGTATATCTTTTGTAGTAATGTAAAGTAATGTAGAAGTAATGTTGCAGTATATGGGAAGAACATGGGCGATCTAGGTTCGTATTAACGCGCTTGTTAACTAATGCAAAACAATATTTATATGTTTATATAAGCATAGTCCATGCACATGGTAGTTTTAAAATCAGTTTAACAGTTTAACAGTTTGATACGAGAAATCTTTTGTAAGAGGAAATTTGTTTACGCCAGGAGTCTCCAGTGTTGGTTGCTTTGTTTACATTGTTTACACATTGTGGTTTATTGTTAAAGGATAAGAAAATGTGTTTTCTTGACTTAATAACTACATGATGGGGGGGGTGATCGTTGGAAGATGCTGATCAATATATAAACATAATTTTTGGCAAATTGCTATGGTATACGGTGGATAAAAAAAAAACAATACAACAATTTAACGTTGCATTAAATTATCATGCAATGCTTTCATTGAATATTATTCTATACCTCATATGTATCTTTTAATGTAAAAAATGATGACACAGTTTTCATCATTATATGATGATATTAAGGCATTTCATTTGTGCAGCACTACGGTAAATTGAAGGTTATAAGCTTTCCGTGTCAGCAGTGTTGGGAAGGTTACTTTGGAAATATTACACATGACCCTATTCAAAATGTAATAAGTAGTGTAACTTTTCAATTACTTTATAAAAGTCAAATAACTGATTACATTTGCTTACTTTCAAGTTTCTAATGGATATTTACAAATAAACAATTTCCAAAGATTTATAACTTTACAGTTAACATTACAGTGGTAACTCAACTCTTGTTTACTGTTAGAATTTCCAAATCTTTCATCAATTGAATAAAGTTCATTTTAATGTAATTTTTAAGAGCAGCCACAACAATTCCAGACTTCATAGCAAAAACACTGTTTTAGAAATCAAATCTTTGCCTCGCTATGACACAAAACACTGGCAAGTAACATGGCGGAGGTGGGAATCGAACCCAAAACCCTGGGGGTGTGAGGCAAACGCGCTAAACCCCCGTACCCCGGCAGGAGCGCAAAAAAATATTATTATTATACAACATATTTTCATAATTAATTCATTTACACATATTTTCTCAGTAACGGTAACGAATGACTGTTTCATTTATTTTGTAATTAAATGACATAACGCCGTTACCTGTCCCCAATACCGCCTGTCAGTTACAATAGTCATGACTTTAGTGCAAATCTAAATTAGAGGATCATTTTAGAGTGACATTTTTATACGATAAATAGGCAAAACAGTCGCAACGATCTATTACGTCCACTCGAAGATGGCTACTTTACGCAAGCTTCCAGACGAAAAAAACATGACATGATCCGGTGAAAGGCAGAATCTTAGCAAATTCTTTGATGGAAGAAGCAGAGGACAGAGTTCTTCTCTCAAGGGTCAGAGGGATGAGTGTTCAAAGAGAACCACCTGTGTCTGACTCACGCTCGAGAGCCTGGACTGCCGCAGATTGCCTATACGGGAATATACCCCCGCGTCAGACTGAGGGCTGGGTGGGGTGGTGTAGATGATGGGGTGCGGCAGTGGCACAACAGAGGGTGGTGGAGATGAAAGTGGACTGGGGGAAGGTTGGAGCGAAGGGATGAGCGAATGGTTCGTAACGACGGTTGAATGTGGTGAACAAGAAGACACCTCCTCAGGAGTTCTCTCGGTGTCTGCTGAGGGCAAACCTGGAGGTTCATATATGGGTTTCAGGCTGTAGTTAGCCATGTGGTAGAATCCAAAGTACTCTAAAGCATTTCCAGCCTGAACCAAATGTAGTTTATGCCACAGGTGTAAGACGCAGAGAAACAGAGCCAAGATAAGAAACCCAGCGAGAACCATAAGTATCAAGAACGCGTGTATTTCCCAGCATGCCTGAGAAGCATCCGTCTTACAGTTGACAGTCGGAGGAGTTTCGGTGGTTGCCGTGTGTTTTATGTCTGGAGGTGCCACACCATAAGAGCTCGCCGCAGACTGCATGGGAAACTGCCGAGCAGCCCTTTCAGTGACCGACGCAGGTGGCATGACACTACAGATATACAACAGACAACACACCAGTTCGGACTGGTATCAGTGTGTCAGTAGAGGCTGCGGAAGTCACCGATGTGGACGTCAGGACTCAAGACGAAGCCCAGCTACCTCAAAATAACAGAAAGGAGTGATTAAAGTAGCAAATATTGTTGGGAAAGAAGAAAAAAAAATTATTCCAGTAACTCAAATGTTATAAACACAGAACATCATTATTTATTGGGTTCAGAAAACTCCACTGTTTATAGGAGGTATGCCTCCTATATATAAGTTATATATTAATAATAGGGCTGTCAATCAATTAGACTATTTAATCGAAATTAATGAATAAATGAATACTTTTCATAATGAATCCTTTTCATGTTTCGAATACTCTAATACTAACTGTAACAGATGTTATAATTATATACATTCATTCATTCATCTTCTACCGCTATATCCGATCTTCCCTCGGGTCACGGGGAGCCTGTGCCTGTGTGCCCTGCGATGGGTTGGCATTCCATCCAGGGTGTATCTTGCCTTAACGCCCATAGACGCCTGAGATATAATTATATACATTTCACTCAAAATCTCTCACTTTATTGATTATTATTGATTAATATTTTAATGTTTTACTCTGGAAATTTTTATTTTAATATTAATTTCTGGGGGCACGGTGGCTTAGTGGTTAGCACGTTCGCCTCACACCACCAGGGTCCGGGTTCGATTCCCGTCTCGGCCATGTGTGTGTGGAGTTTGCATGTTCTCCCCGTGCCTCAGGCAGGTTTTCCTCCGGGTTTTCCAGTTTCCCCCCGGTCCAAAAACATGCACGGTAAGTTGATTGGCACCTTGGAAAATTGTCCCTAGAGTATGAATGTGTGTGAATGTGTGTGAATGTGTGTGTTTGTGTGTGTGTCCTGCGATGGGTTGGCATTCCATCCAGGGTGTATCCTGCCTTAATGCCCATAGACGCCTGAGATAGACACAGACTCCCCGTGACCCGAGGGAAGATCGGATAAAGCGGTAGAAGATGAATGAATGAATATTAATTTCTTGGTAATTTCAATATTACTGGTTGTTTTAATTGTAAAATATGGGACGTGGCTCCTTTAAGAATTGTGTTCCGGTTGCTTTCCATATAAACTGGTGATACATTTAGGTTCCATACGGTAATATAGTGAGGAGATCATACCTGTTGTGAACAAATGGGGAAATTTAGGAAATTGAAGGTTGTTTATTAGTTTGTTCTTTTTTTGATCTTTGTTGTTGTTCATTCGCCAACACGACACAGAGTGAAGGAGCAGATCACTCACATAGTAATACACACTGCCTTAATCAAGCATTAATAACATTATTGTTGCTGAAGTTAATTTGCGTTAAAGCGCTAATAACTTAATGACAGCACTAATTAATAATTAGCCAACTATAATAAATAATGCAACATATGCAGCGTATAATGTTGAATCTTTTGATAGTTAAAAGTCAAGCAGCATTTTAAATTCTCTACATTGAGAAAACATGAATAAGAAATTGGTATCAGAAAGAAATGCTTCTGGCTTTTTCGGTGTTTACAAACAAGTTTGATCTAATTATAAAAAAAAAGAATCACTCTTAATCACCGTAATTAGATACTTGGCACACAGCATGGGTCTTTTATCTGCAGCTTATTTACCCGGCAAGGGCACCTGTCTTTTATAAAGCACTATTTTAGTGTCTCATCAGGTTCCAAGAGCTTTTGGTTAATGAGTCCACACACTCATTATTTACGACTGTCGGTTTAATATTCTTTCACATTGTTTCATTCATTCATTCATCTTCTACCGCTTTATCCGATCTTCCCTCGGGTCACGGGGAGTCTGTGTCTATCTCAGGCGTCTATGGGCATTAAGGCAGGATACACCCTGGATGGAATGCCAACCCATCGCAGGACACACACACACACACACACATTCACAAACTAGGGACAATTTTCCAAGGTGCCAATCAACCTACCGTGCATGTTTTTGGACCGGGGAGGAAACCGAGAACATGCACAAAGTCCACACACACATGGCCGAGACGGGAATCGAACCCGGACCCTGGCGGTGTGAGGCGAACGTGATAACCACTAAGACACCGTGCCCGTTATTCTTTCACATTGATTTTCTATATTCTTTGGATTCATTCAGAGCTGTTTCTTGGTTTTATGATTTAAAAAAAAAAAAAAACAACAACATCCCAACTGGTATCTGAGAAATCTGTCTCTTTTAGTTAGCTGATGCACCCTCCCAAAATATCCACATTGTGTTACAAATGAAATACACTGTAAACTGTAAAATCCTACATCACACATAGTTTTCTACTTTGGAGAATGCGATTAGAATATGCACATTTTAATACCTGTGTCGTGTTATATTCATAAAACAGTCATATAACTTTAAAGAATCGATATGTTCAAAAAGAAGAAGTTGGACTTACTTGAGTGTTCATGCTATAAGCACCCTCTTGATTTAGAGAGCATTGGAAAAGACAGAATCGGTCAGGTCTGAAGCTCTCTGGTTGGAAGGAAACTCAGTTTTCAGGAAACCGTGCATTTCCTTTGACACATTCTTGCTTGGTGATTGGTCAGACTGGGGTATAGAGAAAATAGCAACAGGAAATGTATTTATTTATTTATTTTTTACTTTTATATATATATATATATATATATATATATATATATATATATATATATATATATATATATATATATATATATATATATATATATATATATATATTTTTTTTTTTTTAATATATATAAAGGGGCACGGTGGGGGTGGCTTAGTGGTTAGCACGTTTGCCTCACACCACCAGGGTCCGGGTTCGATTCCCGTCTCGGCCATGTGTGTGTGGAGTTTGTGCATGTTCTCTCCCCGTGCCTCAGGAGGTTTTTTTCTCCGGGTTCTCCGGTTTCCTCCCGGTCCAAAAACATGCACGGTAGGTTGATTGGCACCTTTGGAAAATTGTTCCCTAGTGTATGAATGTGTGTGTGTGTGTGTGTGTGCCCTGTGATGGGTTGGCATTCCATCCAGGGTGTATCCTGCCTTAATGCCCATAGACGCCTGAGATAGGCACAGGCTCCCTGGATATATATTTATAAATATATATATATATATATATATATATATATATATATATATCTATATATGGATTATTAAAGGAATAAATAAAAATATGAAAAAATAAATAAATAAACTGGTGACCAAAACAACATAAAGACA
This sequence comes from Kryptopterus vitreolus, assembly GCA_030449085.1. Lineage (NCBI taxonomy): Eukaryota > Metazoa > Chordata > Actinopteri > Siluriformes > Siluridae > Kryptopterus > Kryptopterus vitreolus. The sequence goes on from JACRUU010000024.1 coordinate 14,096,050, forward strand.
GGTTTGCCAAATAACTCATATATTATATGGTCTAGTGAGTCAAAGGTTATGTAAGTTTTGCATCCTATTAAATATTGATGATCTTGGGCCTGGATAACGTACAATAATTGATGAAATCATGTATGAGGCACTTTACCATCAAATCATGAAGGAGAAGATGCAAGAAGATGCCCCCCGCCCCCCCCAAAAAAAAAAAAAAAAACAAGAAAAGAAAAACATTAAGGTGCCTAGTCAAAGTCCGAACTTAAATCTGATTGAGATGCTGCGGTAGAATAAAAAACAAGTGGGCCAAAATTTCTGCACAGAGATGTCAAAGACAAATGCGTGATTGCAGAAGTTGCTGCCAACAGATTATTAGGTTCAACTACTTTTTCAAGTTTGGACAGTTTTTTTCCCATAAAAAATAAACTCCTCATATAACAAATGTATTTACACAGTTTATCTTTTAGCTTGACAAATATTCAAGGAATGAAAATATTTCATAAAATACTTCGCTGCAATTTTTGTTCCCAAAAGCTATAACTAAAATAGAGCCTCAAATTCATTCATTCATCTTCTACCACTTTCTATCCGATCTTCCATCGGGTCACAGGGATCCTGTGCCTATCTCAGGCGTCTATGGGCATTAAGGCAGGATACACCCTGGATGGAATGCCAATCCATAACACACACACACACTCACATTCACACACACATTCACACACTAGGGAAAATTTTCCAAGGTGCCAATCAACCTACCGTGCATGTTTTTGGACCGGGAGGAAACCGGAGAACCCGGAGAAAAAACCACCTGAGGCACGGGGAGAACAACTCCACACACACATGGCCGAGACGGGAATCGAACCCGGACCCTGGCGGTGTGAGGCGAACGTGCTAACCACTAAGCCACCGTGCCCCCTTAGCCTGAAATTTCTATTCTTTATTTATTTGCGGTGGTCATCTAACAAAAAATATACATTTCTGGAAAATGGGAGATAACGATCACACAGGCATTTAAATATGCAAACATTATAATGTGCGTAATGCATTTAAATAACACTGCTAATGGCTTTTACTCAAGAAGGTCCATTACTGGCAAAAGCTGAGTCTGTTATTATAAAGGCACATTAAAGACCTTTACAGCCATTCCACATTAGAAGGAAAATAAGAGGCAATTATGTTCAGCATCATGGCAAATGAAAGAGAATTCTGAAAGAGAAAAAAAATAATGCACACTCGACACAAAACTATCCTTATACGTGCCTGTACTCTAAAAGAAAAGAATTCAATGTATCATACTTATAAAAATCCGGTTGCATACAGACAATAATGACACCAGCAAGGCTGTTTGTTGCACAAAAACGACTCCCTGTAGAGGCATGTGATGATTTCGGCATACAGTTTTTACAGTTGCGAACCAAAGCTACAATCTTTCTATAGTTCAAATTTGCCTCTTATAGAAGGAAGCCTGGACACTAAACCATTGTATTTGTAATGGATTACAATCTATGCACCGTGCACATTATCAGATGCTGTGCTCTTTCTAGCATGGTCTTGTTTGGGCTGACAATTTTGTGCCTTTATCAGGCTCACTGGTGTTATTTTGCTCTTTGACTAAGCTTTCCCCAAAGCCCCATATTAACAATATTAATAATATAATTGTAATAGCTCCATCTATATGCAAATTCTTTCTTACAGTAATTAATCTTATTTCAATTGAATTCCATGACATTGAAATCCCATTATGTCAGACTTTTGTCACATGGGCTTCCCATGTGTTCCTTGGTTTCCTCCCATCCGAAACCTACGCTGGTCAGCAGGCTGGCCTTATTAAATTGTCTCAGAGGTGTATCTGTGTGAACAATCCCATAGGCTTATCCACCACACAGCCCCCCCCCCACCCCGCCATTCTTCCCACATACAAAGCAACTGATATGTTCTGCAGTATTGCCAACTAATTTTATGAGAAAGTGAATAATGCATGCTCAAAAAGTCACGAGAAGTCACCAGATGGCATCACAGGTTCATTTGCATATTCATTGAATAATCACATCATCATTTGCATAGCGTATCATAATGTTTTACATAAAGAGAATAGTTTCTAAAGGGACTTAGAATATAAGAGTATAAAAGTGTAAGAGTATATATATATATATATATATATATATATATATATATATATATATATATATATCAGAAAGAAATTTAGGACGTAAATAAATTATAATAGAGAGAAAGTAAATGTCTCCTGTATCTGTGCCACATAAGATGGATCATGCTATATAATAATCCTTTATCCTTTATTGGTCACATATACATTTACAGCACAGTGAAATTCTTTCTTCGCATATCCCAGCTTGTTGTTGGTATCTGGGGTCAGAGCGCAGGGTCGGCAATGATACGCGCCCCTGGAGCACAGAGGGTTAAGAGTCCTTGCTCAAGGACACAAGGGCGGCAGCTTGGCCATACCAGGGCTCGAACCCACATCTTCCGATCAGCAGCCCAGCGCCTTAGACCACTGAGCTACACCCCCTCCCTCCCTCCTATATGCAACTATAACTGACTGCATGTTATTATGGTTACAAGTGTTTAAAGGCAGTACTTTATTTTTTAAAAGGACTGGAATTAGAGACAAAATAACTGGAATTACTTTCAACTGACTATTTACATGTTTACAAATGTGGTCAACACTTTGGCCAAGGAGAACAGAAAAACAATACATTCAGGATGTACAGCACATTCAGAATGCAGGTCAGGGGTCGGCAACCTGCGGCTCTTTTGTGCCTCTGATGTTGCTCCCGGTGGCTTTTAAAAATAGTAAGTATTTTATTAAATTGTATTTTATTTTAGTTAATTCATTTTTAAAATGTAAATCTAAATTGGGAGATTCTGGTGATCTTTTTATTGCCTTTAATATTTTTATTGCCTTTTTTGCACATATATTCATATATGGTTATATATGCAAAAGATAGGGTGTAGCTCAGTGGTTTAAGGTGCTGGGTTACTGATCGGAAGGTTGGGGGTTCAAGCCCCGGTATCGCCAAGCTGCCACCCTTGTGTTCCTAAACAAGGCCCTCCGGGCTCTCCGTATCATGGCTGACCCTGCGCTCTGACCCCAGGGTCCAAAAACAAGCTGGGATATGCAAATAAAAGAATTTCACTGTGCTGTAATTTATATGTGACAAACAAAAGCTGCAATCAGATGATGTTTTGGAATCTACAGCACAGCTGGAGCTGGTGGGACCACAGGAAGCATTGGGATATAGAGAAACACAGTTTAATGAGAGAAATGTACTTAACGAGGTCTGAAAAGTCACGAAAAAACAGTCCCCTTTCAGAAACTTGACCTGCGAGCAACCCATGACCAGCTCTGAACCATGTGTGAAATTTTGTCCAGAGGACGGGAATCACATCAACCGCAGGGCGTCATGACCCAGAAGCATAAAAGCACATGCGAGGCAGTTGAGTAAGCACTCTGAGTGAATCTATGTCTATTCTCTGTCTATTGTTTGTCATTGTCCTTCTATTTTGTCACAATGGCTAGATCCTCAAAATGGCCGTTCAGACCATGCTTTCCTGTTTCATTATGGAAAAGGATACACATGGGGTCTGGGAGAGAGGACTGCCAGCATTGCGAGGACATATCTTTATCTCCGCTCCTGGAGAGTGGTTTTTAAGAAAGATGCTCTTGCTAGCATGGCTCGTGGCTTCGGGTCCTACTTGAGGTGAGGATATCTTCTTCCGAGGTGGTTACTGTGGAGCCTCTGCTGCTGGATGAGCCTGTGCCTGAACCAACGCAGACTCTTCACTTTGGGGCGCTATTGGACGTAATAACTAGAGTGGCGGCTATGCTCAATATAATTTGCCCACCAGATGCACAGGAAAAACGAGTTGAGAGTAAGTGTTTTCTAGACCAGAACCTCAACAATAGAACCTGACATTTTTTACATGTTTCCAAGGTGTATGTACCCTTATATGGCCCACCTCCATTCCCCTAAAGTGAATTTTTATGCAAATGTAAAGGGGATTAAAGAAGGCACTTATAGGGTGATCCATGGGTTGAAGAGACATTTGCTAGCTATCTCTCCCTACAGGCTCCAGGATTGCCCACCAGGCCAATTCGTATAAGTTATTGATGGTGGTGTGGTGGGCCAGCTCTTATAGAAAAATAGAAAAGAATATTCTTTATTTGTCACATATACAGCACAGTGAATTTCATTCTATATCCCAGCTTGTTCAGAAGCTGGGGCCAGTGTTCCTGCCTTTCTCCTTGGACCTGCCCAATTGCCCCAGCATGCCCATATTCTCTTCGGATGGAGGCCACTCTGCCCTGATGTTCCTGAAGTAGAGAGGTATATCGTAGAGCAGATGAATCTAAGAGCAGATGCCCTGTCGAGACGGTCCAGGGAATGGAAACTACACCCAGATGTTGTTGAGCAGATATGAGAGAGATATTACTCAGGTGGATTTGTTTATGTTACAGAATCTCTCTGGTTCCCTCTGACTCATCCAGCTCCTCTGGGACCGGATGCTATGATACAGGGTAGATGCCTGTACTCGCTGTTCCTGGAACTTTTGGAAAGAGTTTTTTGTGATGGAGTCCATCTCGTCCTAGTATCCTCATGGTGGCCGGATCATCCACAGTTGGCCCTTCTTGATCAATCACCTTTGTTGATTCTCCTCAGACAGGGTCAGCAGTTGTGGATGCTGTGGCTGTGGGGGCACAACTGTTAGCATGCTGTGTCTCGACTGAGGTCGTTGAGATCATTATCCACTCCACTGCTCCGTGATTGGTGCGAAATACACCTTTTGGATAACTAAATGACTACCTGGTCGGCTCAGAGCTGGAGTTCCTTCAAGAACAGTTTACCAAAGGGTTTACTCCCTCTACTTTAAAAAGTTTCCACCCTTGCAGCCTATCATGCCCCCTATCATGCTACAGTATTCTATACCCCCCACCCTTTCAGATCCCGACCGAGAAAATCTTAACCGGGTGTATACAGTGCAAGGACTGTATGCTTACATCCATAGAACAGCCCAGTGGTGAAGCTCGGATCAACTCTCCATATGCTACGATCCATAAAGGTAGGGGTCTCTTGCTAACAAGCAGTCACTAAACAGATGGACTATGGATGCCATTGCTTTCTCTTACCCCTGGTCCTCTGGTCTTCCCACTTACAAGGTCAGAGCTTACTCAACCCGAAGTGTGGTGGTCTTTAAGGTCTTCTACTCTGGAGTGTCCCTCTAGGATATTTGTAACACTATGGGCTGGTCCACCCCTCTGACTGGATCAGGTCAGGTCCTATAGCCTTGACCTTTATGCCACTCCTGGCCCCTCTGTCCTTCGTTCTAGCTGTGCATGGTTCACACTAGTCAGTATGGTGGTATTGGACGCAGCTTGAGGGCGTGAGATACCCCATCACCATACCACACTGCCTACATCCCTGCAGTGCTTACTTTTACTTCAGAAGCTTATGCCCACTCCTTCACATGTGCTTTTATGCTTCTGGGTTGTGATGACCACTGATGACATCACTCCCATCCATAAGATTTTACACATGGTCCAGAGTGGGAACACATGAGGCAATCCCATCGAGTTCCCTAAGCGTTACCAATGCAGCATCTCATTCCCTTAGGGAAGCAGGGTTACATACATAACCCAGAGACATGTTTGTACATTTTTCTAGCCACATTGCTCAAGGTCGTGATCTGCGCTTTCCATTCCATTCAACCGTCCATCTAAAATACAGTGTTACGGACTGCATGTGGTAAAAAAACACTTGAATATATTTAACTGATGGCTGAACATATTGAGGAATGTCTTGTTTTGTTTATGACCTTTTATTTTAAGATGTTTTTTGGCCCAAACACAAAAGAGGTAAAGCTACAAAATAAATAATTGTAATAAATCATACGGCTTGCACTCTCCCTCCCCACCTGCAAAAAAACAACACATCGAATTTCAGCTCATTTTTAGTGAATGATGCTTGAACGTCAAATATTCATGAGTCTTTCTCTTAAATATATTTGGATAAATGTAGGTCTGTTGCGGTGCTTCTGAGTGGCTTGGTGTGATTGGTGCTTGAGCTATTTCCATTTCCTGTGCCTGATTGACATGCGTCACCCCTGTCATCACCACTGCACCAAGACAAGCTCCTTCAGTCTCCTTCAGCTGGCTCAGTCACGGGGTTTGTTTGTGTGTGTGTGTGTGTGTGTGTGTGTGTGTGTGTGTGTGTGTGTGTGTGTGTAAGTGTGTTTGTTCAAACCATGTCTCCAAGCCCCACTTTGTACACTGAAGAAAGTTCACAGATAGTATTCAGTGTGTGAGTCGTAAGCATGGCATAGTGGCTCTGCCCTTAGTCATTAGTTTGAAGGAACTTTTATAAACAATATTAAATATACTGTAGGGGCACGGTGGCTTAGTGGTTAGCACCAGGGTCCGGGTTCGATTCCCGTCTCGGCCATGTGTGTTTAGAGTTTGCATGTTCTCCCCGTGCCTCAGGGGGTTTTTCTCCGGGTTCTCCGGTTTCCTCCCCCGGTCCAAAAACATGCATGGTAGGTTGATTGGCACCTTGGAAAATTGTCCCTAGTGTATGAATGTGTGTGTGTGTGTGTGTGTGTGTGCCCTGCGATGGGTTGGCATTCCATCCAGGGTGTATCCTGCCTTAATACCCATAGACGCCTGATATAAGCACAGACTCCCCGTGACCCGAGCAAAGATCGGATATAGCGGTAGAAGATGAAGGAATGAATGAATGGATTAAATATACTATGAATGATGCCTTTAGAACAATCTTATTGTGTTACTTTATATACATTTTGTCACAAGTATTTGATGTTTTTGATGGGGATTTTAAGGCTGTCAAAGTTAACATGTTATTTAATGCAAATTCACTTCAATTTTGTCAATGTACGATTAACACAGCATTACCAAATACAAAAAAAGAAGAAATGAATAAATAAACATTCAGTGCATCCACTCACACTTCCTAAATTTCCCCAAATTACACCTACTAGATGCGCATTCACAACAGGTATGATCTCCTATATTAGCATATATTACCGCATGGAACCTTACGGAAGCGCATTGCATTCCCAAATCCGTATTACGCAATAAAGCGCTTTTTTTTTTTGTGAATACAATGCGCTTCCATATAACCTAAACATATCACCAGTTTATATGGAAAAGCAACCGGAACAGAATTCTTAAAGGAGCCACGTCCCATATTTTACACTTAAAACAACCACTAAACAAAGTAACATTGAAATTAACAAGAATTTAAATAATGAACAAGAAATGAATATTAAAATTATAAATACCAGAGTAAAATAAATATTAAATTATCAATCATTTAATTAAAGGGAGAGATGTTTAGAGTATATCATTATAATATCTGTTACAGTTATAGTATTAGAAACATAAAAAGTATTCATTTATTTATGGTATTGGTTTTGTATTATGTTTGTGGGTACATTGAAAACATACGATTAATGTGCGATAATCACGAGTAAATATTTTAATCGATTTGCAGCCCTCATTATTTTATTTTTTTCCATCAAAAAAACACTACTAAAGAAAAACAACCTACTTCTCTTCCACAGCTTGTCTAGTCCATCCTGCACGAAAGCCTTTTGCTTTATTAACAATTTCCTGAACATCTGCTAATTTCAGAGAAAATTTCACATAGAACTTTGCAGAAACAAGAGTGAAATTAAAGGGCTGTCTAAATGCGTTTGAATTCTCTTCCTGATGTTAGAGTAGTCCTTTTTAATACGAGGGTCTGCTATCGTTCCTGCATTCCTCCAAAACAGCACATAGTTAAAATGCCCAGAGCTGTCCTCTGTCATATTAGCTTTTTCACTAAACAATGGACATGACAAGGTCATCTAGCTATGACCTCCATACATGGGATGACCCTCAGGCCTTGGCTGTCGTGAAGAATCCTCTCCCGAACAGGGATTAAGCCATTCGCTGAAATCAGCCAGTTTCACACATGATGATGGTGCTGATGAGCCGTGAATCTTTACAATGCACATGAGCATGAGGGAAAGGAATGTATTGCTGCTAGAAAAAACAATAAGTCCTTTAAAGGTACAATGTTAATATAATTAACATCATTTGACATCACATTAACAACTGTATGACGTCTGATGTTCACATGTATTTTCTCAAAGCACATCGGTTTCTTCTGGGGTCACAGTGGCTTAGTGGTTAGCACGTTAGCATGTAGCACATTCTCCTCACACCTCCACCATATGTGTGTGTGTGTAGTTTGAATGTTTTCCTCAGGTGTTTTTTCTCCGGTTTCCTCCCCCGGTCCAAAAACATGCACGGTAGGTTGATTGGCACCTTGGAAAAATTGTCCCTAGTGTATGAATGCGTGTGTGTGTGTGTGTGTGTGTGTGTGTGTGATTGGTTGGCATTCCATCCAGGGTGTATCCTGCCTTGATGCCCCAAAATGCCTGAGATAGACACAGGCTTCCCGTGACCCGAGGGAAGATCGGATAAAAGCGGTAGAAAATGAATGAATGATTGAATGAATGAATGAATGAATGAACATCAGTTATTGCCCACGTTCTCAAAGAACAATCTGACTGGTTTTTTTTTTTTCTTCTGCATCCTTGAAATACACTGATATCCAAACATGCCTCTTTGCACTTAAAAGCGGAGGATAGACTCAAATTGCAACGAATTTCTAATTAGGATAATCGCTTACTATATATTAATTGCTTCATCGCAATGCTAAGACAGAAAAAAGATCAGTGCATTGCATCTGCATTATGTAAGTGTACTTTCGCATCATTTCGATCTTATCTTCTGCCATTCAGGAATAAAGGATCAAATTCATAAATATGATGAAACTGGAAATGATTTAAGAGCTTTAATATTAGTCATTTTAGTTAATGGTTTAATTATGATCCTGTTCAACCTCTAAACAAAGGTCTACATTTTTGGATCTGCAAAGACCCGGTGTAGCCGCAGGCTTTCATACCAGCCGTATAGGAGGTGCACTTGATAGTTGATTGGAGACTGATTTGATTAAACAAGTGGAATCAGGTGTGGCTCCTATTTAGCTGAAATGAAACCATGCTGCCACATCAATCTTTTCTGGATTCATTTCAAGACCCCTATATTAGAGCTGAGCCATGTGGTATATAAACTGAATCTTCTATTTTGAAGAATTTTGATTCTTAGTTCTATTTTGATAAAAGTTTCTATAAAAAAATTCTATTTTAAGTTTTGGATACAGTGGGAAAATGTATCATTTATTCATTTATTCATCTTCTACCGCTTTATCCGATCTTCACTCGGGTCACGGGGAGTCTGTGTCTATCTCAGGCGTCTATGGGCATTAATGCAGGATACACCCTGGATGGAATGCCAACCCATCGCAGGGCACACTCACACACTCACACACACACACACAATCACACACATTCATACACTAGGGACAATTTTCCAAGGTGCCAATCAACCTACCGTGCATGTTTTTGGACCGGGAGGAAACCGGAGAACCCGGACAAAAACCCCCTGAGGCACGGGGAGAACAAGCACAAACTCCACACACACATGGCCGAGACGGGAATCGAACCCGGACCCTGGCGGTGTGAGGCGAACGTGCTAACCACTAAGCCACCGTGCCCCAGTCAGTGGGAAAATGTGTCCACTATTTTTACCTTTACTTAGTACCTTTAGTTGCCACAAACTTTAGATAGATCTTGTTGGATATCTGAAGTTACAAACCGGAGCCATTTCTCTATATGACTGTTGAATCTGCGCCCCCTCTTGGAAACGAGCTCTTCGGATTGGTCAGAGTGTGCTGCTCTGCAAAAATACCATATTTGATGTTGTATACAGTGGGAGGAAATGTGTTCGCTATTTGCACCTGTTTGTAGTCTGTGTTTTGGGTTTTGCCGTTGTCATGTTTATCCCGCAGCGCCACAAACACACACCTCCCTGATGAAAACTGATGAAGCCCCGCCCCTCTCGAGCTCTTTGTATTGGTCCTGGCCCAACCATGTTGTATTTGGTATTTCACATGTACAGGGCTGGAGACAGAGATCTACGGAAGCTCGCTGTGTCAAACCAAAGTTAAATTGTAAAATCAATTTTCATATTTTCAGCATAATCCATAAACTCGAATTAATCAATACTGATGATTATAATCTCCCAGCTCCGCCACAATCCTAAAGGAAAAAATGCAGCAACATCTCCTTATCTGTTAGGGGGGGGGGTACCTCAGGGGTAAAATGCTTATCTACTGATTGGACGATTGATGCTTTGAGCCCTGGTATAACCAAGCTGCCATTCCTAGGTATTTGTTCAAGGGATGTTTAATAGCTTGAAGCTCCTTTAACTTTCTCCGTTCCAGAAGTGCTGTATCATGGCTTCCAAACAAGCTGGGAGATCTTCTTCTTCTTCTTCTTCAAACATAACAGCTTCAATCACTTCATTACCACCATTACTGATCAAGCTTGGAGAATGTTAACTAGCCAGCCAAGTCTTTCATGTGAGTGGAGCTTCATTATATTCAGGAATTTTGATTCCTGCATTTTTTGTAGCCACTATTTCTAGCTGGATTTGTCATAAATATTACATTGATCTTTAATTATTGTGAGAAGCTCCTGCTCTATTTGGGAAGGTAACATTCCAACACAACAGCATTGTTCCTTTAAAAGGAATACACTATTTTTGAAAAGACTCACTATCATTTATACACAGGGATGTCAAAGTTAATGCCATAATAACGTGTTAAGGCAAATTCACTTTAACAGCACTAAGAATGTGATTAACGCAGTGTGCAATTCTATTGTGCTGGTGAATGAACGAAACCCGAACAACAAAAAAGAACAAACGAATAAATAAACGTTCAGTGCATCCACTCACGCTTCCTAAATTTCCCTCAATTACACCTACTGTCTGCGCATTCACAACAGGGATGATCTCGTCATTAATCTATCCTTCCCATCAGCGTATTGCGCGCGATTACTACCGTACCGTATGGAACCTACGCACTACGCCGCATCTACCGCACGCAAGCGCATCGCATTCCCAAATCCGTATTGTGGAATAAAGCATATTTTTCATTTGGGAACGCAATAAAGCGCTTCTGTATAACATAAACACCGTATCACCAGTTTATATGGAAAAGCAACCGGAACACAATTCTTAAAGGAGCCACGTCCCATATTTTACTATTAAAACAACCACTAAACAAAGTAAACATTGAAATTAACAAGAAATTAATATTAAAAGAATCATTTCCAGAGTCAAATACATATTAAACAATCAATAATTTTATTAAAGGGAGTGAAAGATTTTGAGTGAAATGTATATAATTATTACATCTGTTACATTTAGTTACAGTATTAGAAACATGAAAAGTATTCATTTATGGTACATTGAAAACGTCCGATTAATCGAGAGGAAATATTTTAATCGATTGGCAGCCTTAATAATACATCAGACACATTTATATATAGCTGATAACTGCATTTATTTTAACCATTAATAATAATTTTTTTTGGTTGAAAACAAGACATCTTTTGTTCCCTTCTCACTCCATGTCTTTCACAGCAAAACTGGGTATATCTATAGCTTAAACTGCAAATGGTTTCATATGCTGTAAATTATATATATATATATATATATATATATCTATCGATATATATATATATATATATATATATATATATATATATATATATATATATATATATTATATACAGCATACGCTGCTCTGTGCTGCAGTATATGCAGTAGTTCTGAAAGATACAGAGGCTGACTTTATGTGTTTTTTATGAAGGAAGCACATGTTTGATCTACTATTACTGGTGTGAATGTGGCACTTTAGCCAGGTGGTGAGAATTACATTCAAAGTGCAATAGGGGGAAATTCTTTTTTTTTATATATATATTCATTTCAGCATTACTATCTTTTACTGACGAGTACAAAAAGCATATCGACAGTATCTATAATATAATTTTCGAAAAGGTGCTGAGTGAAGAGGGGAAGTCATTCACACCCTGGTCCTCGGATAATTTAAAGCCTAAGTAAGCATCAGGATTTATCAGCTCAACCTTGCTTTTCAAAGATGTCTATAAAACCACTTCCAATGCGGCACATTGCAGAGCGTTTGGGAGCCACTACACTATCGTCTACTTGGCTCGCACACTCAGTAGGGAGGCAGAGAAGAGCTAGTGATGAGGGGAAGGGCTCTTGATGCTGAAGAGGAGCAAAGGAGAGCGCAGTCTGAAAATCTTAAACATTTGCCGGCAATCAGTTTGTCTTTCATATGGAGCAGAGGAAAAAAAAAGGGGGGGGGTTGATTTTTGTACAGCCGTCCGCTGATGGCCTCTTGAAAGAACCCACGCGATGGGAGAAGCGCACCGCTCCCCTGCTGGACTTCAGTGATTTATCTGGATGTTTAATGAAGCCTCTCTGTCCACAGAGAGACAGCTCAATCACGCCCAGGCCCAGGGCTTATAAATATTTATCTCATCAGACACAAAAGGCCACTGTTAGACTCTTTGTAAGTCAAAAAGAAAAAGAGTGGATGAATGTCTTAGCCATGGGGTTTGGCACACATGCATGTGTGTGTGTGTGTGTGTGTCTACACGATGGCATAGATGTTAAATATTTTATACTTTAAACTTAAAACTATTCTTCATGAAGCTTTGCACATTCTTCTGGTACATCTGCCAAGCTTTTATTCATTTTTTAAACTTCTCTAGAAAAAAATAGCTTTCATGTCACTCCTAAGCTCTCAACAAAAACCTATTGATTTTATACGAAAATAAATAAATAAGTAAGCAAATAAATATATATGCAAGGGGCACGGTGGCTTAGTGGTTAGCATGTTCGCCTCACACCGCCAGGGTCCGGGTTCGATTCCCGTCTCGGCCAGGTGTGTGTGTGTGGAGTTTGCATGTTCTCCCCGTGCCTCAGGGGGTTTTTCTCCGGGTTCTCCGGGTTCTCCGGTTTCCTCACGGTAAAACAAACATGCACGGTAGGTTGATTGGCACCTTGGAAAATTGTCCTTAGTGTATGAATGTGTGTGTGTGTGTGTGTGTGATGGGTTGGTATTCCATCCAGGGTGTATCCTGCCTTAATGCCCATAGACACCTGAGATAGACACATTCTGCCCGTGACCCAAGGGAAGATCGGATAAATCGGTAGAAGATGAATGAATGAATGAATGAATGAATAAATAAACATACATACATACATAAATGACCCAGATTAAATATTTTCAATTTGTCAAAATAGCCACCTTTTATTTTTATGACAGCTTTGCTCAGAGAGCTTCCACAGGGGTTGAGTGTATTTTCAACCTTTACTACTCAAAGAGCCCTTTGGATGCGTTTCCCACAAAACACTGGGAGCCATAAAACCCTTTTAATGTTTCAAATGAATTAATACTGCATATAACATTGTTTTCTGTTTTTTCCTTTATGTTATGTATAAACTAAACTATAATGTGTTGCATTTATGACAAATCAATGAACAACTGCAGAGAAAAACAAAATTTAAATTCCCGTATGCAACAAAAACATTTTGAATTCCGAAATAAAGACGTCGAGTTGAAGGTTACGCTTAACTAAAATATTCAATATCTATTTGAGTCTTTCTTGTTTTGATGAAAGAAAAACCATCCAAAGGTAAATTATCCACCGGCAGCGAACTAAAAACTGCATCCTCTCTCTGTGTGCCGTCGCGTGCAGTCAATCTGAAGAATAACAAATATATTATATATATATATATATATATATATATATATATATATATATATATATATATATATATATATATATACTGTATATATATGGGGGCACGGTGGCTTAGTGGTTAGCACACGTTTGCCTCACACCACCAGGGTCTGGGTTCGATTACCCGTGTCTCGGCCATGTGTGTGTGGAGTTTGCATGTTCTCCCCCCGTGCCTCAGAGGGGTTTTTCTCCTAGTTTCTCCTCTCCTCAGGGTTCTCCGGTTTCCTCCCCCCCGGTCCAAAAACATGCATGGTAGGTTGATTGGCACCTTGGAAAATTGTCACTAGTGTATGAATGTGAGTGTGTGTGTGTGTGTGAGTGTGTGTGTGCCCTGTGATGAGTTGGCATTCCATCCAGGGTGTATCCTGGCTTAATGCCCAGGATGCCCATCAGGATCCTATCTCAGGATGCCCAGACGCCTGAGATAGGCACAGACTCCCCGTGACCCAAGGGAAGATCGGATACAGCGGTATAGACGATGAATGAATGAATACGTATATATATATATATATATATATATATATATATATATATATATATATATATATATATATATATATATATATATATTAATAATATTTCACTGAACGATGAAAAACAAATAAAAGCCAAAAGAAAATGCAATAAAAATATTGATCATACTTGGCTAATGTGGATTCTGCTCCTGAACCTCAGCACACAGAGTCTGTACCTCAGGGCTGTATGCTGGGCGCTGGCGGGTGTTGCACATTGGCGGTTGCGACACGTATTAAGAGCGATAAATCATTTTAACACGTTTCATTTTGATGTTACCTGATCACCATAATTTTCACATTTATAATTACTTTCTAAAATCGAAGGAACTCTAATAAAACGAGTTCTAATTAAATGCTCATTAATTATTTTCAAAAGCCACCGGGAGCCGCATCAGAGGGAGGAAAGAGGTTGCCGCCTCCTGATCATAAACCATCTCAGAAGGATTTATATTTAGTGGTCAGGTAATCTGATGCAGCATTCCCTTACTTTGCTCTTATGTACGATATCAGCATGTTTAGTACTTTTATGGTACTTTAAGAGTTTAAGTAGAGTTTTATGTTGTATAATGAATGTTATTTTGTATATGGTTGTAAAGACTTTTATTATGCCCAGTACAGGGTTGTTCAGAATGTTGTTGCCACTTACATGGGATTAACACACACTATGTATACAGGAAGGGGCATGGTGGTTTAGTGGTCAGCACCTTCACCTCACACCATCAGGGTCCGGGTTCGATTCCCGTCTCGGCCATCCTGTGCCATGTGTGGTGTGTTCTGCGTGTCAGTCTTGTTCATGCCCTTCATGCCTTCTCGTTCCGCAACCCCTCGTGCCGCGTCTCCTCCGGGTGCCTCAGGGGGTTTTTCTCCTCCCAGGGTTCTCCAACAATTTCCTCCCGTTTCCTCGCCGTCCAAAAACAAGCACGGTAGGTTGATTGGCACCTTGGAAAAATTGTCCCTAGTGTATGACCACACCATAAGGCAAAGCGCAGCTCACAGTCGTAAAAATCACACATTTTCTTAGGTAACAGGCTAGTTCAGCACATTTTCTTAGGTATAGAGCGGACAATTCTTGTTACACTTTCTTTAAGGTCATTAATGTTATTAGGTCTTGTAGCATACATGCATTCTTTCACCATTGCTTATAAACAGACGCTTCTGGCACATATCTAATGTGCAACAAAAGAAAATTGAAAATTATGTAATACCATATGAGGGGTAACATCTTTTTACACCATCTCCCTGTAAAGGAGATGGTGGTGGAAGAAGAGCTCGTCCATGTCCTAGGCTTTCAATGTCCTTCTAAATTTCTTTGTAGTGAAGCCCCCGGAAGCACCCAGAAACAAATAATACAGAACCACTACCTGGAAACCAGTTGGAATGGCATAGGTTAGATATACTCTCAGTTTTTTTTCTTCTACCACTATATCCGATCTTCCCTCGGGTTATGGGGAGCCTGTGTCTATCTCAGGTGTCTATGGGCATTAAGGCAGGATACACCCTGGATGGAATGCCAACCCATCACAGGACACACACACACTCACACACACACACACACATTCATACACTAGGGACAATTTTCCAAGGTGCCAATCAACCTACCGTGCATATTTTTGGACCGGGCGGAGGAAACCGGAGAACCCGGAGAAAAACCCCCTGAGGCACGGGGAGAACATGCACAAACTCCACACACACATGGCCGAGACGGGAATCGAACCGTACCCTGGTGGTGTGAGGCGAACGTGCTAACCACTAAACCACCGTCCCTCCATTCTCAGTTTTTTACTAATTCATAAACAATGTCCCCAATGTCACCTTTACACCATCATCACCTCTCTATACATCACAGTGGGAAGCACACACAGGAATCAGACATTCCTAAATTGGAAACAAATTTGCACCCATCAGATGAGAGAGTTTTCAATGATCAATAAGTGCCCTACTCATGGAGCCTCCTGTGAATTCTAGATGTCAGTGGTTCATTCATTCATTCATTCATCTTCTACCGTTTTATCCGATTTCTCTCTCAGGTCATGGGAAGCCTGTAAGCCTATAAGGCGACTTCGAGCATTGAGGCAGGACACAACCTGCATGGAATGCCAACCCATCACAGTGCGCGCACACACACTCACACACACACTCACACACTTTTCCAAGGTGACAATCAACCTACCGTGCATGTAGGTTGGTAGGGGGATTAGGGGGGATACCGGAGAAAAAAACCCTGAGGAGAGCATGCAAACTCCACACACACACACACACACACACACACACACACACACACATGGCGGAGGCGCTAAACCAATGTGCTCCCATGTCAATGTATCTTCTGTAGCAGAGCTAAATTATTACCATATGTAAAATTTCCATATTGCATTTCATGTAAACACTTGATAAGAGAGAATGGGGGCATTGACAAATAAAGCACATTCCCGGAAGCGTCCGCATGAGAGCCTGTTTCATCATCGCTGTTAATTGTTTTGGAGACTGCATTGAAGGATACAATTAAATTTCTTGCATTGCCTTTTTCTCCAAATTGACTCGCCTTTTATTTCTTAAAGCAATGATGTCTTTTCTGTTTGCTTAAGAGAATTCTCCATGCCTTGTTGTATGGATTTGGACAGATGTTATAGTAGCACTAAAAAGCTTTTGAATTCCCTGCATTCACTGTTTTTTTTTTTTGTCTCTGAACAAAATAACTGATGGTCTAAAGCACATTAAGAAAGCAAGGAAATGTCACAAACTAACTCTTGACATGGCATGAATGAAAAGGCTTCCAGGTGAATGTTTTTGTGAATCTGATTAAAGAGTCAACCATTAATTAATGCTAAATCTGGCTACTTTGATTAATGCAAAATAGAAAACATTCTGGGCTGTTTAAATATTAATACCCAGGCATTAAACAGGTTTAATGGCGTAGGAAAACAACAGCTGTTCATCACAGTAAACCCCATCGAAACAACAGGCCCAGGGCAGCAGTGAAGCTTTTTACAATATGCTGATACATAGTGCAGAACTAAGGCACGGTGGTTTAGTGATTAGCACGTTCGCCTCACACCGCCAGGGTCCGGGTTCGATTCCCGTCTCGGCCATGTGTGTGTGGAGTTTGCATGTTCTCCCTGTGCCTCAGGGGGTTTTTCTCCGGGTTCTCCGGTTTCCTCCCCGGTCCAAAAACATGCACGGTAGGGTGATTGGCACCTTGGAAAATTGTCCCTAGTGTATGAATGTGTGAGTGAATGTGAGTGTGTGTGTCCTGTGATGGGTTGGCATTCCATCCAGGGTGTATCCTGCCTTAATGCCCATAGACGCCTGAGATAGACACAGACTCCGCGTGACCCGAGGGAAGATCGGATAAAGCGGTAGAAGATGAATGAATGAATGAATGAATGAATGAATGAATATAACACTGATGAGAAAGATGCAAAACATTCAACAGAGTCAGAAGGCTAGATGCAAATTCAAAAAGGAAATACATAGATGTCCAGAAAATGTATGGACCTACGATTAAACTCGACCATTAAACTGTGTGGAAAGAAAGTAGTTTTTTGTTTATGATCCAAAATAGGATTGTGTATCTCCATAGCTGGGCTTTTGATTCTCAATGCATAGACAACGACATGCTACATTAGATACCCATGAAGCAGCTACCGATGCATTGTGATACGAGTTACCCTTCGTATGATGCCGTGTGATCCAATTTCACTTTGATCATTCTACAATAAGGACGATTATTCAGAATATGAAAGTATAGTATCACTATT
>JACRUU010000024.1:14116571-14229071 GCA_030449085.1 Kryptopterus vitreolus
TCAGAAAATATTCCAGTGTCGCCTTTTATTGTGTACCTAATTTTTTCCAAACGAATAAAACTCATAACATCCTGTCGACAGTCTCCAAACGATGGAGGAAGAATATTTAATGTTCTGTATTTTTAAACGGGTCTAAAACATTCTTAGTATGGGGCATTTTTAAATATTATCAGCTTGTTGCAGGATTTGTTCAGACACAAAGAAAAAGAATCGGTGCAACTGCTGATAAAGAAGAATTTTCTATAAAGAATAACTGACATATACATAAACAATGAAACATTTAGGGGCGGGTCTCCGGTGTCAAAGATGTACCTTCAGGAAAGAGCAGATTTAAATGTAATTATGAATAGATAAAGGATAAATGATGACTCAGTCTATTTAAAAAATACCTTTGTTGGTATATTTTATATATAATGCCCTCCAGTAATATTTGGTAAATATGTAAAAATGGTCTTTTTAATTAAGCTTGTAATCTTTTGTTTAAAGAATTTTTTTAAATCATGGAAATCAAACAATTGAAAACACGGCATATTTTTTTATCTAAGGAATATCTTTATGCTTATAAATATATACTGTATATGCCAAAATTATTGGATCCCTGTTAGTCGTTACTTTGCGGCTCCTCCCTTTGCCAACATAACAACATTAATTCTGCTTATGGTCTTTTAGAGTACATGGCAAGGGATCTGAGACCTTTCCTACATACAGAGTAGTACAGATCATTCTGATGTGAAGGTCCGTATTTGGGGTCCTTGCAAAGTTTTCTTAGGGACCCTCGGTCAGGTGACAGGAATGGTCAATATCAGGGCCTTGATATTTGGTCAACAAACCGTTGATGTTTTTGATGTATGTTTTGGATCAATGTTATACTCTGGCTTTCTGGCATAGGAAATTGGGCGTTCGTCTGATATCTGATACTAGCTGCGCATTCACAACAGGTATGATCTCCTCACTATATTAGCGCATATTACTGTATGGAACCTTACGTATTCCCAAATCCGTATTACGGAATAAAGCAAATTTTTCTTTTGTTCCGTATAACCTAAACGTATCACCAGTTTATATGGAAAGCAACCGGTACAGATTTCTTAAAGGAGCCACGTCCCATATTTTACACTTACAACAACCACTATATATTCATTCATTCATTCATTTTCTACCGCTTTATCCGATCTTCCATCGGGGGGAGCCTCTGGGTCCTATCTGCAGGTATCTATGGGCATTAAGGCAGTCTATGGGCACCCTTAAGGCGGATACACCCTGGATGGAATGCCAACCCATCGCAGGGCACACACACACACACATTCACACACACATTCACATACACTAGGGACAATTTTCCAAGGTGCCAATCAACCTATCATGTTTTGCATGTTTTTGGACCGGGGGGAAACCGGAGAACCCGGAGAAAACCCCCTGAGGCACGGGGAGAACAAACATGCAAACACTCCACACACACATGGCCGAGAGACGGGCGGATCAAACCCCGAATGATCCTGGCTGGCGGTGTGAGGCGAACGTGCTAACCCACCACTGCCACCGTATATTGCCCCACCACTGTAATATATATATATATATATATATATATATATATATATATATATATATATATGTATATCTGTATATCCTTTAATATAATTCTTGATTATTTGATATTTATTTTGCTAATTTGTTTGTCAATTTCTTGTTCATTTCAATGTTATTTTGTTAGTTAAAATAGTTATTTTAGTTTGTTTTTTTTTAAGTTGTAAAATATGGGACGTGTCTTTTAAGTTGTTCCTTTAAGAATTCTGTTATTTTGGCTTTCCGGTTGCTTTCCATATAAATTGGTGATAAGTTACGGAAAGTAGGTAAAGAATATACAGAATAAGGTACGGAAAGTACCTTATTATCATGAGGTACTTTTTCAAATGAACAAATTTGCAAACGGCCCTATACTTGAGAGTAAAGAATATATACGTCCCACTCCACTCGCCCTCCCCAAAAAATAAATCAACAAAACAAACTATTCATAATAATAATAATAATAATAACGCCAGTTAAGTACACAGCAGCCTTTTTTCAGAGTTTAGAAACAACATAAGTATAAGTAAACAAACATTTGGTTATTTAGTGGCTTTTTTAAGTGTAAAATATGGGACGTGTCTCCTTTAATAATTCTTTAATTGTGTTCTATATATATAACTGGTGATAAGTTTAGGTTATACGGAAGCACACAAAAGAAAAATCAAAATCCGCTTTATTATCATGAGGTACTTTTTCAAATGAACAAATTTGCAAACGGTATACTTGAGAGTAAAGAATCCACCCCCCCCCCAAATGATTTTAAACAACTATCCCGTGATGTAGGGAACATTTTGGAGACTCGTTGACCCCAAGTCACAACTAATTCTCTCAACTCATATATAAAACAGGAAGTCATGGTTGAAAATGTTTCCAGTTCCTTCCCCTTGGGCCCATTTTACATATATTTGAGATCAAATGACACATGAAGGATAAGTTAATCATGGTTATTATGTTCTGGTTAATTAGGTTCTTCAAACACATGTGGATTTGATTAGAATAACAGTAATGAGTTGTTTGAGATAATTGCACATACATGCATTGCTAGAAAAGGACATTCATTTACATCAATGCATTTATTCTGTAATTAGTGACAAATTAAATCATGTAAATACATACCAGTTTATGTATTATGTTTATGTACTTTTGAAAAGCTCCCCATGTTATTCATTAAGATGGTGCTCTGGTAAAAAAAAAAATAAAAAATGGAGAGGGACAAGGTTCTGACAGACTTCCCGGATTATCTCTGTTATAAAGCCGTGAGCTAATCCTGCTTATGTGGCATAATGGAGTTCCCAAGCAGGTTTGATCTTACAGACCTGTTGCTATGACAGCAACCCAAGGATAAGCTTTAAAGAACCAAACACTCTTGGATCGTGTCAATTTATCCCCAATAATATCCAGATAATTGAGTAATCCCTGGATAACGAACAAATCCAGCTGTGCTAAAAATGTCAAACAACAATGGGGACTATACTACATTCAAATCAAATTCCAATTTTTATTTGTCACATACACACAACACACACACACACACACACACACACACACACACACACACACACACACACATATATATATATTATATATATATATATATATATATATATATATATATATATATATATATATATATATATATATATATATGTATATATATAATAAATAGTGTATAAAGTGTAACGTGACCAGTGATAAATTGTGTCCTGGTGTATGTAAAGTGTCCAGTGTAAATGTGTAAAGTTGACCAGTGTAAAAGTGTCCAGTGTAAAGTGTAAAGTGTAAAGTGTCCAAAGTGTGTAAAGTGCCAGTGTAAAGTGTCCAAAGTGTCCAGTGTAAAGTGTCCAATGTAAAGTAGCAAGTGTAAAGTGACCAGTGTAAAGTGTCCAGTGTAAAGTGTCCAGTGTAAAGTGTGACCAGTGTAAAGTGTCCAGTGTAAAGTGTCCAATGTAAAGTAGCAAGTGTAAAGTGACCAGTGTAAAGTGTCCAGTGTAAAGTGTCCAGTGTAAAGTATAAAGTGAAAGTGTCCAAAGTGTAAAGTGTCCAGTGTAAAGTGTAAAGTAACCAAGTGTAAAGTGTGTAAAGTGTGTAAAGTGTCCAGTGTAAAGTGTCCAGTGTAAAGTGACCAGTGTAAAGTGTCCAGTATAAAGTGTCCAATGTAAAGTAGCAAGTGTAAAGTGACTAGTGTAAAGTGTCCAGTATAAAGTGTCCAGTGTAAAGTGTCCAATGTAAAGTAGCAAGTGTAAAGTGACCAGTGTAAAGTGTCCAGTGTAAAGTGTAAATTGTCCAAGTGTAAAGTGTAAAGTGTCCAGTGTAAAGTTGCAAGTGTAACGTGTCCAGTATAAAGTGCACGGTGTAAAGTGTCCAGTGTAAAGTGGCAAGTGTAAAGTGACCAGTGTAAAGTGACCAGTGTAAAGTGTCCAGTGTAAGTGTCCAGTGTAAAGTGTCCAGTGTAAAGTGTCCAGTGTAAAGTGTTGTAAGACCAGTGTAAAGTTGTAAAGTGTCCAGTGTAAAGTGTCCAGTTAAAGTGTCCAGTGTAAAGTGACCCAGTGTAAAAGTGTCCAGAGTAAAGTGTCCAGTGTAGTGTGAAGCTGACCAGAGTAAAGTGTCCAGAGTCCGTTTGTGTGGAAGTCCCGATATTAGGTGCTGGGTGTTTCCAGGTTTAGACTCCGAACTATATTTTTCAGTGTATTTTCCAAATATATTTTTCCATGTGGATTTGTAAATTAATTTTGTCAACATTTATTGTACACTTTTTGAATCTTTGGGGGATAGGGCTTATTTTAATAACACTTTGAACTGAACCTTTATTTAAAGCTAATGCCTACAGATTTGTGCTTTCACAGCAATTAAGAAGAAATATAACGAGAAAAAGAACTAGTTGTTAAAGGTGTTTAATTGGAACTAAGGCGAGATCGATTCTCTGTATTATAATCAGACATTTCATTATGGCAATAAAGTCTGTAAGTTACTATACGTGCATATTTACACCTCCAGACACACAATCTGTCAGATAAAACAGAATTTATTTTGTCTTACAGTTTTACATTTCTCATCCAAATATATTCCTGAAGATGATGAGCATCTGGCACTTTATAATAACAAGGGCAGATGTTCTTACAAGGTGACCCTGAGGGAAGATGGCATTGTAATAAGTTTTTGGACTGCAATAAATGCAGTTGAATTTTTTTCCCCCTGAACATGTACAGCAATACAAATGCCGCTTCATTACGTGCCGCGACTTCGAGTGTTTTACGGGCTATTTTGAAAATAGGAAAAAATATATTTTTCCACCCCCCCGCCCTCCCCCCAACCACCACTTCAGAGAACTTTATGACAAAGTGTGGCCCATGAAGAAGACAAAACAGTCTCACATATGGGTGGCCCATATGTCTCACACAGGGGTGCCGTTTTTCTGTCTACACTAACCACAGGAATCAATTAGCTTTTATTTTATCCACTGAGTCACGTAGAGTATTAAAAAAAAGATTTTTTAAACTTTGTTCTAAATGTCTTTTTCAAGTATTTGTTTCTATAAAAGAAGTAGGACATGGCAAATTAAAATGAATATTTCTCGTAATGTTAGTATTGAATGAAAAAAAGTCTATCTCAAAATCATTTGATTTGTTCTCATGTCAATTGATTTAGCTGGAAATCTACTTCATGCAAATATTCTATTGCAACACGAAGACGCTTGTAAATACAGGGGGGGGGAGAGCTTTTGCTAATTGCCCTATTGAAATGTCTCATTTTGCATAATTAAATACCGAGGCCATTGTAGAGCCTCATAGAGGCTGCAGCTTTGGGATTCAGCTATAATCAGTGAGTGGAGTGTCATTGCAATCAATATTATATGCACAGGTTCAATAAATCATTCCGGCTGTCTGGAGGTGCTAGGCAATTAACAGCATTGATTGGCTAATGATAGAGGAGAGGTGAGTCCCAAATGAATCAGCTGTCACTCAGCAACTATAAAAACGGATGCTGAGGAACCTATAAAGTGCTTTACACTTTGAGCCCCTTTCAAGGTTATACGTGTAAAAATGTAAAGCAAGTGATATTTCAATGACGCACACTATGTCATGCTATCCAGCAGTGCACCTTGGACAATAAGCTGTCATGTTTTTTATGGCATTGCTACTTTGAATCAGGGAGGAAAGTGGAGGTATCTGGCAATTGTTGAGTCATTCTCAGGACCTGCTCACGGTCTGACTCCTCAGCTGAACCCAAATTCCACTTGCAAGACTTGGTTGCAACCTTTCCATGTTCTCACATTTTGTTCCCTCCGCCCTTTGGATTTTAAACACAGATTTCTGTCTAAAAGCGACCCATTACCTCTCAAGGCAAAAGGAAGACATACAACAAAACTCTCCTTATTTTGGTTGATGAAATGAACTGTCTGAATAAACAAAAGCAAAGACCCGAGGCACTTAAAGAACCATAAAAGTAATATTTTAATATTAAGTAATAATTAAAATGATCTTTATTGGTCACATATACATTACAGCACAGCGTATTCTTTTCTTCGCATATCCCAGCTTGATGTTGGCATTTGGGGTCAGAGCGCAGGGTCAGCCATGAAACGGCGCCCCTGGAGCACAGAGGGTTAAGAGTCTTGCTCAAGGACCCAAGAGCGGCAGCTTGGCCATACCGGGCCTCGAACCCGGATCTTCTGACCAGCAGCCCAGCGCTTTAGACCATTGAGCTACACCCCCTCCCTGTTAAATTATATTAAGTTATATTAAATTACTACTCAAATCCCTTAATAGCTCATAATAACTATGACTGTTTCACAAGCCATCTTGGTATAAATGATAAATATATGACTGTCTTGGAAATGTGTCCACTTTTTATGATCCATGCATGTAAACATTTTTCTCATATTCATGCAAGAAAATAGCAAATAAAAAAAAATCAAAAAAGTCCTTTTAGGCATTGTCCTTGTTTTATTGTGTTGTATTTAATGACACTAGAGAAGACAAAGTGCATCATAGGGTGTATTGGTAACGAAGCAAAAAGCATCCCACAGGTTATATTAAATTATTAACCTGACCAGACACAGTATATATGAGCTAGGGTTATTAAGTGTGCATTATTTCCAAACACAGAGTGTAACGCATTTTAAAATGAGGGATTTGTCAGGACTAAAATCCCAGAGTTAATCATGTATTCATTATTTTGTCTACCACTGGTCCTAACAGGACTTTTGACCATGACCTATTTATTCCAACACAAGGACTTTTTAATGCTTGTTCATCGCCCTGTATAAGGCTGCCTGTGAAATTCTTTAAATATAAATGCAAATGTAAAAGTTACATGATGAAAGGCTAAGCTTAAACCTCACTTCAGTCCGGAGTCACATGGCACGTCAACCGTATGTGACCAAAATGCAAAAATATTACTTAAGCAGGGTTTCAGCGCTGTGGCTGTTTTGCTTCACCCCGTGTCCTCTTGATTAGTTTCTGTCTGTAAACAAGCCTGAAGTGGCACAAGCACAGTTAGTGCGGTACGACTTCGCCGTGCTCAGCTGCACCATGGGTGAGCCAAAGAATTTATTAGAGAAGGGACCTGGAGACTGTTAGAAGGGTCCTACTCTGAAGAAGTTCCTACCCAAAGAACAAATAAAAACAAGCAAACAAGGTCATTTACAGTAGGTCCTGATTTAATACACAATGACAAGACTAATTTGTCCGGGCAATTGATGTTACTGGAAAGTTACATATGCACCAATTTTATGCAAATTTATGCGAGAATGTATATATATTGACCTTATTATTGATCTATTTTTTGTTATTATTAGGATTATATAATAATATTTTCGTCTGGGACTTGAACCTACAATGTTTCAGTCCAGAGCCCAATGCCTTAACCACCTCCCCTACATATATATATATATATATATATATATATATATATATATATATATATATATATATATATATATATATATATATTATATATAGGCTGTTGCACGTTCGCGCCGCCAGTGGGCCCCTTGAGCAAGGCCTTTAACACCCAATTGCTCCGTCTTCCCCAATCGTTAGGGTTGCGCAAGCCAGTGCATTCCTGGTGCCCGTCCCAAACTCGGATAGATGACCTTAACATATTTGTCAGGAAATTAGATCAATGTAGACAGTTAGTAATGTACACAAAGCATTTAATTCTCTTAACCTCTTATACCTGTATTTTCATTTACTCTTTCCAGGTCTCTATATAAGGCCATGTTTTCTGTACTATTCTCAGTGAAGAATTTATATCGTCTCGCATTTGACCGATTACAGCAGCCACATTAAAAAGAAATGTCTAATAGGCCAAGTAGTAAATTTGTAATCAAATGTGTAGCTTTAATTTCTGTTCAATTCAAATCACTGACTCTTATAATACCATTTAGTGATAATTGTATAAATCATGTGGCGATATAATCTGTAACCAAAACGTATGTAAAAATCTATATTTTGTCACATGGTCACACATGAATACAAATAACTCTAAAAAAAATATGGTGAAAAGGCTTCAAAATCTTGCCGTACGTCCCCCAAACATAAAGGCAATAATGTAAGAAATAGAAAACTCAACGGACAACAATGTAAGAAACACAAACAAGGTGTTTGTAGGTTCATACAAAAAAAAATTATAACTGTATATATAGTGCCCCTATAGTATAATATATATATATATATATATATATATATATATATATATATATATATATATATATATATATATATATATATATATATATATATATATATATATATCTATATATATATATATATATATATATATATATATATATATATATAATATATATATAAAACTATATGGGCACGGTGGCGTAGTGGTTAGCACATTCGCCTCACACCGCCAGGATCCGGGTTCGATTCCCGTCTCGGTCATGTGTGTGTTGAGTTTGCATGTTCTCTCCGTGCCTCAAGGAGGTTTTTTTTCTCCGGGTTCTCCGGTTTCCTCCCGGTCCAAAAACATGATTGGCACCTTGGAAAATTGCCCCTAGTGTATGAATGTTTGTGTGAATGTGAATGTGTGTGTGTGTGTGTGTGTGCCCTGCATGGGTTGGCCATCCAGGGTGTATCCTGCCTTAATGCCCATAGACACCTGAGATAGGCACAGGCTCCCCGTGACCCGAGTGAACATCGGATAAAGCGGTAGAAGATGAATGAATGAATGAATATATATATATCTATATATATAAAACTATATGGGCACGGTGGCTTAGTGGTTAGCACGTTCACCTCACACCACCAGGGTCCGGGTTCGATTCCCGTCTCGGCCATGTGCGTGTGGAGTTTGCATGTTCTCCCCTCCCCCCCCGTGCCTCAGGGGTTTTTTCTTCTCCGTGTTCTCCGGTTTCCTCCCATGGTCCAAAAACAGGCAAGGTTGATTGGCACCTTGAATGCCAATGAATGTGTGTGTGTATGTGTGTGTGTGTGTGTGTGTGTGTGTGTGTGTGTGTGTGTGTGTGTGTGTACGCCTGAGATAGACACAGACTCCCCATGACCCGAGGGAAGATCGGATATAGCGGTAGAAGATGAATGAATGAATATTATACTATATATAATTATATAAGTTATCTAATGTCAAACATTTAGGTAAAGAATAGCTACTTTATGCAATGGGCTCTGGTCTGATACAATATTTGTATTGTACTCATTGATCTTGTATTGTATAGTCTCACATTACAACAGCTAAATGGCACATATGTGATTCACATTTCCAATACGAAGGGAAATGAGGTAATAGACATTTGGGTAATTGCCCTGTATATTTATCAATTAATTTATCAATTATCTGTAAGTGCCTCAATTTTCCAACGCTATGCCACATCGGTAAAAGAGTCAGTGATGGTAATTATTATCTAATAATCATTTCACAATCATTCTACTGTAGTAATGTCTGAAGAGCATAAATAGATTTAAATTTGAATTAAGCAATTTTCTATATGGCTTTTATAATGGTGAAGACCAGCAAAAAAAAAATATTTTTCACTAAGTGGCCAATTCCCTCACGAGGCAG
The DNA here is from genome assembly GCA_030449085.1 of Kryptopterus vitreolus. Lineage (NCBI taxonomy): Eukaryota > Metazoa > Chordata > Actinopteri > Siluriformes > Siluridae > Kryptopterus > Kryptopterus vitreolus. Next base: position 14,126,166 of record JACRUU010000024.1, read on the forward strand.
GAGGTTTATAATGATATTACAGTGAGAAGGGCCACATTGCTTTAAAGCAATCAGGCTCAAATAATGTGAACATCTTTTCATTTGGACTTGAGACTGAGTCTATGCAGTCCAAATGCACATTCGCCTCCCTCGAGCCCCTGGTGACGTAATTCAGATGTGGATGGCAAATCCCTTGTGTATTGAGGTGACAGACTAGCCTCTTTCCCTGAACTGATTGATTCTTACAGACTTAAAGAGACAAAAAAGCACACAGGGCAGTAATGTTTGTGTGGGATATAAGTCTGGTATCTAAATCACTATTACATAGATGATATCTTCAAAATGTTGTCATTAAAATGAACCACATTTTGTAATTAAATCATTGACATTACATTTAATCTGCGATTTGAATTTAAATAAAATGAAAGCTAGAAACATGATTAAAATCTACTACTTGGCCTACTAGACATTTATTGGCTCTTGTAATTGGTCACATACCAGACGATATAAATTCTCTTCACTGAGAATAGTCATATTGCCAGTAGTCATATCACCCTGTAGCCCAGGGGTGGGCAAACTACGGCCAGCGGGCCACATCCGGCCCGTTGGTTCTTCCAATCCGGCCCGCCAAAGATTGATACAGAACGGTCCAAATTCATTCATTCATTCATTCATCTTCTACCGCTTTATCCGATCTTTCCTCGGGTCACGGGGAGCCTGTGCCTATCTCAGGAGTCTATGGGCATTAAGGCAGGATACACCCTGCATGGAATGCCAACCCATCGCAGGGCACACACACACACACACACACACACATATTCACACGCCACCGTGCCCCTCGGTCCAAATTAAAATATTCAATAAATAAAATAAAAAATTATGTTCAATTTATATTTGGCACGGCCCTCCGACTCACCTCAAGTCTCCCATGTGGCCATTTGTAAAAAATAATTGCCCACCCTTGCTGTAGCCCAAGACTGGTTGCTCACTAAAGCTAAGTAGGGTTGAGCATGGTGAGTACCTGGATGGGAGGCCACCTGGCAATGCTAGGTTGCTGCTGGTAGAGGTGTTTGTGTGGCGCTTACTTTATGGTCTGTGTGGGTCCTAACACCCCAATATAGTCACAGGGACACTATACTGTAAAAAAAAAAAAGAGACGTTAAACCAAAGTCCTGACTCTCTGTGATCATTCAAAATCCCAGCATGTCTTTCGAAAAAGAGTAGAGGCATGTCCTCAGCATCCTGGCCAAAATTGGATTCGTCATTCTGTTCGTCAATTGCTGATTGGCTTCGTCATTCTGTCTCCTCTCCACCAGAAAGCTGGTCTGTGGTGGGCGTTCTGGCACACTATGGCTACCGGCGCATCATCCAGATGGATGCTAAACACCGGTGGTGGATGAGGAGATCCCCCTCTCACAATGTAAAGTGCTTTGAGTGTCCAGAAAAGCGCTATATAAATGTTAATGAATTATAATAATAGTAATAATTAATTATTATTATTTATATTTAATAATACATAAAACATGGCCTTACATAGAGACCTAGAAAGAGTATATGGAGTCTTTTTAACCTTATAAGAGGTTAAAAAGCTTTGTGTACATTTATAGATGGGTAGATAGGATGGATGGATGGAGATCTATACTATCTCTCTAGATCTATCGAATTTCCTGACAAATATTTATTGTTAAGGTCATCTATCCAGGTTTGGGACACCAGGAATGCACTATCTTGTGCAACCCTAATGACTGGGGCAGACGGAGCAATTGGGGTTAAGGGCTTTGCCCAAGGGCAAGGGCTTTTGCCCAATTCAGCTGGAACTTAAACCTACAACATTTCAGTTGTTACAACACATACAGTCTAACCACTGGGCTGCTACCTCCTCTCTCTCTCTCTCTCTCTCTCTCTCTCTCTCTCTATATATATATATATATATATATATATATATATATATATATATATATATTTTTTTTTATATATATATATATATATATATATATACATTATATAATTGACACTATATTTTTTTTGGATCTTGTTCAGTCAGAAAAAAACATTAGTGAGGTCAGGCACCGATGTCGGACTTGACTTTGTAGTTGTGACGAACACAAAATGGTGTTTTGAACCTTTTTTTCCTAAACATGGTAGAACAGGACCTAATTTTCTGTCCTGTGATCTTTAAGTACTCGCAGGGAAAGTATATATATATGAACCCTCTGAACCTCCGAATGAACGTCTAGCAAATAAAAAGCCATACTGTTGTGTATTATATTGTGTATTATGGTGTGTATAGTATGTGTACTATGGTATTGTGTTCTGAATGAAGGATGTTTTGATTCCAGTCTCTTCCTCCCATCATACTTAAAGCTTCACTGAGCTTACTCATTATCTTCAAAAGCTGCCCATGAATCCTACAGCCTCCGATCCTGTGCCTTTTCTGTTTACCCCTGCTGTCTACTCAGGATTGATTCCTGTTTTCACGCTTGTCTTCACTGACAGTAATGTCAATCAGTCAGATATGAATTATTCTGTCAAGGGTAATAAAAACAAAAGCAAAATAAGATCAAATTAAATAAGATAAGATAAACCTTTATTCATCCCACAGAGAGGAAAGTTCGATGTTACAGCAGCCTGGATGTATAAAATAAAAAAATAGAAAATAAACACCAGTTTTTCATTGTATAAATACTAAAGGAAAATAAAAAGGAAAATAAAAATGAAAAAAAAGAAAGCACTGACAGAAAAATGAAAAAAAAAAAAAAACAGAAATGGGAGACTCTCATGAAGGGGGTGAGATTCTTTCAATGGCAGAAATACATACCTGACTAATTTTAATACTTTTTACAGCAGTTGAATTATTGGCAAACATTACTGCGTAAAACTAAACAATATATGCAATGATTTAGACTTTTTATATAATGCAGCTTATTGGATTTTTATAATAATAGTAATAACAGGATATAAATACAGAAGAGCAGAAACAAAACATTTCACACCTCCCACTGTAAATTAATTAATTAATTAATTACAATAAAAAATATTATATATATATATATATATATATATATATTTTTTTTTTTTTTTCCATTCATTCATTCATCTTCTACCGCTTTATCCGATCTTCCCTCGGGTCACGGGGAGTCACGGGGAGTCTGTGTCTATCTCAGGCGTCTATGGGCATTAAGGGAGGGCAGGATACACCCTGGATGGAATGCCAACCCATCGCAGGGCACACACACACTCACACACACGCATTCATTCATACACTAGGGACAATTTTCCAAAGTGCCAATCATGTTTTTGGACCGGGAGGAAACCGGAGAACCCGGAGTAAAACCCCCTGAGGCACGGGGAGAACATGCGAGACGGGAATCGAACCCGGACCCTGGTGGTGTGACGCGAACGTGCTAACCATTAAACCACCGTGCCCCTTTTTATATATTTATATATAAATGGCACAATTGTTGTTAGAGGCTTCTTTGCTAGCTAGAGTCGAAAAATAATATTGGAATCATACATTGTAACAAGAAATAACCTTCCCGAGAGGAGCTTGTGTGAGTTATGTGTAAATTAGGGCTGTTAAAATTAAAATGTTTAATCAAGATTAATCGCACGATCGCCATGAGTTAATTTATCATGCATGAATCGCACATTTTCAATGTACCATAAATGAATACTTTCCATGTTTCTAATACTCTAACTGGAACAGATGTTATAATTATATACATTTCTCTCAAAATCTCTCCCTTTAATAAAATTAACGATTATTTAATATTGATTTTACTCTGGAATTATTCTTTTAATATTAATTCATTGTTTATTTCAATGTTACTTTGTTTAGTGGTTGTTTTAATTGTAAAATATGGGACGTGGCTCCTTTAAGAATTCTGTTCCGGTTGCACCATATAAATATCCATATGAGTGGATGCACTGAAGTTTCTCTTATTCATTCCTTCTTTTTTGTTCTTTGTTGTCGTTCATTCACCAACACAATGAAGAATGAAGGAGCAGATTACTCACATAGTAATGCACACTGCGTTCGTCACACGTCAATAACATTAGTGCAGTTAAAGTGAATTTGCGTTAACGGGTTAATAACTTTGACAATTGTGATTATACTGACCATCACACCCATACAAAACAGTACACCTCATACAAAGTTTATGAGAAAAATAGTTTTCCCACCCAAGTTCACTTTAAACATGCTTTTCAGAGATGAGGTGGCATTTCTTATCACTCTTCACATTTGGCTTCTTTTTGCATGACTGATTTTTAACCTGTATCTGCGGATGTAATAATGAAGCGTGTTCAAAGACAATGATTTTCATTGCACAGTCATGCCATCTAAGGGGCATGGGCATCTAGTGTTGGTTTTCATCCTTTTCCCCGTGCACACATTTATTTCCTCCAGATTCTCTTACACTATGTACTATAGATGATAAGATTAAGATCAAAGCCCTTTTTTTAATGTTATATTACTTTCACATTTGCAGCATTTAGCAGACGCCCTGATCCGGAGCGACGTACAAAAAGTCTCCATAAATGAACTGTGGCATGATCGATTACAAACTTAAGATACAAACAAACTTAAAGTCAGTTGAGGGTTGTTTTTGTTGTTGTTGTGATGCCAAGACCGTGTTAGGTGATGTGTTTCTGGCAGAGAGTTTTTCAGAAGATGAAAGCATCATTTTGAAGATGAAGCCGGCGGCGGCTCTGCTGTTTGGACGTCCAGGGGAAGTTCATTCCACCAGAAGAGCTTTGAACTGAGAGATGGTGGGACCGGGCGAGCAGTGCTAGACACTCTGAGGCAGCGAGGTGCGGTATGGGGGAAGGGGGGGTTGTATGATGAGGTCTCTGAGGTATGAAGGTGCAGATCCATTTTTGGCTTTGTAGGCGAGCGTCAGTGTTTTGAATCTGATGCGCGAGAGCAGCTACGGGAAGCCAGTGGAGCGGTGCAGCAGTGGGGCGGTGGTTATGAGAGAACTTGGGCAGGTTGAACGCGAGAAGTGAAGCTGCATTCTGGATCATTTGCAGTGGGCGAATAGCGTCTAGAGGTAGAACCTGCCAGCATTAGTCGTGAGTCTGAAAATGAATAGACCAAACCTGGGCAGCCTGTGTGGATAGAAACGATCGAATCCTTCTGATGTTGTAGAGAAGGTCACAAGAGCGAGTGACGTTGGCGTCATGAGACGAGAAGGACATTTGATTGTCCACGGTTACCCTGAGGTTACGAGTAGTTATGCTGACTGGAGATGAATCACCTGGAGTTCATAAGGTTTTCTTTGGGTTCAGTTTTAAGTGATGAACGCTCATCCAGGAGGCGATATCGAGGAACCATTTTCTCAAGCTGTTCTACAAACTGAGCCGGTGGAAATATTTTGAGAGACTTATCGATATTTTATTTTCAGGCCCAATATTTTTCCCACTGATCCGTTGCCAGTTGAAAAATATTCCATCCATCACACATTTATGGGGATGATTTGAAGCCATCGAATTGTATTATGTATTCAACATTTTTGATGGATTGTTTATTATGTAAAAAGGTACATATCTGCATTTTAAAAATATATATTTGATATGGGGGCACGGTGGCTTAGTGGTTAGCAGGTTCGCCTCACGCCGCCAGGGTCCTGGTTCGATTCCCTTCTCTCATGTTCTCCCGTTGCCTCAGGGGTTTTTTCCCCGGGTTCTCCGGTTTCCTCCCAGTCCAAAAACATGCAAGGTAGGTTGATTGGCACCTTGGAAAATTGTCCCTAGTGTATGAATGTGTGTGTGTGTGTTTAGTGTGATGGGTTGGCATTCCATCCAGGGTGTATCCTGCCTTAATTCCCATAGACGCCTGAGATAGACACAGACTCCCCGTGACCAGAGGGAAGATCGGATAAAGCGGAAGTAGGAGAATGAATGAAATGAATATTTGAGTGAGAGGGTAAGGACGAGCGCTTAGTGTTATAAAGTAAAAAAAAAAACAACCCAGACACAATACTGCTGCATTCGCATGAATTCAGATTGATTTGAGCAGACTGTTTCCCCCCCTCTGGGAACTGTCATATTGACTCCTCAGCTCTACTAAGTGATGTGAACACTGGCTTTCTCAAAGACAAACCGACACAAAAAAAGAATCAAAATATGGCATACATACTACAGTAAAGCGCCTGATCCATTGTCTTATCCCCATTTCCCAGCCTAATCAACATAGAGTGCAACATGCAAGTAGTGTTTAAACTGTTCACACTTACTGTAGAAATACCAGATTGGCCAGGTCATTTGTTTGTCATGCATTCCATCAATTTAAAGTGATTTAAATGTATGTATAGTACCATACAGAGTACAAAGCTAAATCATAAAGTGCAAATACTTAAGTAAGTTTGTCTGGGATCAGTATTTTACTTCACTTTTTTGTGATTTATGACACAAATATCTGTATTTCCTACTTTTGTGAACTGGCATCATTACTTTAGTTTAATTTAATAAACATTTTGTGAAATGTCTATTTTGTATGAGTATATTAATATGATACGAGGTGGGGCATGGTGGCTTAGTGGTTAGCACATTCGCCTCACATTGCCAGGATCCGGGTTCGATTCCTGTCTCGGCCATGTTTGTGTGTGGAGTTTGCATGTTCTCCCCGTGTCTCAGGGGGTTTTTCCTCCGGGTTCTCCGGTTTCCTCCCGGTCCAAAAACATGCACGGTAGGTTGATTGGCAGCTTGGAAAATTGCCCCTAGTGTATGAATGTGTGTGTGTGAATGTGTGTGTAAATGTGAGTCTATGTGTGTGTGTGTGTGTGTGTGTGTGTGTGTGTCCTGTGATGGGTTGGCATTCCATCCAGGGTGTATACTGCCTTAATGCCCATAGACGCCTGAGACAGGCACAGACTCCCCATGACCCGAGGGAAGATCGGATAAAGCGATAGAAGATGAATGAATGAATGAATGAGATTGATATTACACAGGGCTGGGCTTGTATCAAGTAACCAAGTAACAATATATCTTGACACAAACTTTAACATAAGGAAATATGGTGCTTTGTTAAGCTGCGTTCACCCATGGAGCGATTTTTATTGGAGCAAGTCGTCCGTCTTTGTAGTATGATATTGAACGTAGGTATTCCTACTACTGGTCGCCATGGTAACTTTTGTGACAGGGTGGAACCAGCATTTCACTTTTGACAAGAAATCAGGAGATCGATCGTGTGTGTGCTGATTATTGGTAGTCGCTACACCACACTCATTCCATATTTGCATAAAGTTTAACCAAATTTGTAAATCCCCAAAGTGGGTATTTTTTGCCATTGGGGTGGTTGACATTACATTTCGAAGTGACAAAATGGTTCAAGAACATGACAGTGAGCCTGTATATTAGGGTAAATGCTACAGTGATAAACAAGACATAAATAGAAGTTTACAATAGACGTATGACAATCCAGTGGTTGCTCATGTCACTGAATAACAAGGATCTCTGGTCACTGGGTATTTCTATATCTTTAAAGCCCTTTGACTAATAATCAGTACCAGTGACACAGCCTTACACCCCGAAATCCTGTGTGTTTATCAATAAATAATTTATGGATATGTTTTATTTGATTTTTTTTTATATAATTTATTGATTCCATGAGGAAAATTAATTTCTTTGCATATCCCAGCTTGTTTATGGAGGTGGTAGACCAGTGGTAAGGTGTTGGCCTCTGGACCAGAAGATCACAGGTACAAACCCCACCACCATCAAGCTTCCACTAGTGGGCCCTTGAGCAAGGCCCTTAAGCCTCAATTGCTCAGTTGTAAGTCGCTCTGGATAAGGATGTCCGCCAAATGCTGCAAATGTAAATGTAAATGTTTAGGAAGCTGGAGTCAGAACACAGGTTCTGCCATAATACGGTGGCCCCTGGAGGGTTAAGGGCCTTGCTCAAGGACCCAAGGGTGGCAACTTGGCGATCCCAGGGTTCAAACCCCTGACCTTCTGATCAATAACCCAGGGCCTTAAACCACTAAGACACACCACTCCCGGTAAACGTCCGCTATGTTGCAAAGCCCTCCAGTAACTCTCTCTGACACTAAGATGAACTGATTTTTACAGTGTCTGTGTGATGAACATTCATTCATTCATTCATTCATATGGAGAAAAATATTTGAAAATATTTTCCAAACATTTGCAAATATATTATCTTTTTTTCTTATCCTTATTTTCTCATGGTCATGTATATATTTCATATAGTGTACTGTTGTTGGGGTGCATCCACAGTTTCGTTCTACCTTGTTGTACAATGACAGTAACTCTTTTACCCGACTTCTATCTCGGGTCACGGGGAATCTCAGTCTCAGTCGCATCAAGACAGGATACACCAAGTACAGAATGCCAACCCATCACACACACACACACACACACACACACACACACACACACACATAAATTCACACACTAGGGACAATTTTCCACTGTGCCAATCAAACTACCGTGCATGTTTTTGTAAATGGGGAAAACCGGAGAACCCGGAGAAAAACCCCCTGAGGCACGGAGAGAGGGACATACAAACTCCACATACACATGGCGGAGGCGGGAATCGAACCCCGTGCCCCTCTTGTGATGAACATGATGAACAAACAAACAAACAAATAAATAATGTTGCAATAAATAATGTTGCAAAATAAAAAATATATATATATATATCTAACCTCTATCTTTTTTCTTTATTCATTCATTCATCTTCTACCGCTTTATCCGATCTTCCCTCGGGTCACGGGGAGTCTGTGCCTATCTCAGGCGTCTATGGGCATTATGATACACCATGGATGGAATGCCAACCCATCGCAGGACACACACTCTCTCACACACACACACACACACTCACATTCACACACATTCATACACTAGGGACAATTTTCCAAGGTGCCAATCAACCTACCGTGCATGTTTTTGGACCAGGGGAGGAAACCGGAGAACCCGGTGAAAAACCCCTTGAGGAACGTGGAGAGGGACATACAAACTCCACATACACACGGCGGAGGCGGGAATCGATCCCGCAACCATGGAAGTGTGAGGCGAACGTGCTAACCGGTAAACCACCGTGCCCCTCTTGTGATGAACCTGATGAACAAACAAACAAACAAATAAATAAATAATGTTGCAAACTAAAAAAAAAATCTCTATAAAATCTCTATATCTCTAACCTCTATTTTTTCCTTGTTTGTTCTAATTTCCATTACTTTTGCATTATAAGCATACCGTTTATGAAGGACCTCAAACACCCGAGTCATAACCGTCATGACAATGTCAAATTCAAAGCATCTTCAACATTCATTATAAATAAAAAAAAAACAAGCCCACCCATGCTTTACTTCACTCCTTCCACATTATCACAGTTATTTTTACCAACTAGAACTGAAATGGAAAATGAACAGTGTATATATCATTCACTTAGGCGTATTGTATATGTTACGTACACGGCATATAAAGGAAAGGCTGACATCATGACTCATACCATCAGTGCAGAAATCAAAAGATCGGGGTATGATGACAGCAGATGAAGATGTGCAGCTTTTACTATGCCTGTTTGAAATGACAGCAATCAACGCGAGAGGAAACGTGTCATCTCAGGCAGCTGAAGATACTCTCGTCGCGACCCGAGGCTGATTGATGTCACCGGAGAAAAGAAGACGACTGCGGAATGATGAGCTCAAATACAAAGCAGAGCGCATTTGAAGAAAGAAACAAAAACACCATAAAAAAAATCATAAAAAATTACAATAAGCAACCGTAAACTCGATGAGGGAGGAGGGATGTTTCTCCAGCGAGAATTTCATCAGGAAAATAAATGAACATTCGACGCACTGGAAAACTCAGTGGATATTACTGGACATCTGCAGTCGGCACATGTACACTCACCTTCACATGAATTATTATTATCAGCGCACAGATCTGCTGTGCTTTTTACTCAGACGCAAGACAAAACACTTTCAAATCAGCCCATAAACGCATAACATAACGTCGTAACTAATATATAATGTATAACTAATTCAATAATCACTATTTTTTGACCAAATAAGGGGCACGGTGGTTTAGTGGTTAGCACGTTCGCCTCACACCGCCAGGGTCCGGGTTCGATTCCCGTCTCGGCCATGTGTGTGTGGAGTTTGTGCATGTTCTCCCCGTGCCTCAGGGGGTTTTTCTCTGGGTTCTCCGGTTTCCTCCCGGACCAAAAGCATGCACGGTAGGTTGATTGGCACCTTGTTAAATTGTCCCTAGTGTATGAATATGTGTGTGTGTGTGTGTCATGGGTTGGCATTCCAAACCAGGGTGTATCCTGCCTTAATGCCCATAGACGCCTGAGATAGGCACAGACTCCCCGTGACCCGAGGGAAGATCAGATATGGCGGTAGAAAATGAATGAATGAATGAATGTTTCACCAAACTATGTGCACCAAACTAATGCGAAAACAAACTTAAATGAATAAAAGTAAACAACACCCCGTACTTCATAATTTGGCTCATCGTGACAGTCAATTCAACGTTCTCGTCAGGGATTGAAAGATCAGCTTCTCAGATATATAACTACATCATCCATGACTGCATATGGTTGGTACACCAACTAAAATATGGCAATAAGTCTAAGACGGAGCAGTACTAATCTCTCCTTCATAATGTGTAATGTGAAAACTAGGATTTAATAGAATCATAAAAGACTTTTCCTATTGCTCATAACGAACATAGATGGCATTCTGATATATTCCAGGATACAGAAAATATCACTCATGTCAAGCTTTACAGATCGTAGACTATAGTATAGTGTAAATTAAAAAAAAAAAGGGTGCTCAGATGGATCAAAGCCAGCTGGTAAAGGGAGCGTCCTGGTCAGGTTGGGAAAATGCCTCCTGATATATGACTGAAAAAAAACGAGTCTAATATTTTAAATCCCTCAGCAGGATAAATCTTGCATTACCTTAGTGGTGTGGGATTGGTTGGGAGATCAAAAAAATCTGCTCCCGGAAGATGCCCAGACGTTTAAAACCTCTACCCCTGCATCTATTTCAAAAAAAGCATATGGATATTATCACTTTTAATGTAATGTGAAGTCTCACAGTGTTAGCTATGGGAGCTTTTTGATTCAGTCACATGTTATTCTTACCTTTATTTCTTGACTATTTAGTGAGTTCTGATATTTTTTAAATATATTATTTCACCCTGGTCTGTTTATCGCCGCTCTAATTTTGGGGGTATTTAATGGAACAATTGTCAATTTGAATAAATCCAGTGTCCGTCTTGCCTCTGCCTTTTCTAAAAACACTCTTCATGTGCCTGATTCCTTATTATGTGCAGCAGCAATGGTTAAAAATGCATTTAAACATGAGACGTGAATGGGGCGAAATCCTTCAGTTTGTCTTTGAGAAATGTCTATGTTTGTCTATTCATTCATTCATTCATCTTCTACCTCTATCTTCGTTCTTCCCTCGGGTCACGGGGAGCCTGCGCCTATCTCAGGCGTCTATGGGCATTAAGGCAGGATACACCCTGGAACACATTGCAAGGCACACACGCACACACACACACACACATTCATTCACTAGGCACAATTTTTCCAAGTTGCCAATCAACCTACCGTGCATGTTTTTGAACCGGGGGAGGAAACCGGAGAACCCGGAGAAAAAAAACCCCGAGGCACGGGGAGAACATGCACAAACTCCACACACACATGGCCGAGACGGGAATCGAACCCTGACCCTGGCGGTGTGAGGCGAACGTGCTAACCACTAAGCCATCGTGCCCCTTTGTTTGTCTATTTAAAATGTTATTTATATGGTATAAAATGTGATATATATCCTCAGAAAGCGACTTTGACTGAATAAGACGTTAAGCGAACTGAATTGTCCCATTTGTCTCAGGTCAGGATCGGGAAAGTAATTCGAGCGTTCCTGTAGATGTTGCTCCAGGAGAACGCGATGGAAACTGAAGGAAACTACGTTAACGGACGCCAAATTCCTGATAAAACATCTGACTTTAGCTGAAGGTACACCGAGAGTGACGTGCACTGAGGTATCACTGTATTTAAAACTGCTCCCATTAGCCCATTAGGGGGCGCCACAGTGGATCATCCTTTCTCCATACTAGCCTGTCCTCTACATCTTCCTCTTTCACCCCAACCTGCATGTCTTCCCACACCACATCCATAATGCTCCCTCGGATTTTCTCTTTACTTTCCTCCTGCCTGGAACCTCCATCCTTCTCCCAATATACCTCCTCTGCACATGTCCAAACCATCTCGATCTATCCTCAAGCTCACCTCATCTCCAAAACATCCTCCTGTCTTTCACTCTTGCAGATACCGATCGATTCTTCTCCATCCTGTTATTCCAAGGTACTTAAACTCATCCACCTTCATCACATCTTCTCCCTGCAACCTCACATCCTACTGGAACGTCACCTGGTCCAACCGACTTTCCTGTCTTCATCTTCGACATTTACATTTACAGTATTTTGGCAGACGTGTTTATCCAGAGCAACTTACAACTGAGCAATTGAGGGTCAAGAGCCTTACTCAAGGGCCCACTAGTGGCAGATTGGTGGTGGTGGGATTCGAACCCTCTGGTCCAGAGGTCAAAGCCTTAACCACTACGCTACCACTTCACCAGCTCCACATCATCCACCCTTCTCTCTCTCGAATTTCCCTCATTCATCAGCTCGCACCACCTGCTCAACACCTACTCTCCTCACTTTCCATCCGCATCCTTTATCGCTCTAACTTGCAGCACATCCTTCCCATGTCTGCCCCAACAAATCCTTTTCTCAGTGTCCAACTTAACACACAGCACCTCATATGCCTTTTACTCGGATTTTATCCACATCCCCTTTCACCTACTGCCTCATCACCTTCTACTCCCGCCTACGCCTCTCATCTCGGTGCCGATCCCAAGCGCCCAAACCGCTTTCCTGCACTTTATCATTCCACCATCACCACTCGTCTTCCTTTCGCTCCCCAGATGACACAGGTACCTTCCTAGCTGTCTCCCTTATCACTTTTGCATTAGTCGCCCAATCATCCCGCGCTCCTGTCTTCCCTGAATCTCACACTACCTTCTTCCTCCTACAGTTTTCACCACCGTATTCTCTTTTTTTCTCTTTTTTTCCTCACCTATTTTCTCTTAGTCTTCACGCTTCATATTCACCTCAAAGCCATCCTACAGACCAGCATTCCACGCTGTCTTGCTACCCTGTCCCCTGCCACCACCTTACAGTCTCCTATCTCTTTGTTTTTGTACGCCGGATGCCTTTCCTAACGCAACCCTTCACATTTCTCCAAGATTGGGACCGGAACTAAGAGTGCACTGGCTTGTGCATCCCTGGATTTAGTGTTTAATCATTCAATCTTCTCAGGCGTCTACGGGCATCAAGCCAGGACACACCCTGTATGGAATGCCGATAGCGTGAGTGAGTGTGTGCATCGCAAGATACACACACACTCACATTCACACACAATGGGCAATTTTCCAATGTGCCAATCAACCTACCGTGCACGTTTTGGGACCGGGGGGAACTCGAGAACCCGTAGAAAAACCCCCTAAGGCACGGAGAGAACATGCACAAACTCCACACACACATGGCTGGAGGCGGGAATCGAACCCGGACCCTGGAGGTGTTTATGGAGGTGTGTTTTTCATGCTAATAACTAAACCACCACACCATGCCCCTGTGTTTAATCATTCATTCATCTTCTACCGCTTTATCCGATCTTCCCTCGGGTCACGTGGAGTCTGTGTCTATCTCAGGCGTCTATGGGCATTAAGACAGGATACACCCTGGATGGAATGCCAACCCATCGCAGGGCACACACACACACATTCATACACTAGGGACAATTTTCCAAGGTGCCAATCAACCTACCGTGCATGTTTTTGGACCGGGGGAGGAAACCGGAGAACCCGGAGAAAAAAACCCTGAGGCACGGGGAGAACATGCAAACTCCACACACACATGGCCGAGACGGGAATCAAACGCGGACCCTTGCGGTGTGAGGCGAACGTGCTAACCACTAAGCCATAGTGCCCCTTGTGTTTACTCATGTAAACAATTATATATTAGTTTTGTATGACGTTTCTGTAACAGAATACAAAACACTTAAACACTTGAATGAAACAGTAATAAAGAATTTCGTTTTGTACCTCACACTTATTGTTTTTTTTTTTATAAAACCTTGCAAGTGAAAGGAAAAACGTCTTCCTTTCAGAAACGATGGTAGAACTTGATTTACAGGCTTATCTTACACTCCATTTCTTGATACTAAAACATTATATTCTCTGCAACAAGTTTGCCATTAGAGGAGACGCGCTGAAAGCTTTCCCATCTCAGCACTGTAATTATGAGCGCCGTCTGAAAAAGCCGCCTTAAATAAAGACAAACAACTTCCCGGCGGAAACGAAATTGATATGTATTTTCGTTCCGTTCCGTGGAAGGATCGGGCGATATTGCCTCCGCACGTTCGAGAGGCGAGCCGGCAAGATTTGCGCTGATTCCCCCGTCAGATTTTACAACTGTCATCATTGATCATGGTGAGATTTGGGGAGGAACCGAAATAGATGTGGCTCGCAGGAGTGATACACTCAGGGACTAACAATCTGCCCCTGAGACACACCGCTTTTCTCTGCTACACTCAATTTTCTGAAAAGAATATTGAGCAGAGGAGCTATTTCGCGCCTGGGCCCCGAATCCGAGATTAGACGGCATGCTGATGTTTATCTTGGCGTGTTCAAGAGATGGATTTCATCACTCTATATTGACATCTCACACTCGTCCCTCGCTCCGTATCAGCAGTAAATCTCCCGCTTCGCCATAAAGAAGAACAATAGCCGTGTGGCTGTAACTGAATTGTTAGCAAGAAAAGAAAACACGTGTTGTTTTGTAGCATCACAGCGGTGTCCGACTTCCCATTTATAGAGCAAAAAGTATGCTTTTTAAATAAAAGGACGCGCCTTTGATCTGGAAAATAATCCGAACCCTTTCATCTTGACAGACTGATAGACAACTTTTGATTTTATGTATTGGTTCTTTCTGTTCTATCCTTTCAGTCAAGCACGATTGTGCCACTGCTTTATGTTTGCGACGGCACAAATTGCACACTTTTACCATACATACGCGCACACACATTCAATATTAAAGGGCCGTTGTACACTTCCAGCACTGATTAAGTGGCAGATACTTACAATGTGTCCTGGAGTTTATTTTCAAGGAACAAAACAATTCAAAGAAATAAGCAATTAATCACCGTTGCTGCTCGAAGAAAACGCAGAGTCTGAGTGATAAGGTAGAAAGCAAGTCGATTATGTTCTTATAACAACATATAGTTTGCATAATTCTTTTCAAAAGTTGCTCAAATACTTAATTTAATAATCATTTAATATTTAATAATAATAATTAATATTTTATTAATTATTATTAATGTTAATTATTAATAATTAATAATGAATTTAAAAAAAAAAAAAAAAAAAAAAATATATATATATATATATATATATATATATCTATATATATATATATATATATATATATATACACCCAGGCTTCATTCTATTCTCTTTCTTTCTCTCTCTTTTCATGAAGAACAAATGCAGTTTTTTTCATACACAAACTCTCTCCTGAAGACTCTAAATACTGATTGCAACAAAATGCTGATAGCACATACTACGAAAGAAAGAAAGAAAGAAAGAAAGAACAATGATTTGGAATGGAGAGGGAGGACACTGGGTCAAATCTATATTTTTTAATGAACAAAGTATAATGGTAAAAACGATTAATTGTGTTATTTTGTGACATTCATGGCTTGTCATGTTGGTCCAACCGGTCCTGAATTATATAAGTCCGTTAAAGGATATTGTTCCATTACATTGAACCATTACAAGATATTCTTGATCTTCTGACATCTTGTATGGTCCTTTATGGGTTTTTTTTGTTCCTGTATGCCATGTAAAAACCCAGACATGATATATATATATATATATATATATATATATATATATATATATATATATATATATATATATATATATATATATATATATATATATATATATATAATGGGGCATTTGATAAAATGCCCCATATATATATATATATCCAGAGCAACTTACAACTTAAGGCTTAAGGGCCTTGCTGAAGGGCCCACTAGAGGCCCACTCTTCTAGTCCGGAAGCTAATGCCTTAACCACTGAGCTAACCACCTCCCTATGTGTGTGTGTGTGTGTGTGTGTGTATGTATATATATATATATATATATATATATATATATATATATATATATATATATATATATATAATATATACACACACATAAGTATAAAAAATAGGTCCTGTCTAAATGTCAGAGGAGATGGTGTTGTGTCTATTCATTAAATAGAAAAGAATAACAATCAATAACAATAATAAATATAATCTAAATGCTCCACATCAACATAAAATATTTAGCATCCTAAAGAAAGTCATATCAGATAATTCCTTGAATTATGATTTAATGATCGCAGGTTCGAGTCCCAGACAGGCTGCCAAGAGACCCTTGAACAAGGTCTTTAAACCCCACTTGTCTGGTGTGCCCCAGTTAGGGTTGCACAGTCCTCAGCATTCCTGGTAGATGGGAAAGAAAAAAACAAATAAATAAATAAATACAATTATTTATAGAATACAAAGACATCTCCTCTGATTTACTCATAGTACTTGTAGTAGTTCATCCTACATCCTTAGACAAAGTAAAGGTGACTATAATATACATTGTGATCATCAGGAATTAATCAGCATGTTACAGGACCCACTCAATTATTTATTTATTTATTTATTTATTTATTTTTTTTAGCATACTTCATTGATTGCATGAGGGAAATTCTTTTTTTCTTCACATATCCCAGCTTGTTTTGGAAGCTGGGGTAGAGCGCAGGGTCAGCCATGATACAAACCCCCTAGCACAGAGGGTTAGGGCCTTGCTCAAGTACCCCAAGGGTGGAAGCTTGGCGATAGCGGGGCTCGAACCCTCCACCTTCCAGCAGTAGCCAACACCTTAAACCACTGAGTTAGTCTACCTCATAGTGGTGGGCACACTCTTGATATAAATATTAACATTTGGATTAGATATTACAAATATAGCAATATTTCTACAGTCTGAAGTTATTTCAGATCACTACCTTATCTCCTTTAAAATCTGCCTCATCACCATACCTCACAGTACCTCACATTAATTTGGGGGACATTAATGGGGAGGTGGGAGCTCAGTGGTTAAGGCGTTGGCCTCTGAACCGGAAGATCACAGGTTCAAATCACTAATGGGCCCTTAAAGAAGGCTCTTAATGATCAATTGCTCAGTCATAAGTCTTTTAAGGCACTGGGCTACAGTAGTCGAGTGGTATGGCCAAGCTGCCACCCTTGGGTCCTTGATTGGATCCTTGCAGACCCTGGGCTCTGACCCCAACTTCCCATACAAGCTGGGATATGCGAAGAAAAAATTATTTCCCTCTCGGGATCATAAAAGTATATGAATAAACAATAAAATAAAGTACATTAGACAGTAGATGCATGATAACTGCTGAACTAAAGATCAGATGGAAGTACTTTCACTACGACCACTTGCAGCCGGATGTAAACTTTCGTGTCAGCCAATATTTACGTCAGAAACTTTTCATGGTCTTTCTGTCTCAGTGTGTACAGCAGTCAAAGACCTTGGCATAATTACTGACTTTAGTCTTTTATTTGAGGCTCATGTCAAGTCAATTCAAAAAGCTTTTATTGTCATATCAAGCATAAACGGGTGACGCAGTACACAGTGAGTAAAGAAAAGAAAACATTGCTCCATAACCCTTGTGCTACATAAAAAAAAAAGATAGAGTTACATTACACAACACAGAGCTAGACAAAAGTACAAGACAAAACAGTGTAAAACAGACAATACAAGACAGTGCAGGACAGATTCTTAAAACTCAAACTAGCTTTGACCAGGAAACCTACTTTATATATATGTTATACAGTTCAATATGCAAAATAGAGATATATAATATATATAATATAATATATAATATATTGTAAACAATAGTGGCAAACACGGTGATGTGCAAATACAGCAAGAGCAAGAATGGTGAGGTGCAAACATGATTACAGTATAAGGTGATGGATGTATATGAGTTGAATTAGTATTAAGTGAACATTCAATTAACGTTAGATCACATTTGTGCATGTGTGCGTGTGTGTGTGTGTGTGTGCGTGTGTGTGTGTGTGTGTGTGTGTGTGTGTGTGTGTGTGTGTGTGTGTGTGTGTGTGTGTGTGTGTGTGTGTGTGTGAGAGAGGTTCAGTTCCAGTTCGGTTATGTGTGTCGCCGAGCCTGAAGCCTTGAGGGGAAAAAGTGTTGCAGAATCTGGTTGTGAGGGCCTGATTTCCTGATTGTAGAAGATTGACAAGCATGTGTGAGGGTTGTGTGGGGTCTCCCACAATGCCGCTGGCTTTGTGGATGCAGAATGTAATGTAAATGTCCATGATAGAGGGTAGAGAGACTCCAGTGATCTTCTCAGCTGTAGGGTCTTGACGATTCAAACCGATGCAGTTCTCATGCCAGGCAGAACATGGGTGGCAGAAGGTGTTCCACAAGGAAAAGACTGGGTTTTCCACAGCCTTCTCTGGAAGTAGTGATGCTGCTGAGCTTTCTTGCTGATGGAGCTGGTTTAGCCGAGTTCCCGGCCAATGAGCACAAAGGAAATCAGTGATCTTGACGATCATCACAGAGGATCCATCAATGTTCCGTGGAGAATGGCTACTCTATGCTCTCCTAAAGTCAACAGACATCTATTAAGTTTTGTCAGTGTTCAGCGACAGGTTGTTGCCCCTAGATGAGGTTCCTGTCTCAGACATGATGCACCTTCTCTCTGACACGTTGTTCTTGATGATGAGACCCAGCATGGTCAAGTCATTGGCGAGCTTGATAATATGGTTTGAGCTGTGCATTGTTATATACTCGTGAGTAAGCAGAGTGAGAAGCAATGGCTTAAGCACACAGACCCTGAGGGGCCCTAAAGATGCTGTTCCCGATCCAGACTGACTGAGGTCTCCTAGTCAGGAAGTCCAGGATCCAGTTGGTATTCAGGCCCAGTAGACTCAGCTTTTCAATCAGGTGCTGAAGGACGATTGTTTGGAATGCTGAAATGAAGTCTATAAACAGCAATTTAACCTATGTGTACTTGTCCAGATGGATGAGGTCCAGGTGAAGAGTCATGGTGATGGCATTGTTTGTTGAATGGTTTGGATAATGGTTTGCACTAGGTCCAGTGAAAGTGGTGGTTGGAACTTGCTGTATCTCATGATGAGCCTCTCGAAGCACTTTATAATGATGGGTTTGGGTGCGAGGGGATGGTAGACATTAAGCCAACGGACTGTAGACTTCTTCGGCACATGGACAGTGGTTGTTGTCTTGAAGGAATAATGGCGCTGCTCAAAGACATGTGGCAGACCGGCTCTTATCCACAATATTCCTCATGTCTGTGTTACCTTCTAGCTCTTCCCTTTAGTTATACTGCTATATCTAATCTTGCCAGAATCCACAACTGCACACAGTTTGAATATTAACTCAATAATCCATAGCTTTCCTTCTCGCTCGTTCCTCTCTCTCTCTCTCTCTCTCTCTCTCTCTCTCTCTCTCTCTCTCTCTCTCTCTCCCTGAGGTACTTCCCACTCTGCTGAGATTTTACTCATCTATGGCCTGGCGATTCAAGAAATTACACAGTCACACAGAACCTTCAAGTCAAGTCAAGTCAAGAGGTTTTATTATCATTTCAACCACATGTAGATGACGCAGTACACAGTGAAATGAGACCACGTTTCAACAGGACCACGGTGCTACAGAAAACAACATATAACGCGAACACAAGAACACAATGCTGAGGACAAGACTAAGTTTGTCCTAGCTACATAAAGTGCATCGTGTGCAACCTAGTGCAAACAGCGCAAAGACAGAATAAGACTGTGTTGACAACACGAGACAGTGCACAACAAACAACTAACACAGTATAGAATAGAATAAAATAAAAAACACAACAACAACCTAGTGCAAAGTGTTGTAAACAATTGTAACAGTTTGGCGAGTGTGCAAAAGAACAAAAAGAGCAGCAGTGATAAAAAGTGGATGTGCAAAATGTGCATGTAAACAGTAACACTGTCAGTGAGAGCAGTGTATACAATACACATGTAAAGGCCAGTAATGAGGCAGATAAATAAAGCAATGGAATGCTGTGTGGATGGTGTGTGTGTGTGTCTGTGTGTGTGTGTGTGAGTCCAGTTCCACTTTAGTTCTATGTGTTATGAAATCTGATGGCTTGAGGGAAAAAGCTATTGCATAATCTGGTTGTGAGGGCCCGAATGCTTCGGAACCTCTTCCCTGATGGCAGAAGAGTGTGTGTGAGGGGTGTGTGATGTCGTCCACAATGCTGGTAGCTTTGCGGATGCAGTGTGTCCTGTAAATGTTCGTGACAGAGGGGAGAGACACTCCGATGATCTTCTCAGCTGTCCTCACTATCCGCTGTAGGGTCTTGCGATCCGTGACAGTGCAGTTCCCAAACCAGGCAGTGATGCAGCTGCTCAGGATGCTCTCGATGGTCCCTCTGTTAAGGAGGTTCAAGAATGGATTGGGACTCACTCTGCTCCACTGACTCAAAGCCACAGTTTGCATTATATTTGATCAACAGCACAGCACACTTCACCATTGTTCAGATGTAATAGACAGACTGTAATAAACAGTCAAGGTTTAATTGTTAAATGTCAAATTTAATTGACATACATCATTAATTTCATCAGTTGCTGGAGGGTTTTTCCTCAAAACATCTGGGAATTGCAGATCATCCAGATGTAAGAAATGAGAAATGAGACCTGACAATCTTGAACTGAAATTATTTAAAATGATGAATAACGTGAATAATGCTATTGCTGATGAGTAATGTTGAAACAATAGATGATGTTTTACTTGCATAGAAATATGTATTTGAATTGCACCTGTCATAAGCAAGGTATTGCATACGTACATCAGATATAGGGAACACATCTGCTAAATGTATCAACTTAAAAAATGCCACAGAGCCCACTGCGTATTCAGCTTTCCCTCGAATAATCCACTAAGAACTGCAGGTGCCGGTGATTAGTAGGAGGGAAAGACTGAGCATGAGTATTGTAAGTTAGAGAGGGGCATGGCAGGTGGTTCTCTGATATTACCGCCCCTCCTTGGGCAGCTCCTGACGCCCTTTTACGATTCTTCTAGGTGTGCCAGATCTAGAATGTCTTGTCTATGAACCCGGGAGCATTCCTCTGGACCATACCTGTCCCAATCAATGAGGTCTTCGAGTGCTGAGCTGATAGGACACATTGTTATTCCTCTGTATATTAAACGGCCCAATGTAAAGAGGACCGAGCTTCCTACAGGGCAAGGTTTACAGCTCAGGTCGACAACCAGACCTTATCTCCCGATTGGTAGGGAGTAGTCTCAGATCTTTCAGGATCCGTGAATCTCTTTGTGGTCTTTGCAGCTGGGTGTGTGCAAACCCCCAGACTTTCTCACTTTTTCCTTAACCACTGTGGGGACGTTAGAAGGGTCCTCCATCCAAGGGAACAGTGAAGGTTGGAAGCCGATTATGCACTGGAATGGAGTCAGGCAGGTGGTTGCTTGACCTAGAGAGTTCTGTGTATACTTGGCCCACAGAAGTTCCAGCTGTTCTGGCATCCGAGGTCTTGTATTTTCTGCTCCATCTGGTGGTTATCCTCTAGTTATCATCCACAGATTAAGTTAACAGTGACACTGATCTGTTTAAAGAACGCCTTCCAAACATGCAAAATAAACTGAGAACCACAGTCAGATACTATCTCTTCCAGACGTCCATAATTACGAAATATATGTTGGAAGAGTAACTCAGCTGTGTGGACTCGGACGTACCTGGTAACGTCTCTGATCATATCGGAGACCTGGTAATGAGATCGGAGAAGGAGGAGGGTTCATCTCCTGCCCAGGTGGCCTGATCCCTGGCATGGACTGAAGTCAACAGGAGTGGACGGGAGGCCAATAGGTGACAGTGTGCTTGAAACATTAAAGGAATAATTCCCATCTGCTCTGATGGGAGTCAAGGCATTTTGCTTCACAGAGGTATTGGAGGTTCTTGTGATCAGTGATAACTGTAAATGGATGAGCCGTCCACTCTAAACAGTGCTGCCAGTTTGATGGTTAGGCTAGAGTAGCCCCAACACCTGTAGAGGAGGAATCTACCCTGACTGGTGATCAAGGTGGATTAGGAGGGGTGTGGTAGTAAACTTCTGTTTCGGCTCAGTGAAGGCCTCGTCGCAAGACACAGGTTGCACAGGACTTTACCCTTCAGGAGTGAGGTGAGGTGAGTAACCAAACTAAAATTAAGGATTAACTTTCCCAAGAATCACTGGAGTTCTTTTGTGGAGCCTGGACATTGCCATCTGGACTGCCTCAAGGGTTGAGAATGTACCACAGGAATTGGACACAGGACTGATGGAACTCGTATTTCTCCCGGCAGCTGGTGTTCTTCAGGACAGGTGGTGTTCCTGCAGTTCTTCCAGTACTTGAGTGACATGGCCTCAATGTTCCGTCAGACTTTGTGAATATATCAGGATGTCTGGAACACTGCTGGAGAAATGCATTGTCCATACGGCTTAACCCGGTGTTCATCGCCCCAGGGGTGATGAATGCCGTTTGCATATCTGCACTACGTTGTATGCTCTATCTAGTTTGGTGAATATGCAGGCTCCACAGACGTTTTCTAGGGTGGTCAGGACCAAAGGGAGTTGTACAATTTGAGAGTTCAGAGCTCGGGAATCGATGAAGACCACCGTCCTTCTTCCCCACAAAGAAGAAGCTGGTGATGAAGCCCTGCTGTAAGGCTTTTTGAATATAGGCCGTCATTGCTTCACGCTCTGGTATGGATAGTTTATAGATTCGCCTTTTCTGTAGTTTCGCGCCTGGTATCAGGTCGATTGTGCAATCCCATGGGTGATTGGGAGGTAGGTAAGTGGCAGCCTGCTTATT
Organism: Kryptopterus vitreolus; assembly: GCA_030449085.1. Lineage (NCBI taxonomy): Eukaryota > Metazoa > Chordata > Actinopteri > Siluriformes > Siluridae > Kryptopterus > Kryptopterus vitreolus. The sequence goes on from JACRUU010000024.1 coordinate 14,149,177, forward strand.
GAACACATCTTGGAAGGACTTACACTCACTGGGAATATACACCTCTATGTGGGTAACGACTCTCGTTATGAGTACTTGGTCATAGTTAGGATACATTGAGCCAGGGATGCCAGAAAATAATGCTGGCAGTGGAGTTTTCTAGAGTTTTCTGTATTTCCTCTTGATGAAACAATCCTACTTGCACAGTAATTACAGGGGCACAATATTTTACCCAGCCATGTCCGAGAGGCCTCCCCAGGATCATCTGTATGGACCAAGACCGTCTCTCACATGGAAGCTGGAGGTGCTCTGGGCATTTTCGTGAGATGAAGTTTCCTGAGGAGCCTGAATCTACAAGGAAGACATGAAGTGATAACAGAGGAGTGACAATATTGAGAGATTGGTTATTTATGAGCAAAGACTGAGTGTATTCACAAAAGGACCAGTTAGCAGTAGCAGTAGAATCGTGACCTTGGTGTGGGGAATTTGGAAAGTTGAATTTCAACGTTAAGATTGATGCTGAAAAAGCCATTGGACTGCCGGAGGTGGGAGGTGCAGCCATGCTAGCAGATGCTGGATAAAGAGTGAACAACTCTCGGAGAGCAACGACAAGTTCCTTGACTGGATCCGTGGTGGAAGCTGGTTGGGGATCCATCGAGGTTTTATTGTCTGTCTGAAATTTCAATTACTAGGCAAGAAAAACCAGGAGTAAAGTAAAGTATAGCTTGTTGAACTGAAATACATTAACAAAGAAAACTGTGAATCAAGAGTGCAGGAAAACAGAATTTAACTTGAGCTCGCGAAACATGGAGCACAGGATCTCAGGTAAGTAAACAAGCTGTAAAGAGTCCAGATGATCTAGGTTAAGTGAACGGTAGATCAGATGGTGAGTGTATGGAGAGTGGGAGCTCTTTGAAAGGGGCTGATTAATGGGAAACCGTTGTGGGTGATTAATAGGAGGAAGAGGCTGAGTGTGAGTATTGTGAGTTAAAGAGGGGGCGTGGCCGGTGGTTCTCTAACACAATTTTTTCAGTGCATATATTGTTATATTGAGAAAGGAGGTATACAGTCAGGTCCATAAATATTGGGACAGCGAAACAATTCTAACGTTTTTGGCTCTATACACCGTCACAATGGATTCCAAACGAAACGAACAAGATGTGCTTTAACTGCAGACTGTCAGCTTTAATTTGAGGCTATTTACAGCCAAATCAGGTGAACAGTGTATGGAATTACAACAGTTTGCATATGTGACTCCCACTTGTTAAGGGACCAAAAGTAATCGGCCAATTGGCTTCTGAGCTGTTCCATGGCCAGGTGTGTGTTATTCCCTCATTACCCCAATTACAATGAGCAGATAAAAGGTCCAGAGTTCATTTAGAGGTCGGTCTATTAGCATTTGGAATCTGTTGCTGTCAACTCTCAAGATGAGGTCCAAAGAGTTGTCACTATCAGTGAAGCAAGCCATCATTATGCTGAAAAAACAAAACAAGCCCATCAGAGAGATAGCAAAAACATTTGGCGTGGCCAAAACAACTGTTTGGAGCATACTAAAAAAGAATGAATGCACAGGTGAGCTCAGCAATACCAAAAAGACCCGGAAGACCACGTAAAACAACTGTGGTGGATGACCAAAGAATTCTTTCCTTGGTGAAGAAAACGCCGTTCACAACAGTTGGGCAGATTGGGCAGATTGAATACAGAGGATTCACCAAAAGATGTAAACCATTGTTAAGCCTCAAAAACAGGAAGGCCAGATTAGAGTTTGCCAAACAACATCTAAAAAAGCCTTCACAGTTCTGGAACAACATCCTATGGACACATCAGAGCAATATCAACTTGTACCAGAGTGATGGGAAGAGAAGAGTATGGAGAAGGAAAGGAACTGTTCATGATCCTAAGAATGCCACCTCATCTGTGTAGCATGTTGGCTGTATTGTCATGGCTTGGGCATGTATGCCTGCAAATGGAACTGGTTCTCTTGTATTTATTGATGATGTGACTGCTGACAAAAGCAATATTATCACATGTTTCTGAACTCCTTGGACGGCGCTTCACAGTGCAGATGGACAATGACCAAAAGCACACTGCAAAAGCAAACAAAGAGTTTTTGAAGTGGACTGTTATGCAACGGCCAAGTCACTCACCTGACCTGAATCTGATTGAGCGTGCATTTCACTTGCTGAAGACAAAACTGAAGGTAAAATGACCCCAAGAACAAGCAGGAACAGAAGACAGTTGCGGTACAGGCCTGGCAGAGCATCACCAGGAATGAAATACAGCGTCTGGTGATGTCTATGCATTCCAGACTCCAGGCTGTAGATAAGGACTCCTAAGGATTTGCAACCAAGTATTAAAAAGTGTAAGTTTGATTTATTATTAATATTCTGTCCCATTACTTTTGGTCCCTTAACAAGAGGGAGGCACATATGCAAACTGTTATAATTCCTACACAGTTCAGCAGACTCAAATTAAAGCTGACAGTCTGCAGTTAAAGCACATCTTGTTCGTTTTCGCCCATTGTGGTGGTGTATAAAGACAAAAACGTTAGAATTATTGTCCCAATATTTATGGAAGGAGTTAATTCATTCATTCATTCATCTTCTACCGCTATATCTGATCTTCCTTCGGGTCACGATCAGTCTGTGCCTATCTCAGGCGTCTATGGCCATCAACGCAGGATACACCCTGGATGGAATGCCAACCCATCACAGGACACACACACACACTCACACACACTAGGGACAATTTTCCAAGGTGCCAATCAACCTACCGTGTATGTTTTTGGACCAGAAGGAAACCGGAGAACCCGGAGAAAAACCCCCTGAGGCACGGGGAGAACATGTAAGGGAGAACATGTAAACTCCACACACACATGGCCGAGACAGGAATCGAACCCGGACCCTGCAGGTGTGAGGCGAATGTGCTAACCACTAAGCCACTAATCCACCATGCCCCCGCCCCGGAAGGAGTTTTATTTTGCAATTTTTATTTCTTTCACTGCATATATTTTACGCACATATATCTGTATTCCATATATTTTTTTCCAAATAGAATAACTATCCTTAAAAGACAATCAAGGCCTTTTCAAAGCCTCTTTACAACTCCGGACCTACCGACATGGAAGAGTAAGTACGTCTTATATTGATGATGTTCTAATTTAGAGAAACAGAAGTATCTAATTATCTAATCTCACTACACTGTTTATGAGTTTCAGTCATTCAAATACCTATACATTATCGAATACCACAGAAATTAAATATTCAAATATAATGTTTTCTAATTAGCATATTTATATAAACTAGGGACTTGCACCTGCAGTGCCATCAGAGCTGTTGTTATGGAAAATTAATCAACACCTTCTGACCATCTAAAATTAATATTCAACAGCAGTGTGGCTACTTGATTAATATTTAAATGAATAAGCATTGACTTATTTATGAACTGGCTGAAGAAAGTATATGTGCGGGGGGGGGGGGGGGGATGTGGGGTGGCTTACAGAAAATATTGTATGAAATAAAAATTCACTTCAGTAGAAAGTGTTATTGGACACAAATTGAATTAATAAAATTGAGGGAAAAAGAAGGGTAGAAGGCAAATATCCTTTTATTCACATTCAAAATAAGATTATGCAATAGTGTATAGGATAAGCAGTAGAAATTGGCCTGTCAGAGGTCATTTACCTTCTCAACACAAACAATTTGCCCAGCAGGAGCTGTTACTTAATAGAGAATACCTTATGAGAACAAAATCTGAAATGATTAGACACTTTACAGTGAGGTAAGAATGCTTTCGGTGTGTTAAATCCTATGTATATTTAGTGAATATTTGATGTTAAGTGTAATTAAGCGTCTACGTTATACCATCTGAGTAAAAAATGTTGACATTTGTGACAATATGTCAGAGAACTCAAACGCCATGATGGCATTCGATTTAGCTATAAGACCTTACGCTAACAAGAATTAATTCAGAGTAATGTTTGGATAAAAATCGCATTTAAATGACCTCATTATCGTAGAGAGAGAGAGTTTCAGACGTTATTACCATTAGGCAATTATTATAGGATGGAGATTTTATTGTGTCACAAATCTTAATCTTAAACCGCTGAAGAATTTTCTTCTAACTAAACTAAACTCTGTGTGTAAGTGTGTGTGTGTGTTATACATGTTATATATATATATATATATATATATATATATATATATATATATATATATATATATATATATATATATAAGAAAAAATCCCCCTTCTACAGTGGCTTCAAATGACATTGAATATAAACTGCTCACTCGTGAAATAATCTCTAGGCAAAATCCATTTCTCACCATGGCACCAAAACAAACTCAGCCAAGCAGCTCGACATGTTTACAGTAGGCTGCGGTGGCGTGAATGTAACTGGTCTCCAGTAGCTGTCCTTCAGCAGATAAAGTACAGGACCCACAGTAATGTCACCGAGCGCAGAGAGATGATGTAGGCAAGAGCACCGATGGCCGCAGCCACCATAATGTAAAAATCACCAGACTGAGAAATAGCCCCGCACATCACTTACTCGGAAGCAACACCCTGCACGAAAGTAAACCGTTATTCTAAGTATACATCCGTTTGCTCATGGCTTTTAGCTAAGAAAGTCAATTCATTCATTCATTCATCTTCTAGCGCTTTTATCCAATCTTCCTCGGGTCACGGGGAACCTGTGCCTATCTCAGGCGTATATGGGCATTAAGGCAGGATACACCCTGGATGGAATGCCAACCCATCGCAGGGCACACCACACACATTCACGCACACATTCATTCATACACTAGGGACAATTTTCCAAGGTGCCAATCAACCTACCGTGCATGTTTTTGGACCGGGGGAAACCGGAGAACCCAGAGAAAAACCCCCTGAGACACGGGGAGAACATGCAAACTCCACACACACATGGTCGAGACGGGAATCGAACCCGGATCCTGGCGGTGTGAGGCGAACGTGCTAACCACTAAGCCACCGTGCCCCTTAAGTCAATGTATCTTCTAATTCCGTTTTCTGATAACAAGGTCAGCATGATTCGATTCGTAGATGAAGTTTCTATAGCAGGAGCTCTGATAGGAACGTAGCTGCAAATCACAGATTTATATTCATGCACAAATATGTTACCATTTCTATAAAAAAAAAACTTTTTAATGCATGTGTATTACAAATTAAAAGAGATTTAGCCCATACCCTTTACAGTTTTATTAGCTCCACTTTTATGGCAGATGCTTAATTGAAGTGTAAATAAATACCCGGTGACTGGAAAGTGCACTGAATCATGTTTTGTGTTTTGACATTGTCATGAGATGCTTTGTGATCCTATTACCATGCTAGAGTAGCCTTTATACTATATGGCAGGAAAAATTGTGGCCATGAAGAGATGCCAGGGCTCAGCAACATGCTTTTATTGCTATTATATGCTATAAGTCATTGAGCTATACAACAACTATTTCTCGCACCATTCCACCGTCACCGTAGAGCTTGAATTGGTGCAGGTTAGTTGCAAAGATCTATAAGTTACTATAGATTTCCTGTCAGCTCGAATCAGGCTTGCCATTCTCCTCTTATCAACAAAGCATTCCCACCTGCAGACCTGCTGCTCTCAGGATGGTTTTAGACTGTTCATTGCTCTGCCAGCCCACAATTACCTGCTTGTTAAGTTACGTGAATAAGCAGTTGTATATGGGTTTATGTTGGCGCTTATTTTTACATTTTACATTCACAGCATTTAAAAGATGCGCTTATTCAGAGCGAAGTACAAAAGTTATAATCAATTCCAGGGCACGGTGTTTTAGTGATTAGCACGTTCGCCTCACACCGCCAGGGTCCGGGTTTGATTCCTGTCTCGGCCATGTGTGTGTGGAGTTTGCATGTTCTCCCCGTGCCTAAGAAGGTTTTTCTACGGGTTCTCCGGTTTCCTCCCCTGGTCCAAAAACATGCACGGTAGGTTGATTGGCACCTTGGAAAATTGTCCCTAGTGTATGAATGTGTGTGTGTGTGTGTGTGTGTCCTGCAATGGGTTGGCATTCCATTCATCCTGCCTTAATGCCCATAGACACCTGAGATAGGCACAGACTCCCCGTGACCCGAGGGAAGATCGGATATAGCGGTAGAAGATGAATGAATGATCAATTATAAACTTCAAATAAAAGCAACCCTAAACTCAGTTGAGGTTTTTTTTGTGATGCCAAGGCAGTGAAAGAAGTGTTGGGTGAAGTATTTCTGAAAGAGAATTTTTTTTGTCATAATCATATTTCAATATTCATTCATTCATTCATTCATCTTCTAGCGCTTTATCCGATCTTCCCTCAGGTCACGGGGAGTCTGTGTCTATCTCAGGCGTCTATGGGCATTAATGCAGGATACACCCTGGATGGAATGCCAACCCATCAGGACACACACACACACACACACACACACATTCATACATTAGGGACAATTTTCCAAAGGTGCCAATCAACCTACCGTGCATGTTTTTGGAACCAGGGGGAGGAAACCGGAGAACCCGGAGAACAAAAACCCCCTGAGGCACGGGGAGAACATGCAAACTCCACACACACATGGTCGAGACGGGAATCGAACCCGGACCCTGGAGGTGTGATATTTCAATATTCAATCATCAGTAATTTGTATATAAATAAACCCATGACTTAAAGGGGAAAAATCCGATCCTAAAATCTAAAGCATGAACTTTAGTGGGAGTTTGAAGGTTTGATGTGGTTGAATTTTTGGGGGTTTATTTACATGTTGAAAATTCAATGTCAAAACTTTTTGAACTAAATGGAAATGTTTGAGTTCTCATATCTCTCATGAAGACTCAAATGGATCGGAGGACCTCAGCTTTGGGTCAAGGGACGTTTAAGTCAAGTCAGGTCTCTTTATTGTCACATTACCACAAGGACGAGTGAAATTCTTGTGAGCTTGCTCCAAGCAATGCAGGGACAATGTACATAGGCAGTTATCTATGGAGATATTATATACAGGGTGACAGAATGCAATACACACACACACATTTATTTATTCATTCATTCATCTTCTACCGTTTTATCCGATCTTCCGGGGGAGTCTGTGTCTATCTCAGGCGTCTATGGGCATTAAGGCAGGATACACCTTGGATGGAATGCCAACCCATCAGGGCACACACACACACACACACACACACACACACACACATTCATACACTAGGGACAATTTTCCAAGGTGCCAATCAACCTACAGTGCATGTTTTTGGACCGGGAGGAAACCGGAGAAGCCGGAGAAAAACCCCCAGAGGCACAGGGAGAACATGCAAACTCCACACACACATGGCGACCCTGGAAGTGTGAGGCGAACGTGATTTGAACCTGCTCTTTGGGTCCAGAGGTCAATGCCTTAACCACTAAACTACCACTTCCCTTTATTATTCAGCTTCTACTTGCTATTCGGTTTTGTTTTTGTTTGTATTAGCTCTTATGTATGTGTATTAGAAATTAAAAGCAATATTTGCACTTGGTCTATAGCCTTTACATGACAATTTGTTCTAGCAGGCAAAGAAAAACAGGTATACTTGCAGAGAAAGTGTGCTACATTAGCTACATCAGCTTCTCTAATTTTTTTATATTTACATTTTTGAAGCCAACGATTATTCAAATGAGGGGGCACGGTGGCTTAGTGGTTAGCACGTTCGCCTCACACCGCCAGGGTCCGGGTTCGATTCCCGTCTCGGCCATGTGAATGTGGAGTTTGCATATTCTCCCCGTGCCTCAGGGGGTTTTTCCCCGGGTTCTCCGGTTTCCCCCGGTCCAAAAACATGCACGGTAGGTTGATTGGCTCCTTGGAAAATTGTCCCTAGTGTATGAATGTGTGCGTGAATGTGTGTGTGTGTGTGCCCTGCGATGGGTTGGCATTCCATCCAGGGTGTATCCTGCCTTAATGCCCATAGACGCCTGAGATAGGCACAGACTCCCCGTGACCCGAGGAAGATCGGATAAAGCGGTAGAAGATGAATGAATGAATGAATGATTATTCAAATGTGTTACAGGTATTTAGCGTGTAATCCATGTGTATCCGACCATTTTGATTGCTTTAACAATTAATAGCTCTTAGTTCTGGGTTTTCTCCTTGAAATCAACATGAATGGCAGAAATCTCTTTATGAGAGAAAAGCAAACCATTTCAAGTTTACACGAGCATTTCACAACAATTCACACCCAAATATCAACCAGGTATATGAACAAGCACATATCAAATAGTTTGCTCATAGAATGCAACCACAAATGATGACAGAAACATTGTGAGAACTGTGTAAAAAAAAATACTGTGTCTGGAATCGCCAACAGGATGAGGTCTGATGTCAGAGTACAAATACTTCCTTACCTTACATTTTTGGTATCTATATTTTACTAGAGTATTTTTTTAGCCGAGTTTTAACTTCTACTCCTTATCTGTACTTTCTACTCCTTAAAACTAGATTTTAAAACTACATTTTATCGTTTATTTTGCCCTGTTTTCATTGCGGCTTGTCACCTTTCAAAACATAAATAATAACCACTATCCAGATAAACGTCTCCATCCGGATAGAGTGAATGTGAATGGATGAGATATAAACATATACCATTCCGACATCTTATTGGTTTGTACGCGATCCATCGCACCTGCACATGACACAAATCACGTCACACTCCAGCAAGGACATAACCAGTGTTAGGGGTCGTTACTGAAAAAAAAAGATTATTTCTTAAAAGTGATTATTTCTCCACTACTGGCTCATTTATCAAACGGGTGTTTTCTCTTCATCCTCTGCAAATGAAGCTACAGTAGGGAGTTCTGTAGAGAGACTTTTGTTCTTAATGCCATTTCCGCCCTTACATTGCGTTTACTTTTAGGACTTTTGAAACCGGTACTTTTAGACTTTTACTTGAGTAAAAAGCTTAAGTTGATAGTCTTTTCACAACCTTGTACGTACCTGAGGAATGAATGGAATGTGGCTAACGTTATCACAAGAAGAATTTGAGGGTATTTAAAAAATTAAAGGTCTGAGAGTCCAATAATTATAGGCTTTTGTAGAAGCTAAATATATAAATAAACAAAAAATACACAACAGCATCAGCCACAAGAACATGGTGACTCGCAAATAAATCAACAACAACAAAAAGAAGGTTTTATTATGTTAGATAGATCAGAGGTGTTTTTATCTTTTACAAAATGTTCTTTTCAGCCACATTAGCATGATGGCTGCATTAGCCGCAGTGCTAAAAAAAAAGCAAAAACGATGGACCAAGGAATGATGGACAAGGAATACAGCCACAAACGATGACAGAAACATTGTGAGAACTGTGTAGAAAACAACTTTTGAATCGATTCACAATTGGTGCGGCCTAAGCTTTTGTTCTTAATGCCATTTTCGCCGTTACATTGTGTTTACTTTTAGTACTTTTGAAACCAGTAATTTTACACTTTTACTTGAGTAAAAAGCTTGAGTTGATAGTCTTTTCACAATCTTGTACTTGTACCTGAGAAATGAATGGAAATACTTTTGACACCAGTGGCTAACGTTATCACAAGAAGAATTTGAGGGTATAAGTGAAGTGAAGTGAAGTGAAGTGAAGTGAAGTGAAGTGAAGTGAAAGCAATTTATTGTCACGGACACAATCATACCTGACGGTTCAATATGCAGTGAAATACATGAGGTTGATAGATAAGTACAGGAAGCGCCCATGCAGCCATCGTACGGCGCGAGCACCACCCGTATTTGTGAAAAAAATAGCAAGTTGCAAACACCAACATACAGTACACAAAACACAAAGAAGGTAACGGTACACGTGGTCACGTGATGGGATATTGTCAAAGACAGTCAGGGTGGGGGTGGGTGGTGGGGGGGCAGAGTGGCGAGCAGACGGTTGGAAAAGCCAGAACGTTCAGAAAGTAATACAGAGATAGAGCAAAAAAAGTTCTGGAACCATGATTACCTTCTACCAAAACCGAAGGAAAAGCCAAGATCTGTATCATTTGCCAATAGTGATGAAGGTAGTCCTCTGATTTGGGCTTACATCATTACTTATTCTGAAATATTCTCACTAATCTTCATTGATGATGTAACTCAGGATGGTATCAGATGACTGAAAAACCTACAGACAAAATGTACACAACAGTACAGATTGCAATCTAATTTATTTAAGAAATTATTTAAAACATATTGCCAAGTCAAGAATGTACATCAGGAAAAAGGAGGAATCAAAATCAAATCAAATCAAATCCCAATGCTTAATCCAATTAAGAATGCATTTCGTCCCCTGAAAAAGAAACTTATAAAATAAAAAAAAAAACTCAAAACAATAAATATAAGAAGCTTGCAAATGTGAAAAAGTATCACTCAAGTGGGTTTACTGGATTGATGGGTGGTGTTTCAACAAACATGCCATGATGTAAATATTTGCTAATAAAAATCGTCTCATAATTTTGATTATTTGTCCTTTGATCTCAAAACAAAACAATTAACCTTGTCATTCCAATATTTTTGGAGAGGACAAGTGAAAAAAATAAACACAGAAATGTACACATTACAGGGGCACGGTGGTTTAGTGGTTAGCACGTTCTCCTCACACCTCCAGGGTCCGGGTTCGATTCCCGTCTCGGCCATGTGTGTGGAGTTTGCATGTTCTCCCCGTGTCTCAGAGGGTTTTTCTCCGGGTTCTCCAGTTTCCTCCCGGTCTAGAAACATGCACAGTAGGTTGATTGGCACCTTGGAAAATTGTCCCTAGTGTATGAATGTGTGTGTGTGTGTGCCCTGAGATGGGTTGGCATTCCATCCAGGGTGTATCCTGCCTTAATGCCCATAGAATCCCGAGATAGACACAGACTCCCCGTGACCCGAGGGAAGATCGGTAGAAGATGAATGAATGTACACATTACTGGACTTGCCTTACCATTACATAAACTGAAAAATAGAGCAATGGTGTTTGTGCTGGGACACTTTTAAAGCCGTTTTTCCCTCAGATTACTACCACAAAGTTGGAGACATACAATTTTATAGGTTATTTTTGTATTTAGTGGATGCCCTTATCCAGAGTAACTTACAACTGAGGCTTGAGGGTCCAGAGACCAAAACCTTAAACACCGGGATACCACCTTCCTCGCATTTAACTAGGACATCCAAAAGTGTACTCAAATCCAGTTCCAGTAAGATATTGTTTACATGCGTTTTAAGATCTTGAGTGGCTCTGATTTCATCCCTACTAGATACCTTTGTGATGAATTGAAACATCACTGCCCCCAGGCCTCCTACTGTCATTTAGTTCCTGTGACTGTATTAGCAAAACAACTCCACAAGCACATACCAAAATCTAAGAGCAAATGTGGACTCGGTGTAACTGAGCTGTTAAAAAAAAACCTCACGTGAATGTTATTGTCAGGTGTTTTCCCTATATTGTGTATATGAATGTATTTAAACAAATTAAAGGTATGAGAGTCCAATTATTATAGGCTTTTCATTCATTCATTCATTCATCTTCTACCGTTTTATCCGATTTTCCCTCGGGTCACGGGGAGTCTGTGCCTATCTCAGGCGTATATGGGCATTAAGGCAGGATACACCCTGGATGGAATGCCAACCCATCGCAGGACACACACACACACACACACACACACACACACACACACACACACATTCACACACTAGGGACAATTTTCCAAGGTGCCAATCAACCTACCGTGCATGTTTTTGGACCGGGGGGAAACCGGAGAACTCGGAGAAAAACCATGTGAGGCATGGGGAGAACATGCAAACTCCACACACACATGGCTGAGACAGGAATCGAACCCGGACCATGGTGGTGTGAGGCGAACGTGCTAACCACTAAGCCACCGTGCCCCTTATTATAGGCTTTTGTAGAGGCTAAATAAATAAAAAATACACAACAGCATCAGCCACAAGAACATGGTGACTCGCAAATAAAATCCAAAACATAAACAAAAAGGAGGCTTTATTATGTTAGAAAGATCTGAGGTGTTTTTATCTTTTACAAAATGTTTAGCATGGTGGCTGCATTAGCCTCAATGCTAAAAATAAGCAAAAACGAAGGACCAGGGAATGATAGCCAAGGAATACAGCCACAAACGATGACAGAAACACTGTGAGAAAACTGTGTAGAAAACAACTGTAACTGTTATCGCACATTAGCACGATGGCTACATTAGCACGATGGCTACATTAACACGATGGCTACATTAACACGATGGCTACATTAACACGATGGCTGCATTAGCCTCAATGCTAAAAATAAGACAGAGACAGAGACACCAGACAGAGCTGAATAATCAACTACATTTTGGAACTTTGTCAGTGCAACAATTCAAAGTGTCCATATGAACAACCAGATAACAAATAGTTTTATATAAGCCAAGTGTAACTGGCATCACCGACAAGATAAGGCTAATGTCAGAGGTGTCAAACAACAAAGCACAAATACTTTGTTACCTTACTTAAGTAATATAGATATATACAGTAGATACGGAAAAGTAGAAATGTTCCGTATCTAAATTTGACTGGAGTTGTGAATGTCAGAGATGTGTATTGTATGTAAATACTTATTGAAATGTATGAATGTCATATTCAGTGTCATAAACAGAGAATGTGCTCTCTCAACATGTTTAGGTGCACTCTTGAAGTGCAACGGGTCACATGTTGAGCGCAGGAAGATTGCATTGTGGGTTGAACTAACATGAAGGCGACGTTTACATTTACGTGAATGATGATGAGCGTGAGAAGGGATGTAAGTGGATGTCGATTTGTCGCACGTCCAATTGGATATCAGCAGACATCAGAATGAGAGACTGTGGAAAAGGGCTTTCATTCATTCATTCATTCATTCATCTTCTACCGCTATATCTGATCTTCCCTCGGGTCACGGGGAGTCTGTGTCTATCTCAGGCGTCTATGGGGATTAATGCAGGATACACCCTGGATGGAATGCCAACCCATCACACACACACACACACATTCATACACTAGGGACAGTTTTCCAAGGTGCCAATCAACCTACCGTGCATGTTTTTCCAAAACGTTTTTAGGCATATATTTTAGGTGCCAAAGTTTTAGGCATATGTGAAAAAAATGCTGTAACCAAAAAATGCTTTAAAAAATTTTGTGTTACTTTCATCAATGAATGAAATGCAGTGAATGAAGAAAAGAGAAATGGAAATCAATATTTGTTGTGAACACATTTTACCTTCAAAACAGCAGTAACACTTCTAGGTACACTTACACACAGTGTTTATGAAGGAACTCGGCTGGTTGTTTGTTCCATCTTGGAGAAGTAAACACAGATCTTCTGTGGATGGAGACGTTCTCACATCCTTCTGTCTCTTCATGTAAATCCCACACACACTCCATGATGTAGAGATCAGGGTTCTGAGGGGGTCGTGACATCACTTCCACTACTTCTACTTCTTCAAAACGTTACTCACAACAAATATTGATTTAATTTCCATTTTTTAAAGTGACAAAAATAAACAATTATTATTTATATTTCTGATAGCATTCTTTGTTTACCGCACTTTTTCACACCTGCCTAAAACTCTTGCACAGGACTACTATATATATAGATATATATAGTATATATATATATATATATATATATATATATATATATATATATATATATATATATATATATATATATTATATATATATATATATATAGATATTTAGAGAGAGAGAGAGAGAGAGAGAGAGAGAGAGAGAGAGAGAGAGAGAGAGATAGAGAGACTTAAACAGGTAGTATTAGCACTCAACGTAGCAATTGAAGTGACGGGCGAAATTCGAGGTTTGAGGTTCAAACGCACAAGATTATTATCTGGCACAAACAGACAAAATGAGCACAGCCAGTTTTAGGTTTGATTAAGTAAAAAAGATTTTTTTTTTTATTTTACAAAATATCCTTTTCAGCTCAAAGTCTACAAACGATAGCTGCATTAGCCTCGATGCTCAAAATAAGCAAATGACGGACAACAGACCCAGCTGACTAATCGACTACATGTCGGATAAGTGGAAAATTGTCTTTTTGTCTGAACTATCCTCCGCAGCAGTGTACACCTACTGATATTCAAACCATTGTTTCTTACTGATCTGCACAACAAAAGTCTTCTCTACGAGAACACGCTGCAATTTAGCTGCGTTTGCTGAGTGAATCGCTCTCTGGCCGTAAAAAGAAAAAGCGGCAAAGACCCATGCGATGCATCTTAATGACGCGGCGTGGATAACGCTGAATTTAAGTTGGTATCAAAGGCTTATTTCTAATGCAGGTGCGTCTCTGCAGCGGGGGTAATTATCCCCATTATTCAAATGACGCAGAGGAGGTTGAGCAGCCCTTTCATATTTCACGGCCTTTTTGTTTTTCAGCCGCCTGTCACCCAAGTGCATGGCTCTCCCAGGCGCTCCACAAAGGACCGATCTGCTCTCCTTTTCCCGCTGCTCTTTTTTTTTTTTTTTTTTTTTTTTTGCCGCTCTAGAGTCGCCCTAAGGCCTCGCTCTGTTTTGCAAACAGATTGAGAACAATCAGTGTCCCTGCTGATTAATTATGGCTTGAATTGTCGCAGCAAGTCAGTGTCAAAGTGGCCGAGCCATACAGTGACTTCACGTTGCATTAAAAACACTTACGCTTTATTCAAATCCCGAGCGCTCATTGCTTTCAGCAGTAAAGCTGCTAAAGTGATACACAATATGTCTCACAATCGGTTTCACCGTGAGGGACAGAGAGGGAAAACGTCTCCCCCGACCAACACCAATGCATGATTAATCCTTAGTAAGCAGTCTAATTGCATAGAGACACTTTAGATTAAATATCACAGGTCAGTTCGTTTAACGTAGAATCTCATAGAATAGAATTGTTGTCACATAAAGTGTTTGAGGCAGGTGTGAAAGAGTGCTGTAAACAAATAATGCTTTCAGAACCATAACTAATGATTGTTTATTTTTGTCAATTTACAAAATGCAAAGTGAGCAAACAAATCGAAATCAAATCAATATTTAGTGTTCGTACCTTTTGAAGAAGTAGAAGTAGTGCAAGTGATGTCACGACCCCCTCAGAACCCTGATCTCTACATCATGGAGTGTGTGTGGGATTTACATGAAGAGACAGAAGGATGTGAGAACGTCTCCATCCACAGAAGATCTGTGTTTACTTCTCCAAGATGGAACAAACAATAAAACCAGCCCCTGAGTTCCTTCATAAACACTGTGTGTAAGTGTAAATAGAAGTGTTACTGCTGTTTTGAAGGTAAAATGTGTTCACAACTAATATTGATTTCATTTCCATTTCTCTTTATTCACTGCATTTCATTCATTGATGAAAGTAAATAATTAACACTTCCATTTTTTAAAGCATTCTTTGTTTACGGCATTTTTTTCACACCTGCCGTAAACTTTTGCACAGTACTGTATACATTACAATGCACTAAAATGTTTTCTTCTTTCTTTATTCCTGTGGACCACAGAGGGTTAAGGGCCTTACTCAAGCACCCAAGAGTGCCACAATAATTATTTTATTTTTATTAGAAATTTGAATATTATGTTGTTAGTTGTTTATATTTATTATTCAAGCTGCAAACTTGTATGGCGTTCCGTGTAACACACTGTTGCACCTCGCGAGAGAAGGACGTGACCAACTAGCTGAGAGAGTTGTTTTTTTTTTTTTTTGTTTGTGTGTGTCTCTCTCTCTCTCTCTCTCTCTCTCCTCTATATATATATATATATATATATATATATATATATATATATATATATATATATATATATATATATATATATATATATAAAGTAGGGGGCACACGGTGGTGGATTAGTGTTTAGCATGTTCGCTTCACACCGCTAGGGTCCGGGTTCGATTCCCGTCTCGGCCATGTGTGTGTGGAGTTTGTGCATGTTCTCCCCGTGCCTCAGGGGTTTTTTCTCCGGGTTCTCCGGTTTCCTCCCCGGGTCCAGTCCAAAAACATGCACGGTAGGTTGATTGGCACCTTGGAAAATTCTACCTAGTGTATGAATGAGTGTGTGTGATTGTGAGTGTGTGAATGTTGTGTTATTGTGTATGTGTGTGTCCCTAGTGTATGAATGTGAGTGAGTGTGTGTGTGTGTGTGTCCTGAGATGGGTTGGCATTCCATCCAGGGTGTATCCTGCCTTAATGCCCATAGACACCTGAGATAGGCACACTACTAGTGTTTGATGCTCTGCATAGTGTCATTGTAATTTTAGTAAATTAGTCATTTATAAAGCTATCCAAGGAACTTATTGACATTTTGACCCCCTAACCCTACATCTCTTTTGTTCGTACTGACTTTACACCGACTCTTTTTAAAGCCAAATAAATGAGGCTCGTCAGCCATTATTATGAGCACGGCGTGTATATTTTATAGTTACCAAGCAACAGCGTGCTGAAAACTTTAACCAAGTGAAACACTAAACACGGGACGGTGGAAAGCATTTTTGAGCTGCATCACTTTATACCGTCAGTAGGAAATACAAAAGAAAACCACGGCTTTTGTACGAAGATTCCACAATTCCGAGATTCTTTTCAGATGAAACTGAAAAGCAGTCTGTTACATTCAAGAGACAATTTCACCGTCTTTTATAAACTTTTATAAACAGGAAAAGTGAAAATCCATCACGTGGAATTTGAATGTCGTTTTGACTCGTTTTTTTTTCTGCTAAATCTCCCGGAAATCAAATAACAAAGATTAATATAAATTTTATATTTTTTTATATTTAAAAAAATACCAAAAAAAAAAATTCTGAATTCCTTTCATAAATGGATGGAAAAATTCTCACACATTAAATGGCACTATAAATAAATAAGCACACATAACTTGCACATAACTGGAAGATGCGAGCTATGTTATATGGGCTTATTTATTTATAGTGAGATCAATTTAATGTGAGATAACTCTTCTATCCATTTATGATAGAAATTCATGCACATCTTTATACATCAATACGTTATTTCCCATGATATATATACCACTTTTCCAAATCTTCATATGTCATATCTGGTACAGGCTCTCATTGACTGTCCCATGTTTATTTGATTGACTTGACCAGGCCTCTATTATGTAAACATGTAAACCCAGACAAGATCAAGGCACCTCATACATAGCATTAGACCATCTAATCTTCCAAAGTGTAAGTGAATCCGTAAGCGTATTTCCATTTTAATGATAATGATCACAGCTGTTGTGGATCAGAGCCGATGTGTACAGTGGATTCTTTCATTGGGAGCACTTGATGACATCATGTTTATTACTAATACACAGCTCGGAAACTATTCCATAATTACCATAATCATGTTTCTAGACATAAAAAAAGGGATTCAAGCTCTTTATGTAGTAACATAGTTACTCAGAGTCTGTAAAATATAAGCAATTGGACTTTGATTGCTTGTGTTTTATTCAATGATGTAATGTTTTATATTATTATTATTATTGAGATACTTTGAGTGCTAATTATTATTAGCATCTGAAACTCAAATGGCATTGTTCATTTAAAACAAATAGTGCTATTTATGTGAGGTTTAAGGTGAGGATTACATTTTGTGTGTTGAATTGGTACAGTAAGGTCTCTGGGTGCACAAAACTATGTTTACTCCTGGTATGAAACAGTTGTCTAGGAGATCACTGATTAAAATGAATGTGATGTTTACAAGCAGTAAAGTCTTTTTAAAAGAGATGATTCTAATGAAGGCACCACCTCCATTTTGGAGCATTTTATCCACAAATTCAGCGTCATGTCGCTTTATAAGGCACGCGTTGTAACACAGCGCCCTCTGTTGGACTATAAATGACATGGAGTTTTTAGTCATCGTCTGGATCTGCACTCTTCTGCTCGCTTACACTAAAGCTTAATGTTAAAAAAAAAAAAAAAACAACTTTCATTTCCGCAAACTTGTTTGTTGTTGTTTAAAGATGTTAACAGAAACGAATAAGGACGAACACAAAGAGTCACAAAGTCTCACAAAGACAATGGATTTTCCATATATATTTTGCATAAATATCCCCTTCTCGGTCAATTTACAGGAGGAAAAATATGTATAAATAATAATAGATGATATTTTAAGAGGTAAAGAAACAAACTAATAAATAAATAAGCAATCTTAGCAATCTATGAGGAGAGCACAATATTGGATTGAACTTGTATTATTGTTAATTGTTAATGAATGTTATATATATATATATATATATATATATATATATATATATATATATATATATATATTATATATATATATATATATATATATATATATATATAGGAACTATATATATATGTGTGTGTGTGTGTGTGTGTGTGTGTGTGTGAATATGAATTGTAATAACTCGGTCGATGATAGGTACTTTCATCACTTTTCCTTTCCTCAAATGGGTGTTTATAAGTTTATGGTAGGGTTTAAATAAAATACACAAACTCCGATACACAAATATTTTTTTTTTCAGTTATATTGATGAATATTAGATTATGCGTTGGTTAAACACGCATTTATAGCATCCCATAGAAATCACGTCAATTACAGCACCGAATTGTATTCATCATCCCAAATTTAGGTGACTTCTGAGAAAGCTGTTTTCCCATCATTGCTTATGCAGTCATATGGGCGGTTATAGCAGTTATATGAAAGCTCCCAAAAAAAGACTATAAGCGTCTTACAGAACTGAAGAGTAGTTATGGGATATTAGCCCGAAAGCCCATCTGGGCCAGAAATCGGCGTTGTTAATTAGTGAAGAAATTATAGCGCGGTTATAAACGGCTTCTTAGCACCTCCGATGGATTGCGATCTTTGAAGAGGTGGGAAACACGGAGTCGGAAAAAAAGTGTTGTTTTTTTTTTTGTTTTGTTTTTTTAATAATGAAACCATTTTCCCCCGTCATCTAATAAGGTGAAAAGTGATACGATTGCACACACACACAAAAACCACTTGAACTTCCTTGATTTTCATTCAAAACGTAATTGCGTGGGATTGACTTTTCTCCCATTAATCAGAGTAACGGGTTTGAATGTATCTGCGCCGCTAATGGTATTGTTTGAGACGCAGAGGAGCGGCGGTGCGTTCACACCTCGGCGCACTCCAAAGGCGGCGTGGTTTCGGTGCGCGACGACCTTGACATGGATCACACGCGGCACTTCAAAGGCGCAGCGCCGCGCGTCGAGGATCATCAAACGCCGGCGCAGTTTCTATAAGTCTTTTTCTTTCTTTCTTTCTTTTTGGACAGGAGCGTCATTAAGAGGCTCGGCATCAGCGGACAGAAGTCATTTCACTCGAGCAGAGAGCAAGACCGGACCTCGGCTCTTGTCTGTCCGCTGTCTCTCTCTGTCTCTCTCTCTCTTTCATTGCACGTATCTTTCTGGTGATATCACGATGAGACACTTGGTGTACGGGATGCTGTGCGCGGCGGTGTGGCTGCGCTCGGTCTCCTCCGGGGCGTTTGTCGGAAGAAAGCGCGGCCCCGCGAAAGGACCGTATCCGCTGTACATGATGCACCTTTACCGGACTTTGCTGGCCGGAGACGGACACACTTCCACTGCGGGACTCGGATACGAACACCCGTCTCTGCACCAGTCCGACTCCGTGCTCAGCCTCGTCGCCAAAAGTGAGTAGAGACATTTTACAAACATTTGACTAGTTTTCTTTTCTTTTATTGCGTGCTTTTGGAGTATTCTTTTGCTGTTTCTTGTTGTAGCAAGTGACTTGTTATTTAGAAAGCTGTTTATTATGCTCAGGGTGTGTATTAGCTGCAAACACCACGACGTCTGCTTTAAAAGTGGGAATACACAATTACACAATATGAGTCTTCAGCTTTATTAAGTGCCCCTGACTGCAGATGTGTGAAGGCCCGTCTTCTATTGTTTACCCACCCAACATTAATTAAGAATTATTGTGCCTCACGGTATTGTGCATTGTTTATGACCTAATGTCTGTTTTTTTATTTATTTGTTTTTTTTTAAAGGTTTCTACCAGGTGGATGACAGATGGGCGGTGACGTTTGACATGTCTTCCATTTCCGCAAGCGACGACGTCCAGAGGTCAGAGTTGCGTCTGCGTCTGCCGGGGGTGGCGGAGAAGCCCGTAGTGGACATCTACCACGCTCCCAAAGGTGCACAGGAGCGTCTTCACCTGGGCCGGGTCGACACGGCGTCGAGTTCGACGCCCTCCTCGCACTCCTCCTGGAGGGTCCTCAACATCACCCAGCTGCTGAAGTACTGGCTGCACCAGGGGGGTCTGCCTCCCACCCAGGTTCATTTGGATGAAGAAACACCCCAGGACCTCGAGCGCGCCATCCAGCACCCGACAGCCAACACGGTCATGATGGTGGTTTACTCCAAGCAGACGAGGACAGAAACGTCCACATTGATCCGCACAGCCGAGCACTCCAAGTACGTGGCGCAGGATCGGGCGATGTCCGAACCCGTGGGCCGGAGAACCAAACGCAACCACCGCACACACAAGAGGGTGAGCGAGGCGGCAGGAGGCAGCGCCATCCCGTCGCCCACGCAAGCCCCGGGGGAAAAGAAGACCCTGTGCAGGAAGGTGGACATGTGGGTGGACTTTGACCAGATTGGTTGGAGCGAATGGATTATTTATCCGAAGAGGTACAACGCGTACCGATGTGAAGGCGGCTGCCCTACACCAGTCGACGAATCCTTCACACCGACTAATCATGCATACATGCAGGTAAGGAAAGCGTCCGGCATGGTGTTCCCCAAAGGACACCTCGAACCTAGATGCTTTTTAACATTTCCATGTGACCTATTCAACCTAGATTCTCCCGCCATGCCAGTTAGAGAAAAGGATTAAATGTCGTTCATGTTTAATATCTAGCTTTCAAACTAATCACTTCTTCTCTCTTGTGTTTTTCAACAGAGCTTGTTAAAGCTGCACCAACCAGACCGTGTCCCGTGTCCATCCTGCGTTCCGACACGCCTGGCTCCCCTTTCCATGCTGTACTACGAGAATGGGAAGATGGTGATGAGGCATCACGAAGGCATGGTGGCAGAAGCTTGCGGCTGCCACTGATCCCACTCTCTCGAACCCGAGCCCGATAAACTTCAGCACTTACGGCGTCTCTACACGCCCGTCCCCAACAACAAGAGACTGACGGAGAACTTCAGCACTAACCAGAGACAATTTGTACGACGCACAAAGGCATTTTCCTTCACCAACATTCCATGAAACATAGCCCTTTAATAAAGCAGAGGACCGTTCCTTCCTTACAAACTACCTGGTTCATGTGAAATCTCAAGGAACCATTATTTTCAAATATTTGTTGCTATTTTGATATTGCATCATGCTCAGGGATAACGGACTGGGAGGTTCAACTAGTTTAAAAGAATCACACGGCTCCTACCAGATGGATCTTTCCTCTCCACCGCCTTACTTTTCGTGTTTATAAACGGTATAATGTTTGTACATAAGATCTGACAAATGTAATGAAATATATTTTATGCATATTTAGTAAATCTGGAATCTTATTCAAATGTTGCTTTTATTTTGAGTCATTATTACATCAACAACAAAAAAAACACTTAAGCAAAAAAAAAAAAAGAATGAATGAATTGCACATTCACTGCATTTTTACATATTCAGATCAATCATAAGGCAGTACTTGGATAGTGAATAATTGACTAGATTAATACATGATAGCCCATAATTGTAAAGGTTGGATAGGGGAAGTTTTCTTGAATGACACTTCAGGTGAAAAATAAACAAATTTGTACATTTTCGTTATAAAAGCTAAACAATGTCACTGGGCAAAAAGGAAAGTGTTTCTCACTTAACACTTTCACACTTTCCAGCACCAAGTACAAAACAAAAACCCCAATCAACCGAGCCAGTGCTCCTCCCAGTGGTCATGATGGCAAACTACACAAGCAGCAGGGCAGCAAAAAAAAAAAAAAGAAAGAAAGGGTTGGGTTTCAAACAGCTTGAGCAGCAGCGTATGCAGAAGCACTAAGTAATGTTCTTGTGCGTGTCTGCAATGACAGCATCCATACTGAAATTAACGGGGAAGGAAACAACAGCGTTTAACGAAAGAAGGCAGGATGACAGGGGGAGAAACCCGGTTGCGGTCGTCCTCGCCGCAGCGTTGATTTTTGATGTCTCTAGATGTCCATTTCAAATTGGGAGTCTTCACCTGGATAGAATGGACACAAACAGCTGATAGAAATATGGGCACGGTGTAATCTTCTGACATTTTCCATCAACAAAGTTCTGATGCTGCATCTACCAAGATCTACTAGTTAGATCTTAAATTAGAGATAATTTATGACTATTTTCCAACGTCAAGATTCATTCATTCATTCATCTTCTACTGCTTTATCCGATCTTCCCTCGGGTCACGGGGAGTCTGTGCCTATCTCAGGCATCTATGGGCATTAAGGCAGGATACACCCTGGATGGAATGCCAACCCATCGCAGGACACACACACACACACACACACACACACACACACACACACACACACACATTCATATACTAGGGACAATTTTCCAAGGTGCCAATCAACCTACCGTGCATGTTTTTGGACCGGGGGAGGAAACCGGAGAACCCGGAGAAAAACCCCCTGAGGCACGGGGAGAACATGCACAAACTCCACACACGCATGGCCGAGACGGGAATCGAACCCGGACCCTGGCGGTGTGAGGCGAACGTGCTAACCACTAAGCCACCATGCCCGCCCGTCAGGATTATTTCATGTAATTTGTTATTAAAACAAACTGCATGATACAAATGATACATGTTATAAAATTCCAATGGGCCTGGATGTGGCCTGCGGGCTGTAAAATGCCCAGGTCTGGTATGAAGCATTATAGCGGTTCTGAAGACAACCTTTTTGACAAAGCTGTCTGTATGTTTATTGCTAGAGATTATACACTGTGGTCCATTTTTTTGTAGAGATTTCAGTGTTTCGAAGCATGAGTCGGTTATTATTAAAATAAATCCCATTGCAGAGAAATCCAGATAAACTTCAATTACAAAAAGCTCTTGCCACTTTATTTTCAGATTGGGGTATGTTGTGGGAACATTGCTCTTATGTCCAGAAATTCATTCATTCATCTTCTACCGCTTTATCCGATCTTCCCTCGGGTCACGGGGAGTCTGTGTCTATCTCAGGAGTCTATGGGCATTAAGGCAGGATACACCCTGGATGGAATGCCAACCCATCGCAGGACACACACACACACACAGGACAATTTTCCAATTGGAAGTGCCAATCAATCTAGCGTGCATGTTTTTTTTTTGGACCGGGGGAAAGAAAAAACCCCGAGGCACGGGGAGACACACATGGCCGAGACGGGAATCGAACCCGGACCCTGGCGGTGTGAGGCGAACGTGCTAACGACTAAGCCACCGTGCCCCTTGTCCAGAAATTGCGTTTGGTAAATCATTCAAATCCGCACGATTTGTGACAATGAAAAGTCCTGTAGTGAATTAGAACGCCGAGTCCTATACACAAAGATCACTTGAAGGAGAGAGGAAAACACTTACCTGCAGCCTTGTCCACAGTGACGTTCTCTTGAGGGGGGGTTTTGTTCTTAGTGGCAGTGTTTGTAAGAGGGCTGGTCACTCCTGGGATGTCAGGAAGGCAGCTCGGGGGCGTGTGAGCCAACGGGGAGCTGCGACAGTCCAGCAGGAACTTGCGGTCGTAGATGATTCGGGTTCCTGCGGGGGACAAATCAAGAGATGACATCAGTTTTGGGATTACGGAATACCTTTGCTACAGTTTAGAAATACCGGTCACATGACTGAGCACAGATATAATAAGCATATTCCATACGATGACAAATTCCACTTTTCCCATGCACAAATTGAAATTGGACTCCATTTGAGAGTTCGGATCGTGCCTATTAATCTGTTACTGTAAGCCTGTATATCCCCATGATCTGAGTCTTACAGAATAAAAGTACCAACTGTGACACATATGCTGTATTTTATAATAAAATATGTGCTATAAGTAGGGGCACGGTGCTTTAGTGGTTAGCACGTTCGCTTTACACCTCCAGGGTCGGGGTTCGAGTCCCACCTCCGCCATGTGTGTGTGGAGTTTGCATGTTCTCTCCGTGCCTCAGGGGGTTTTTCTCCGGGTTCTCCGGTTTCCCCCCGGTCCAAAAACATGCACGGTAGGTTGATTGGCACCTTGGAAAATTGTCCCTTTTGTGTGTTTGTGTGTGTGCGTGTACTGTGATGGGTTGGCATTCCATCCAGGGTGTATCCTGCCTTAATACCCATAAACGCCCAAGCTAGGCACAGACTCCCCATGACCCGAGGGAAGATGGGATAAAGCGGTATATGAATGAATGTGCTATAAGTGACCAGTTTAAGAGACTCAGATGAGCATTTTCCAAGTAGTAGAAAGTAAAAATAAATGGAAATATTAAGCCAAACATTTCATTTTACCTGCACCTATTCAGTGTACACTACCACAAGTACATACAAAAAGGAGCTGAAAACATCATAAAACACCCTTATTGATTGCTCAGAAACATCACAACGGAATAAAAAGCCGTGGTAAATTAGTCGAAACAAAAGTCCTGTGCTTTCTTTACTCAGCGCTGCCTTTTAGGCATGTGAGAACGAGAGCTGGGAGATTATAATCGTCATTATCGGTTCATTTGCGTTTATGTCGATGTTGAAAAATACAAAAACGGATTTTACGATTTCACCTCGGTTTGGCACAGGGATGTTCTGTAGCTCTCCACCTCCCGCCCCGTACGTGTGAAATACCAAATACAACATGGCGGAGCTCTGAGCAATCCGAAGAGCTCGGTTCCAAAAGGGGGCGTGGTTTCGTCAGTCATATGGAAATGGTTCGGGTTTGTAACTTCAGACTTTCAACAAACCAAAACCCCGCTGTAACATTTATCTAAAGTTCATGACGACTAAAGGAAGCAGCACGACTCATTTATTCCAGCACCTCAAACAACAAACACTTAAATGGGGAGGTGTGTGTGTGTGTGTGTGTGTGTGTGTGTGCGTGTGTGTGACGCTGCGAGATAAACATGGCGGCGACAAACCCCAAAACACCAACTATAAAACGGTTATGGGTAATCTTAGTGACACATTCTCTCCCACCGTATCCAAAATTAAATTTTGTCCAAAATAAATAAATTATATATATATATATATATATATATATATATATATATATATATATATATATATATATATATATATATATATATATATATATATATATATATATATATATATATATATATATATATATATATATATATAAATCTCTGATTTATTTGTGACACATCGCCCAGTTGGAGCGACAAGACAGAAATCACATTTAAGATCCACAGTCCATTCTTGTGGGAAAGTGATTTTTCAGTTTGATATTCTGAAGCGAACCAGTTGGGGGAAGCTTGTTTAGGTTACAGAAACGTTTATGTTTTTAAACGCGTGAGGTAGAAACGGAGCCAAAGAGCAGGCATAACAGTGCTGCTACTCCAATGCCGTTCGTTGTGGGGAATGAACTGCTAAACTGAGCCTGGCTGTGTTATGAAAAACGTTTTAAACCAGATATTTATACAGTCATTCACTTCTATCAATTCAATTATTTTAGGTAATTGTTTACTCTTACCAAACGATTGAAAGTTTTACAAGAATGCACCCATATTCTAAAACTTTTCCCTCATTAATATTCAGTCAATATCGTGCAGCACGAAATCACATTTATTCAAAGGCAATCATTGTTTTCTGTTACAGGATCCACACCATCTCTCATACACACTAAATATGAATAAGCAGCTCATTAATCACACCTTATTTTGAGACTAGGATAAACTGTGTTAAGGCTGTTGTCCTCCAGGTCCTGACATATAACGCTTTAAGGTAAAATGCATGTCCCGACATGTCCTGAATGTGTGTTAAGTAACACTGTACATACACAGAAGGCTCAGGAACAATGTTTACAAGCAGTGGCATTTTGTCATTAGAACACTTTCATAGACGTTAATTGCGACACATTTGTGTCATTCTTTGTTCTTCATTTAATCACTGTTGGCAAAATGTATTGTAATAAAAGCTAATTAATCCATTCGTATACATAGCCTTTGATTTTAAAGTCAAGCTTGATGCATTCTCTGTCTACAATGAAAACAGTCTTTCAATTCAATCCTAAAATTTTGTTAATATGTAAATAGTTGACGGCGCTGTGAACAAAAATTGTTCAATAAACATGTGTTATTATTAGGGCGTCAATTATTAATAATTATTAACGCGCTAACGCAAATTCACTTTGTTATTAACGCACGAATGTTATTAACGTGCGATTATTCACAACAGGTACGATCTCCTCACTATATTAGCGTATATTACCGTATGGAACCTTACACAAGCGCATCGCATTCCCAAATCCCTATTACGGAACAAAGCGCATTTTTCTTTTGGGAATGCAATGCGCTTCCGTATAACCTAAACACCGTATCACCAGTTTATATCACCAGAAAAACAACCGGAACAGAATTCTTAAAGGAGCCACGTCCCATATTTTACTATTAAATCAACCACTAAACATCGAAATTAAAAAGAAATTAAAATGAACGGGTAAAATAAACATTAAATAATGAATCATTTTATTAACCTATGGCAATCGTGCGATTAATCACAACTAAATATTTGAATGAATTGACAGCCCTGGTTATAACCCGTAGAAATACATGTCTCCAAGTTTTTATGTGAGCATAGACTGATGTTAACTACATGGACTACATAGATAGCAGCCGCTACATGAATAAACATAAAATGTAGATATTTAGACCAAAGCAAGGTCGTAACACAAAGTGACCAACTAGAACATAGTATCAGTCATTTGGCAGCTGAGGTCAGGGTCAGGCTTCCCACCTACATCTCACACCCACACACACACACACACACACACACGTCCTAATATACGAAACATTCTGAGCTGCAAGGCCAAACCTCCTGCTGCTGCTGAAATAAAAGCATGACATTGGTGCAGAAAGAAAAGCAGGGATGTGTCATGTGAACCTGTGAATGTGTAGCAACACAAAACAGCTCTGTTTACATGCAGGGTATTACTTGTCTCTACTAAAGCACTGTTCAGATTTGTCCCTGTTTATAGTGACATAGCACAGGAGAATGCGAAGCCTATAAACAGATAAGAAGTTCGTCCAGAAGACACATTACAAACGCAAAAAGTAGGATTACAAAACATTTTGTGTATTTACATTCCATATTTCCTTTGATAGTACCGTTAAGAGTGGCATATACATACATATATATACACATACATTATATTATATATATATATATATATATATATATATATATATATATATATATATATATATATATATATATATATATATATATATTATACACACACACACACAATACATACATATCATACATACACACACACACATACACACACTATATATATATATCTATATATATATATATATATATATATATATAGATATATATATATATATATAGAGAGAGAGAGAGAGAGAGAGAGAGAGAGAGAGAGAGAGAGAGAGAGAGAGAGAGAGAGAGAGAGAGAGAGAGAGACTCATAATATTTATTAGGGTTATCAAACGATTACAACATTTAATTGTGATGAATCACATTTTCCTGTTCTCAAATGTACCATAAATGAATACTTTACATGTTTCGAATACTCTAATTGTAACAGATTTTATAAATATATAAATATCATTCAAAATCTCTTCCTTTAATAAAATCATTGTTTAATGCTTATTTCAAATTGGAAATTATTCTTCTAATTTCTTGTTCATGTCAATGTTATTTTTTTTGTGGCTGATTTAATTGTTAAATATCATAACTTTAAGAATTATGTTCCGGTTTTGGTTGCTTTCCATATAAACTGATGATACGTTAAACTGATAATATACGCGCAATATAGTGAGGAGCTCATACCCTGTTGTGAATGTGCAGTAAGTAGGTGTAATTCGGGGGAAATGTAGGATGCGTGAGTAGATGTACGTTGTTGGGTGTTTCTGGTGAAGAAAAGGTTCAGAACCGGAGAACATTTTTATCGCTCCTTTTATATTCCATCCAAACATTATAAGCGATGTGGCAACTTTGCTGATGCCATGCCTTTACTGCAGTTTCACTTCCTGTTCATTCTTGGTGTGTTTTGCCTTCAACAAATGAAATAATGCATTCTGAGCAGGTGAATGACTTGGCCACTGAAGGACATTTTACTTATTTGTCTTAAAAATAATGTCCACTCCAAAGAACGAGATGGTTTCCCTTCTCGTCCCTTACCGGAGACATTGCCCTAGATCTCATCTATAGTTTTAGAATACAAGACGTTATTATGCATGTCCCCTTCTTAGCAAACTCTAATCTGGCTCTCTTTTTGCAGTCTTACCAGTGGTTTACATCTTGTGGTTAAAGCCCTGTATGTTTACTTGTGAGGTTTCACAGTCGGAGGGGGTGGGGGGGGGTGCTCTTAAATTGTTGAGAAAGGGCTTTTTATACGCCCAATAAAGAAATGTCCTGTCATACATTGTAGTTGTTTTCTTTAATTAAATTCAGTCTATCAGAAGATGGGGTCATGTCCTTGCTCCTGAAGCCATTACTGCTGTTAAAAACTGTGTATAAGAATGGTCAAGCTATTTTTGGCTGTGGAGGCAGTGTGTATGGTAAGAAAGCCGCCCCCGACACCAGGCTTTAATGACAGCACTTGCATTCCAGCGAGCTGTAACCTTCGAAAGTGTACGCAAGGAAAACGCACGGGGACGAGAACGGCAAAGTACAAAATGTACAAATGAAAAAAAGTGGGGAAGACGCAATGAGGAAGCAACACACCATAAACACAAACAATGCATGCTGCTGAGCAAGTGACTCTCATTGCTTTATATATATATATATATATATATATATATATATATATGCATATGCATGAGCCTCCTTGTAGTACGGCTTTTGAGATAGTGGAGATGAAAAGGAAAGATACTGATACTTCTGATAAATACGAGTGAGAGAAAGAAAAAAAACTGTTGATACAAATATTTGACTGATAATAAACAAAAACAAAACAATGAAACTTAAACTTCATCCATAAGCGTCTTCTAACAGGACACTTCATCATATTAATGATCAAAAGACACGAGGTGTTTCTTATGCATGTGATTGAGCTGTTACTATAGAAACATTAACACATATACATATATAATTCACATGTTTACTATTGTAAACTTGAAGTGTGTTATTACAGAGTGGACAATAGTGCTGTGTACCTCCGGGAGTGGTGCTGAACAGAGTTCCCCCAGGTGTGCTGGAGTAATCATGGGGTAGATGGGCCGCGTCGCTGAGGATCACCCTCCTGGTGGCCGGGATGGCGCGGCTGCTGGTCTTCTGGCTGCTGATGGACATCGTGAATCCAGATCCAGTCCAAACACCGTGTCCTTTTCCACCCCTGAGGACCCACAGGACACATCAACAACACAATCCACACAAGCGCCTGCCAAAACACGTTTGCTAGCTCGACTATAACTCGGCTCGGATTCAATATATCGCTTATATACACATGCTTATATACACACAGGCTTATACACACACGCGCTTATATACACAGGCTTATACACACACGCGAATACACCTTGCGAATACACCTCCTTGTAGTACGGCTTTTGAGATAGTGGAGATGAAAAGGAAAGATACTGATACTTCTGATAAATACGAGCTTATACACACACGCTTATATACACACGCGCTTATATACACACGCTTATATATACACAGGCTTAAATACACACACGCTTATATACACGCGCGCTTATACACACGCTTATATACACACACGCTTATATACACACGCTTATATATACACACTTATACACACGCTTATACACACACACGCTTATACACACACACGCTTATATACACACACGCTTATACACACACACGCTTATACACACACGCTTATACACACACACACGCTTATACACACACGCTTATATACACACACGCTTATATACACACACGCTTATACACACACACAACCCGCTTATACACACACAGCTTATATACACCCGCTTACACAACACGCTTATACATACGCTATACACACACACGCACACTTATACACACACGCTTATACACACACGCTCATATACACACACGCTTATACACACACACGCTTATATACACACGCTTATATACACACACGCTTATACACACACACACACACACACAGCTTACATATACACACACGTTATACACACACACCACGCTTATATACACGCTTATACACACACGCTTACACACACGCTTATACACACACACCACTTACACACTTACATTACACACGCTTATATACACACACACGCTTATACACACACGCTTATATACACACACGCTTATACACACACACGCTTATATACACACACGCTTATACACACACGCTTACACACACACTACCTACACACGCTTATACACACACACTCACTTACACACACGCTTATACACACACTACACACAAACGCTTACACACTTATATACACACGCTTATATACACACGCTTATATACACACACGCTATACACACACGCTTATATACACACACGCTTATATACACACACACTTACATGCACACGCTTATATACACACACGCTTATATACACACACGCTTATACACACACGCTTACATACACACACGCTTATACACACACACGCTTATATACACACGCTTATATACACACACACACATGCTTACATACACTACACACGCTTATATACACACACGCTTATATACACACACGCTTATATACACACACACTTATACACACACTTATACACACACTTATACACACACTATACACACACTTACACTTATACACACACATGCTTATACACACACACTTATATACACACACATGCTTATACACACACACTTATATACACACACACACACACACACGCTTATACACACGCTTATATACACACACGCTTATATACACACACGCTTATATACACACACACTTTTATATACACACACGCTTATATACACACACACTTATATACACACACGCTTATATACACACACGCTTATATACCTTCTCTGTCTTCTTTATTTACTCTGATTCCGTGCAAAACAGTCGCGCTTTAGATCATCTCAACCACGCGCTTACACTGTCCAGGCTAGCTACGCGTGCTAAGCTTTTGCACAACAACCGTTTCGCTCTCGCACACTCGCTCGCGCGCGCGCGCACACACACACACACTACCGAAGAGCTATTTAAAACACAACTCGTGACGTTAAAGAGACGCGTGAATAATGCGTCACGGGAGAGAGCCGAGGCATGGCGGGAAATGTAGTGGAAGGCTAAACTGTGTGTGTGTGTCTTTTGTTTTGTTTGTTTGTTTATTGTACATTTTTGGGTAAGTTCATTTTTAATAGAGAAAGACAAAATATAAAGGAACAAATTCCATATATACAAACCGGATTCCAAAAAAGTTGGGACACTATACAAATCGTGAATAAAAACTGAATGCAATGATGTGTAGGTGCCAACTTGTAATATTTTATTCAGAATAGAACATAACACACGAAACAAAAGTTTAAACTGAGAAAATGTACCATTTTAAGGGAAAAATATGTTGATTCAGAATTTCATGGTGTCAACAAATCCCAAAAAAGTTGGGACAAGGACATTTTCACCACTGTGTGGCATCTCCCCTTCTTTTTACAACACTCAACAGACGTCTGGGGACAGAGGAGACCAGTTTCTCCAGTTTAGAAATAGGAATGCTCTCCCATTCTTGTCTAATACAGGCCTCTAACTGTTCAATCGTCTTGGGCCTTCTTTGTCGCACCTTCCTCTTTATGATGCGCCAAATGTTCTCTATAGGTGAAAGATCTGGACTGCAGACTGGCCATTTCAGTACCCGGATCCTTCTCCTACGCAGCCATGATGCTGTGATTGATGCAGAATGTGGTCTGGCATTATCTTGTTGGAAAATGCAGGGTCTTCCCTGAAAAAGATGACGTCTGGATGGAAGCATATGTTGTTCTAGAACCTGAATATATTTTTCTGCATTGATGGTGCCTTTCCAGACATGCAAGCTGCCCATGCCACACGCACTCATGCAACCCCATACCATCAGAGATGCAGGCTTCTGAACCGAGCGTTGATATCAACTTGGGTTGTCCTTGTCCTCTTTGGTCCGGATGACATGGCGTCCCAGATTTCCAAAAAGAACTCGTCTGACACAGAACAGTCTTCCATTTCGCCACACTCCATTTTAAATGATCCCTGGCCCAGTGTAAACGCCTGAGCTTGTGGATCTTGCTTAGAAATGGCTTCTTCTTTGCACTGTAGAGTTTCAAGCTGGCAACGGCGGATGGCACGGTGGATTGTGTTCACTGACAATGGTTTCTGGAAGTATTCCTGAGCCCATTCTGTGATTTCCTTTACAGTAGCATTCCTGTTTGTGGTGCAGTGTCGTTTAAGGGCCCGGAGATCACGGGCATCCAGTATGGTTTTACGGCCTTGACCCTTTCTCACAGAGATTGTTCCAGATTCTCTGAATCTTTGGATGATGTTATGCACAGTTGATGATGATAGATGCAAAGTCTTTGCAATTTTTCGCTGGGTAACACCTTTCTGATATTGCTCCACTATCTTTCTGCGCAACATTGTGGGAATTGGTGATCCTCTACCCATCTTGGCTTCTGAGAGACACTGCCACTCTGAGAAGCTCTTTTTATACCCAATCATGTTGCCAATTGACCTAATTTGTGTTAATTGGTCTTCCAGCTCCTCGTTATGCTTAAATTTACTTTTTCCAGCCTCTTACTGCTACTTGTCCCAACTTTTTTGGGATTTGTTGACACCATGAAATTCTGAATCAACATATTTTTCCCTTAAAATGGTACATTTTCTCAGTTTAAACTTTTGTTTCGTGTGTTATGTTCTATTCTGAATAAAATATTAGAAGTTGGCACCTACACATCATTGCATTCAGTTTTTATTCACGATTTGTATAGTGTCCCAACTTTTTTGGAATCCGGTTTGTGTATATAAGTATATATATATATATATATATATATATAGTATATATATATATATATATATATATATATATATATATATATATATATATATATTCATTCATTCATTCATTCATCTTCTACCGCTATATCCGATCTTCCCTAGGTCACAGGGAGCCTGTGATACACCCTGGATGGAACACACACACACACACACACACACACACATTCATACACTAGGGACAATTTTCCAAGGTGCCAATCAACCTACTGTGCATGTTTTTGGGCCGGGAGGATGTGTGTGTGTGTGTGTGTATATATATATATATATATATGTGTGTGTGTGTGTGTGTGTGTGTGTGTGTGTTTTTATCTGGGAGCGAGGTGATCTGGGTGATTGCGGGGAAATTCCTCCAGGAGCACTGGATCCAGGATGTCATGCCTAGGAACACAGGAGCGTTCTTCTGGTCTGTACCTCTCCCAGTCAATGAGATATTTGTGCATGGCACTCCGGCATCGTGAATCCAGGATTTCTTTGACAGTAGACGAGTAAACAGAGGGTTGGTCCAACACTTCAGTAGGAGGGGAATTGGTCTCAGTACTGGAGTTATCTGTGACAGAAGGAGAAAAGGGCGGGACACATGAGGAGTTGGAGTTGGTCGGTGACGTCATTGATCTGCCTCTGTGTAGTGAACGGCTCGATGTATCAAGGGCGGAACTTCCTGCCGGGCAGGCTGAGGTGGACAGCCACCCTTTATAGGTCGGTTAGGAGGTGCCTCTGATCTCTGGGGATTGGATAACCTTTTTGTTGTTCTATTGGGTGTATGCAGACTCTCTCACTTTCCCAGAACCAGTGGTCTACAGTGACAGCGAGTAATTTAAAGAATGCTGTCCACACATGAGATCTAAATTGGGGACCCTGGTTAGATACGATCTCCTCCGGTAGACAGTAGTTACAGAAGAAGTATTGGAAGAATAGTTCTGCCGTTTCTAGGGCTGTGGGTCATTTTCAGAGGGGAATCAATCTGCAGGCTTTGGAGAAACAGTTGACTGTAATGAAAAAACAGTGTTATTTTCAGAATGAGGTAAATCCGTTCCTGTTCTAGGATCGCTGTGGGACTGGTAAGTGAACCAGTTTTCCTGCCGTCGTGGTATCTTGGACATACCTATGTCTCCGATTGGACATACCTATGTCTCCGTTTTCCACTCATCTCCCTTGCGCATCCGAACATGGTTATAGGCACTTCGTAGATCCAGTTTGGAGAACACACGAGCCCCACGAAGATTCTCCAAAGCGCCCGGGACCAGAGGTAGTGGATAGGGGAGCGTGTACGATCTGTAAATTGAGGGTTCGGTAATCTATGCAGGGTCGAAGGCCACCGTCCTTCTTCCCTACAAAAAGAAGAAACTAGAGGAGAGGAAGATGGGGTGATGAAACCTTCTTGGAATCAATGCTTCCTGGATATAGGTTTCCATAGACTCTCGCTCAGGAATGGAAAGCTGGTAAACCCGTCCTAGCAAAACCCACGGCAGGGGCAGGTCTTGGAAACACTGCATTGTTCACTCCAGCATACGTTATCACCGGGAGTCCAGAAGAACACGGGAGAATGTTGTGAGCGCCATGGATGTCCGAAAAACTGAATATATATCAGTGGTCAGATGGACGTGGAGATCTGACAAGGTACAGACGTATATAATGATCAGGGTTTCCACAATCGAGGCAGGCTTTTATTTGCTAATCGGCGTTCTCTTTCCTTTTGTATTTGCATAGGCTCGGGTTCAGGGGTAGAACAGGAAGGAAGTGTGTATGTCAAGTTGGATGAAGACCTCCAGACCTACTGGGTTATCATAGATCGCCATCGCTATGACGATCATGATTAATCCCTGACGATACGCTCTAAGCAGGGCCGGTCTCATTCCTGGGTAAGGACGACCCCTGGTGGTGAGCAAAGAGCTGCTCGGCGGTTGTAAAAGCACTGGTGGCCGTACTGAACTGGTGAATCATGGCACTGATGGCGTTATATATGGATTTAGCCCAGACAGTAGCAGGGCTTCTCCAGTTAGCAAAATAGGCAAAACAAACATGTACGTTTATTGAACTATTTACAGAAAAGGAAAGATTAAGAGAAGTGAATGTATTGGAATAGAGAACTTACTGGAAGCAGGAGATGGACGTTATGGGAGTGGTCAAGAGACCAGGAGCTTACGGGTGAGTGATCGGTAGACTGGACAGCGTTTCCTTACTGTAACTTCTTATAAATGGAAAGTGAATCATTTCTCTCCTCACCATTTTTTGCTGATCCAAAAAAATGATCCATAATGGTCCGTGGGAAATGGAGCAGCCTCACCTGAACAGGACTGCTGTGGTTCGAACCAAGTCATTTCTACTCGTGATAAAGCGTCCTAAACGTTTCCGCAAATCTAAAGAAGCGTTAAAAGACGTTTATGACGGAAAGTCGCACAGATTGCAAAGATTGTTAGCTACATTAGCCTCAAAGCTTGTTGGAGAATATAAACATTTCCACTACATTTGTTGTGAAGGGGAAGTTGTGTGAATTTCGAAATGCTACGTAGTTCAGTTATGTACGTTACATGAGCTGTAACGGATCATTAAAGAACTGAGTGTCAAAAGTGGAAGGGAATAAAAACAAATAAATAAATAAATAAAAACATTGATTCGAACACAAAACCTGAGTGAAGTTTAAAGAGTCAGTAGGATTTGAGTGAGCACATGTGAGAGGTAAAAGAGAATCCGGGTTTCACTCATCCACAGAGAAATATTAATAACAATAAATATATAATAGCTGCTTTTTGTTATGGACACATTCAATTATTATTTACTCATGCCAGAGAGTTATATATATATATATATATATATATATATATATATATATATATATATATATATATATATATATATATATATATATATATATATATATATATAGCCCCTCCTTGAACCGCCACCTTAACGTGGTGGAGGGGTTTGAGTAACCGGATGATCCTAGGAGCTATGTTGTCGGGGGCTAGATGCCCCTGGTAGGGTCTCCCAAGGCAAACAGGTCCTAGGGGACGGCTCAGACGAAGAGCGGTTCATATTCCCCTTATGAAAAAATTAAAAGCAAGGACCGTAACGTCGCCCGGTATGGCGCAGCCGGGGCTCCTCCCTGGAGCCAGGCCCGGGGCTGGGGCTCGAAAGCGAGCGCCTGGTGGTCGGGCCTCCACCCATGGGGCCCGGCCGGGCTCAGCCCGAATGAGTTGACGTGGGGACACCTCCCCGTGGGCCCACCACCTGCAGGAAGGCTCATAAGGGACCGGTGCGCAATGTTTGGTTCGGGCAGTGGTCGAAGGCGGAGGCCTCGACGACCCGACCTCTGGACACAGAGACTAGCTCTAGGGACATGGAATGTCACCTCGCTGGTTGGGAAAGAGCCCGAGCTTGTGCGGGAGGTTGAGAGATATCGGCTAGAGATAGTCGGGCTCATCCTCCACCCACAGTCTGGGCTCTGGAACCATACTCCTCGAGAGAGGCTGGACTCTCCATTATTCTGGAGTTGCCGGCGGTGAGAGACGACGGGCTGGTGTGGGCCTGCTCATAGCCCCCCATCTTAGCCGTCATGTGTTGGAGTTTACCCCGGTGAACGAGAGGGTCGTTTCCCTGCGCCTTCGGGTTGGGGAAAAGTCTCTCACTGTTGTTTGTGCCTATGGGCCGAATGGCAGTGTAGAGTACCCGGCCTTCTTGGCGTCTCCGGGAGGGGCGCTGATAAACGCCCCGACTGGAGATTCCGTTGTTCTACTGGGGGACTTCAATGCCCACGTGGGCAACGACAGTGATACCTGGAGGGGCGTGATTGGGAGGAACGGCCCTCCTGATCTGAACCCGAGTGGTGCTCAGTTATTCAGTTATTGGACTTCTGTGCTAGTCATAGTTTGTCCATAACGAACACCATGTTCAAGCACAAGGGTGTCCATCAGTACACATGGTACCAGGACACCCTAGGACGGAGATCGATGATAGACCTTGTGGTTGTCTCATCTGACCTCCGTCCGTGTGTTTTGGACACTCGGGTGAAGAGAGGGGCGGAGCTGTCAACTGATCACCACCTGGTGGTGAGCTGGATTCGATGGCGGGGAAGGAAGCTGGACAGACTCGGCAGACCCAAACGTATTGTGAGGGTGTGCTGGGAACGCCTAGCAGAACCCCCTGTCAGAGACATCTTTAACTCCCACCTCCGGCAGAGCTTCAACCAGATCCCGAGGGAGGTTGGAGACATTGAGTCTGAGTGGACCATGTTCTCCACCTCCATTGTCGATGCAGCCATTCTGAGCTGCGGCCGCAAGGTCTCAGGTGCCTGTCGCGGCGGTAATCCCAGAACCCGGTGGTGGTCTCCGGAAGTAAGGGATGCCGTCAAGCTGAAGAAGGAGTCCTTCCGAGCCTGGTTGGCTCTTGGGACCCCTGAGGCAGCTGATGGGTACCGTCAGGCCAAGCGGGCTGCGGCCCGGGTGGTTTTTGAGGCAAAATCTCGGGTATGGGAGGAGTTTCGGAGAGGCCATGGAGAGGGACTATCGGTCGGCCTCAAAGAAGTTCTGGCAAACCGTCCGACATATCAGAAGGGGGAAGCAGTGCCCTGCCAAAACTGTCTACAGTGGAGGTGGGGATCTGTTGACTTCAACTGGGGACATCATCGGACGGTGGAAGGAATACTTTGAGGATCTCCTCAACCCCGGAGTCATGCCTTCCGATGAGGAAGCAGAGGCCATGGGCTCAGAGGTGGCGTCATCTATCACCCAAGCTGAGGTCACCGAGGTAGTTGAGAAGCTTCTCGGTGGCAGAGCAGCGGGGGTGGATGAGATCCGCCCTGAGTACCTGAAGTCTCTGGATGTTGTGGGGCTGTCTTGGCTGACACGCCTCTGCAACATCGCGTGGCAGCTGGGGACGGTGCCTCTGGATTGGCAGACCGGGGTGGTGGTTCCTCTTTTTAAGAAAGGGGACCGGAGGGTGTGCTCCAACTATAGGGGGATCACACTCCTCAGCCTTCCTGGGAAAGTCTATGCCAGGGTACTGGAGAGGAGAATTCGGCCTTTAGTCGAACCCCGGATTCAGGAGGAACAATGCGGTTTTCGACCTGGCCGTGGAACACTGGACCATCTCTATACCCTCTACAGGGTGATGGAGGGATCATGGGAGTTTGCCCAACCGGTCCACATGTGCTTTGTGGATTTGGAGAAGGCATTCGACCGTGTCCCTCGCTGCACTCTGTGGGGGGTGCTCCGGGAGTATGGGGTCCGAGGCCCTCTGTTGAGGGCTGCTCGGTCTCTGTATGCACGGAGCAGGAGTTTGGTTCGCATTGCCGGCAGTAAGTCAGACCTGTTTCCGGTGCATGTTGGACTCCGGCAAGGCTGCCCTTTGTCACCGGTTCTGTTCATTATTTTTATGGACAGAATTTCTAGGAGCAGCCAGGGGCTGGAGGGAGTCTGGTTTGGGGACCACAGGATCTCCGTCTCTGCTTTTTGCCGATGATGTTGTCCTGTTGGCTCCATCAGGCCAAGACCTTCAGCATGCACTGGGAAGGTTTGCAGCCGAG
Source organism: Kryptopterus vitreolus (assembly GCA_030449085.1). Lineage (NCBI taxonomy): Eukaryota > Metazoa > Chordata > Actinopteri > Siluriformes > Siluridae > Kryptopterus > Kryptopterus vitreolus. The sequence goes on from JACRUU010000024.1 coordinate 14,187,771, forward strand.
TGTGAAGCAGCTGGGATGAAGAATCAGCACCTCCAAGTCCGAGGCCATGGTCCTTAGCCGCAAAAAGGTGGTTAGCCCACTTCAGGTTGGTGGAGAGCTCCTTCCCCAAGTGGAGGAGTTCAAGTATCTTGGGGTCTCGTTCACGAGTGAGGGGAGGATGGAACGGGAGATCGACAGGCGGATCGGTGCAGCCTCTGCAGTAATGCGGTCGATGTACCGGTCCGCGTCATAGTGAAGAGGGAGCTGAGCCAAAAGGCAAAGCTCTCAATTTACTGGTCGATCTACGTTCCTACTCTCACCTATGGCCATGAGCTGTGGGTCATGACCGAAAGGACAAGATCCCGGATACAGGCGGCCGAAATGAGCTTCCTTCGCAGGGTGGCTGGGCGCTCCCTTAGAGATAGGGTGAGAAGTTCAGTCACTCGGGAGGAGCTCAGAGTAGATCCGCTGCTCCTCCACATCGAGAGGGGCCAGCTGGCGTGGCTTCGGGCATCTATTTCGGATGCCTCCTGGGCGCCTTCCAGGGGAGGTGTTTCGGGCATGTCCCTCCGGGAAAAGGCCTCGGGGAAGACCCAGAACACGTTGGAGGGACTATGTCTCTCGACTGTCCTGGGAACGCCTCGGTGTCCCCCCGGGGGAGCTAGAGGAAGTGGCTGGAGAGAGGGAAGTCTGGGCATCTCTGCTTAGACTGCTGCCCCCGCGACCCGGTCCCGGATAAGCGGAGAAGAAGATGGATGGATGGATGGATGGATGGATATATATATAGATATATATATATATTTATATATATATATATATATATTGATTCATTCATCTTCTATCGCTTTATCCGATCTTCCCTCGGGTCACGGGGAGTCTGTGTCCTATCTCAGGCGTCTATGGGCATTAAGGCGGGATACACCCTGGATGGAATGCCAACCCATTGCAGGACACACACACACACACACACACACACACACACACACACAACAAATTAATACACTAGGGACAATTTTCCAAGGTGCCAATCAACCTACCGTGCATGTTTTTTTTTGGACCGGGAGGAAACCGGAGGAAACCGGAGAAAACCCGGAGAACCCCCCCCCCCCCCCCCCGAGGCACGGGGAGAAAGAACATGCACAAACTCCACACACACATATACTCGCCCTAAAATGCAGTGTAATATGCTTAATATGTACGATTTATGATTTATGAATATGATCATATTCTCTCATCAAACAGAGAATGACCATAATGTCAGTGTTAAATCAGAATTCCTTTACTTTCTCTCGAAAGGTTTCACAATAAAACACAAAACACAATTTCCTTTCCTGCACAAAGTTACATGCAACTTGATTTAAAAAAAAAAAAAAAAAAAAAAAAATGAACTAAATGTTCCAAACATATTTAAGAAAACAAAAAAAATGTTTAGTAATGGCAAATAAAAGTGTAATATATATATATATATATATATATATATATATATATAAACATATATACTAATAAAGAAATAAAACATTTCAACAGTCTAGTCGAATTAAATGAAATAGATACTTAAACAAAATCTGAATAATGAAAAGAAAACGTTTATAAAAAATAAACGAAATTGTAATAACAGTGACACACATTTACACAACACCAGGCCACATCCAATATGTCACATGTTTCTTTATTAATTTTGTAAATGGTCTGAGCTGGTGTGCAGGATAAATGAACTATACATTTCCTTGTCAGAATGAATCTGATTAAAAGGCTTGTATACATATACTGGTTGTATTTTCTTCTTCTTTTTTTTTCTCTCCATAACAATAAAAAAAAGAAAAGAAAGAAAAGAAAACAGGTTCAGAGCTAGCTCTACATTCCCCATATTCATGTATGGGCATGTTTTTGTTCTAGCTAATATGCTTATAATACATCCATAACAACTCTAATAAGGGTGCATAGCATTCTAATCAATGTATATAATTCGATTTCTTGTCATATATTTGTACATATATTCTTTATTTAAAAACATATTTTCTGTGCATGTGTGCGGTTGCATTCCTTAGTACAGAGTAATATGATATTGCATTAATATTGTCATTTATCCACTCTAAAGGAGTACAGGTGAACTCTAGGGATTCAACAGTAACATTTTACATAAACTCATCATAATACACTGTAATGGTAACATCCTTGTGTGTTTGTTTAGTGTGTGCCCTTTATTTTTGTGTTTTTTTTTTCTTCTTCTTCTTCTTTTAAGGGCACAACATGCTTACGTCTCCACCCTTCCCCACCTTCCACTCAGACTAACTCGCACTTCAGTGTCCTTTCAGATAATAACAAGCCTAAACACGGTGGATCTCCTTTTCGTCATAGCAATAGTTGCTGCCCGTCACCACCCCAACGTCCCCAAAACGTCTGTAGATGGTCAGAATGATCACTGAACCCCCATCAGAAAATGATGCTCAGGTACAATTTGGATTTCCGTCAAAATAAACAATGTAGATATTTACTCACTGGAGCAGTTTGACCCAACATCGAACTGAACGGCCATTATACAACTTCCCCTTCGATTAAAAATGCATATCTTTTCGAGAACAAATCCCAGTCTAATGTAGCTAACAAGTAACTGAAAAATATAAATTTTCTGTTTTGCAAATATACCCTTAAATATTTATAGAAGTATTTCATACAGATTTTTAAGATTTAAATATACAAAAAAAAAAAAAAGAAATTGTTTGTACACGTTGAAATGCGAAATTTAAATTGATATCTTCCAACTCTGTGGTGAAATTATCCTCATGCTGGAAAGGCCTAGAAGGCACAAAGATAAAGCAATGATAAAAGTGATAAAAGTGATTCCAGTTGTGCAAACTCGAACGTTGCGTAGTTCTCTCAGTTACAAACGAAATATTCAAGCATAAACAGTTAGCTAACCCAGTTAGCCATTTCCTGCTTCTCACAAGGATCTACTTTATATATATATATATATATATATATATATATATATATATATATATATATATACTTTATTCCTGCATAAAAGAAAAACCTTTATACGCAAATTCACAATGACTGATTTTCCTCCAGAGAATGCTTCATAATAATAATCACTGGTGGTAAAATATTGAAAAAATGTCCCCCTGGGGACCATGTATGATAAGTTTATTATATACATAAGTGATACAGTGGACTTCCTGCAGTAAATAAATCCCTTCTTCGTACTAATCAAGCCATGGGATATGAATCGCTATTTATATATATTCCATATTCCATAGTCAATATATATTCTCAACACTCAATCAACACTTTTTTACTGATTATTCTCTGACCTGCAGCCTCACCTGAACAGGACTGCTGTGGTTCGACATGGGATCAGTTCAAACCAAAGTCATTTCTACCCGTGATAAAGCGTTCTAAACGTTTCCGCAAGTCTAAAGAAGCGTTAAAAGACGTTTATGACGGAAAGTCGCACAGATTGCAAAGATTGTTAGCTACATTAGCCTCAAAGCTTGTTGGAGAATATAAACATTTCCACTACATTTGCTGTGAAGGGGAAGTTGTGTGAATTTCGAAATGCTACGTAGTTCAGTTATGTACGTTACATGAGCTGTAACGGATCATTAAAGAACTGAATGTTGAAAGTGGAAGGGAAAAAAACAAACAAAAAAACATTGATTCGAACACAAAACCTGAGTGAAGTTTAAAGAGTCAGTAGGATTTGAGTGAGCACATGTGAGAGGTAAAAGAGAATCCGGGTTTCACTCATCCACAGAGAAATATTAATAACAATAAATATATAATCGCTGCTTTTCGTTATGGACACATTCAATTATTATTTACTTTTGCGTCGATATAATTATTCATTCGTATATATATATATATATATATATTATATATATATATATATATATATATCTATATATATATATATAAAAACAACCTTTTTCTATGTAGAACATAAATAACAGAAGATTGTGTGCTACATTTGAAGTGAGTCTATCAGACGTCAACCAAAAGCTTTGACACCCCCCCCCCCCCCCCCTCCCCAGTCCATTTCATCAAACGCGAGCTGGTTTGAAACGTCACACACACTTGCACACGGTGCAACTTTAATGCTCATAATGTCGATTTCTAATCATATGTAATGTATATACTCTTAATATATCAATAGAGTTGATAGAAATAGAAATGCTACTAGGGGTAAACACTGAACACACAAACACACTCACACACACACACATTCACACACACACACACACACACACACACACACACACACACACACAGCATACTGTTTACCATGATATTGATATTATTTGATATTATTGCTTTGGTAGTTGAAGCGTGAATAGGTTTAGTCTGATTGGGAATTTGGGAATAAACATAGAACTAAAGACGATTAAGGATGCACACGGATTCCAGCGTTGGATACTTGCTGTTAATTAAAAGGTATTCGTGTGCATCTGTGTGAGATATATCTATATATATATATATATATATATATATATATATATATATATATATATATATATATATATATATAATATATATAAAAATAAAACTGACAGAGGACAGACAGTTGTCACAGTTCAGGGGTCGATTAATTTCAAGGTGGACGATCACAGTGCTGTCTGTATAGATTTGATCTGTCTGTGCTTTACTGTACACCAATCGGATGAAAAAAAAAAAAAAAAACAGGCTCAACGATGCATCGCAGCAGCAGTAGCTTAGCGTGCGACCGGTACAGGGCCAACAAATCGGATCAAACGACCTGGAAAATGTACATACGCGCATGAGCGGGACAGCGAGATGAAAGCAGCGCGATGTGCTACATCGATCATCAGGAGTCCGCAGTGTGGTGACCTTTAAAAGGGCTCGGTGCTACAAGGTGCACGTAGAGTTGAAGATAGAGGAGATGAAGAGCGGGTGCTTCCCAACGTTCGAATTGATGCCTCCTTGACGGGCAAAGAGGCTTCCAGATTGCTGGAAGACTGGTAACATGGATGTTGGATAAATAGTAGAGCAGTAATAGGCCAAAAATTGTCATATGTATACTTGTAGAGGTTAAAATGGTGCTATCTGAGCATGTGACGTGTTTCAGTTTGACGTGTGCATGGGCGTGCATTGTTAGTCGGCGACACGCAACACACTGTTCACACTAAAACGCGACAAAGCGACCGCTTGCTTTCAAAACGCACGTGACGTTTTTGGCGTCAGTGGCGAGCAGCATCGCCGCAAATGTGACTTAGTAAAAGCGACAAATACACACAGCTCGCCAGAAAACAGCTATAGATAATTCCTACCTCCAAACATTGCCGTATAATCTCAAATTATAGATAGAACACTTTACTTATGCTTAACTAGCTGACTAGAAGTACAGTAGTAGACATGTTACATAAAATAAGTGTTAACAAAAGCCAAACCACACACACACCCACACACACACACACACACCCAAAGATATCAGTGGTGGTCAGTGACCACACGGCGCCAAGAGACAAAAAGTGTCGTTTTGCTGCTTGCTAGTGTGAACATAGTGTTATTATGGCTGCGCGGGACTTCAGAAATACATCGAGGCGTCACCGAGCGAGAGCGTCCCGTTTGCTACAAGTGTTTCCCCCTGCTAGTGATTCCTTTCCGCGCAGCCCATTTCCGTGTGTCCGAAAGTAGGCCAAAACAAGGAAAGGGAAACATGGAAAGGAAACGAGGAAGCACGCAATTTAATAAATGGGAAGCACGAGAAAGAGAGAGAAAGAGAGAGAAAGAGAGAGAGAGAAGAAAGACTGCTTTTTCAGAGACGATTTTTTTTTTCAACCAAAAGTCCTACAGTTATGTGTGCGAACAATGTGCTCCGGGCGTCTACACAAAAAATACTTCAAGTAAATTGGTCACATTACCAACGAAGGGCATAAACTGCGTTGTCAGGAAGACTTGAATTTACAGCTTTACGTTTGTCAGTAATCGTTAAATAAACATCTCCGAACATACTTACAGTATGTTTTTTTTTTGTTTAAATCAATTTCTTGCACTGAAAGAAACTCTCGTTATAGAAACAAGGTCCTTTTATTCCCAGTACGTTCGTTGAAAATGTTATTTTTTGAAATTTCCAATCGTCCAATCAGAATTCAACAGCACTGCGGTAGAAGACTATATAACATCAGCAGTGTCAGGACGGTTACTTTGGATAGTACCCTAATCCAAATGTAATAAGTAGTGTCAATGACTTTATAAAAGTAAAGGAACTGATTACGTTTGCTTACAGTTTGATTTCTCGTTTGTCCACTAGGTGGCACCTGGAAAAAAGTGGGTTATGTTTGCGGAATTGAGATGCACCGGAATCACATTATTTGAGGGGGTTTGCTGGAGGGTTCGGGTCTAATCTTTAACATTTAGACCCGATTTAATTACACTTTTTTTTTCTCAGTAACTGTTACATATTACTGTTACTTTTATTTTTATGTAACGCTGTTACACAAGGCTTCACCAATCTGAGTCATATCAAGGGCTACTAGTGTGACATACTCCTCTCAAATAACACATTTCCCTTTAGTTATCTATTATTCATTCATTCATCTTCTACCGCTTTATCCGATCTTCCCTCGGGTCACGGGGAGTCTGTGTCTATCTCAGGCGTCTATGGGCATTAAGGCAGGATACACCCTGGATGGAATGCCAACCCATCGCAGGACACACACACACACACACATTCATACACTAGGGACAATTTTCCAAGGTGCCAATCAACCTACCGTGCATGTTTTTGGACCGGGGGAGGAAACCGGAGAACCCGGAGAAAAACCCCCTGAGACACGGGGAGAACATGCACAAACTCCACACACACATGGACGAGATGGGAATCGAACGCGGATCCTGGCGGTCTATTGATCTCGCAATAATTACCAACAATGACAAAATTTCGATGCATCTCAGTGATGAGTTGTGGAATTTTTAGAACAGGCCTGAGACCTACTGGTGTGGTCCTTGGGGGCGACCCTTGGTGACCCCTGTTATAGAGATTACATACACCACCTTAACCGGTTCAAATGTTGAATGCTTTGGGAGCACACTGCTTACAAACATTACGAAGACTTCGTGGGTGAATTGTTCTGTCGCTCTGAATATGCCATTTATGTACCTCCTCGACATATCACACATCATACGCACATACAGCGCGTCTCTCCTTTCAGTAGAGACGTCGGGGTGTTGCGCTGGCACCAACAGAGACCGACGGAAATGTTCAAAACATATGCAGGGGGATCCGCATATTCCTCCTGGAAGTGACAAAAACCTGGAGGACTGTTTAACACAAAGACATTTCACAACAAAGAACAAACAAAAGTCCATAACCACACACACACACACACACACACACACACATACACAGCAGCAGCTTTGTTCTCAATCTCCTTCATACACTCAGGAAAAAAGTGTCACAGCAGAAAAAACAACATTCAGCAGCCGGAAGCAAGTACACATGCATTAAATACGAACACACACACCCATCCACACACACACACACACACACACACACAACAACATTCGCATAGCATAGAGTGCATATATCACATAGAACAGGATAAAGGGCCTGTGGAGATGAAGCACTGATGGGTTCAGCGTAAACGTTACGCCATGTCATGTTGTCCAACTTTTACTTTTTTTTGTTGTTGTTGTTGTTATTTGGCTGTGTTGCTCCCAATCGTTAAATCCACCCCCCCTCCCCTCCCCCCCACCGTTCCTGCGACGGCCCTTTTCCTCGTCCAGTTTTTTAATTCGATAGATAATGACAGCTCAAAGGTCATAGGTCATGCACCAGCAGTCGATCATGCGTTTACAGTTGACAGGAAGCACTTTTTGTTGTTTTTTTTTTTCTTCTTTTTGTTTTTTTTTTTTTGTTTGTTTTTTTCCCCCCCATGAACTTTTATACAAAAAAAGATCATGCCCTAAGCTAGTCCGCTTTTTTTTTTTCTTTTTTTAAATCACGCTTATTAAAAATGTTACAAAAGTACAGGTAGATCTCTTTCTCCTCCTCAAGTGCTGCTCCTTTGTCATTTCTGTCGGATTTTTTTCTTCTTCTTGTTGTTGTTGTTGTTGTTGTCGTTGTGATTATTTTTGTTGTTGGTGGAGTTCATTTTCATTCACCGCCTCCCATTTTCTTCCCATCATCCCGCCTCTCTCGGGTGTCTCTTGTCTCGTTCTGTCTCCCAAATGTATTTTGGTGTAGGACGGTTTGGCAGTGAATGTCCGACCCTGGAGGACATTAGGACAGAGAAGAAAAAAAAACAGTACACATTATAAAAAGAAACATTTTATCATGCTGACCTTAAAAATCCCACTATGATTAATGGCTAAGTTACAGGTGAATAATTATCACATGTGCTCACCTTTACTGCCTTTAACCTTGTGGGTATATATATATATATATATATATATATATATATATATATATATATATATATATTCATTCATTCATCTTCTACCACTTTATCCGATCTTCCCTCGGGTCACGGGGAGTCTGTGTCTATCTCAGGGTGTCTATGGGCATTAAGGCAGGATACACCCTGGATGGAATGCCAACCCATCGCAGAGCAAACACACACACACACACACACACACACACACACACACACACACACACTCACATTCACACACACATTCATACACTTAGGGACAATTTTCCAAGGTGCCAATCAACCTACCGTGCATGTTTTTTAGACCGGACGGGAGGAAACCGGAGAACCCAGAAAAAAAAAAACCCTGAGGCACGGGGATAACATGCACAAACTCCACACACAACATGGCCAAGAGACGGGAATCGAACCCGGACCCTGGCGGTGAAGCGAATGGTGCGGAACTACTACCGGTGCCCCTAACGGTGTGAAGGCGAACGTGCTAACTACTACTAAGCCAAGACACCGTGCCCCACTATAGATATATATATATATATATATATATATATATATATATATATATATATATATATATATATATATATATACTATATATATATATATATATATATATATTCTATATATTCCTCTCATCAACAAAAACTAAAAAAAACAGATGAGCTACTTATTTAAATATGTTTGCTCTAAAACATTATTATTTTTATTTAACATACTTCATTGGGGCACGGTGGCGTAGTGGTTAGCACGTTCGCCTCACACTGCCAGGATCCGGGTTCGATTCCCGTCTCGGCCATGTGTGTGTGGAGTTTGTGCATGTTCTCCCCGTGCCTCAGGGTTTTTTTCTCCGGGTTCTCTGGTTTCCTCCCCGGTCCAAAAACATGCACGGTAGGTTGATTGGCACCTTGGAAAATTGTCCCTAGTGTATGAATGTGTGTGTGTGTGTGCCCTGCGATGGGTTGGCATTCCATCCAGGGTGTATCCTGCCTTAATGCCCATAGACGCCTGAGACAGACACAGACTCCCCGTGACCCGAGGGAAGATCGGATAAAGCGGTAGAAGATGAATGAATGAATGAATGAACATACTTCATTGATCCCATAAGGGAAATTCTTTTCTTTGCATACTCCATCTTTCTTTTTTTTATTTGGAAGTTGGTGTCAGAGCATATGGTGTCAGCCATGATACGGCACCCCCTGGAGCACAGAGGGATAAGGTCCAAGGGTGGCATCTTGGTGACCCTGGGGCTCGAACCCCCGACCTTCCGATCAGTAGCCCAGCGTCCCAATGATCATCTATGGGGACCTGTATAGCAGACACTTCACATAATATAATAAAGCTTCCCCAGTGCTTCCTGACCGTCAAACATAGAGCTGTAATAGTTAGTCGAGCGAAACAGGGAAGACTTCAGGGCACGGCATCCTATACATCAGGGGCGGCCAACTAGTAGGAGGCTAAGAGCCACATACACACGGGTACACATGAATATCATCCCATTCCCATTGACGCATGTTATGTGAAAGCTCCTAAAGAGCCGCATGAAACTAGTTAAAGAGCCGCATGAGGCTCGGGAGCCACGGGTTGTCCAGGCCAGCCATACATTCTCACTCCCAACTCGTCACATACGGATGGAGGAAGGATCCAAACGGACGCGTCCATATATAACCAGTCGGGAATGACAAAGTGTAGGCATTTAATCAGCAATTAAAAGCAAGTTCATCCCTGACCTAGACTGAATCTTCTTTCCTCAAAGACAGTAAAGTCTCTGGACAGGCAGGATTAAGACTCTGGTCCTGCTCTGTCTATCCCATACCTTTAGAACAGTGTGTGTTATGTTCAGTGCTTTACACTCCTCAGATTGGTGTTCTTCACTGCCTGCACTCCTCTCTTCACATCCACACCCAGCTAGAGCACGGGAAGGAGGGAAGAGAGAGGAGGAGGAGGAGGAGGAGAGGAAAGAAGACCTCAGAAACACTGATTTAATCCCGAAAGCTGCAGTGTCAAACTCATATTCTGCCACAGTCACATGGGCATTTTGGTGAACCATAATATAAGACTCTTATTATTCATTCATTCATTCATTCATTCATCTTCTATTTCCTTGCACTTTCTTCCGCTTTATCCGATCTTCCCTCGGGTCACGGGGAGTCTGTGTCTATCTCAGGCGTCTATGGACATTAAAGCAGGATACAACCTGGATGGAATGCCAACCCATCGCACAGCACACACACACGCACACACACACACACACACACACATTCACATTACATATTCATACACTAGGGACAATTTTCCAAGGTGCCAATCAACCTACCGTTTTGCACCGTATGTTTTTGGACCAGGAGGAAACCCGACCCGGAGAAAAACCCCCTGAGGCACGGGGAGAACAGAAAAACATGCCCTGGGCACAAACTCCACACACACATGGCCGAGATGGGAATCGAACCCGGACCCTGGCGGTGTGAGGGGAACGTGTTAACCACTAAGCCACCGTGCCCCGCTCTTATTATTATTAATATTATTATTATTATTATTATTATAAATATGAATAAAATGTAAAATTCCCTAATAATTATTTCATTTTATTTTTAATTATTTAACGTCCCCTGGAATGCAACAGCTCGTCTTCAGGGACTCGAGCTGCATCGCAACGCTTCAGCAACTTGTCCACGCTCTGAATCAAGTGTGTCATCAGTCCAATGGAGAGACGGGATATCACCAGCACGGTGACATCACCACCGATAAAAAGCACACCAAAAAGCACTGTGTGTGGGAATGGAGACTCCACCCAGAAGTGGTGGTGCAAATTTACAGCTACGCCTGTATGCCTTTGCCGCTTTTGTGCCAAAATCACCATTTATGCTTGTCCCCTTCCACCTTAAAGGTTTATGTGTCTGCTATTGGAGCCTATCATGCCCCGCTTGCAGAGCGGTTGCTGGGTAGAAACCAACTGGTGACATTTTGGTCACGCCACAGCTGAGGCCTCCAGAGTGTCATGGTGGGACTTCATTTTGAGGGTTTGGCAGAGGTTCCCTTTGGATTTCACATGGTCAAAACCGGGTTCCTTCTGGCTATCTTCTCCCTCACGAGACCGGGGGAGACCTAACCCACTCCCTATCCATGGCTTCTTCTCTCCTGGGTATGTTCCCATGGTGCAATCACCAGAGTCTCTGGTGTTGGATGCTATATGCTCTTCTTGTTTACCCACATTTTTCGGGGTCAGAGCTCACTCCACATGAGGTGTGGTGGGTTCTAAGGCTTTGTCCTCTGGAGCTAAGACCTCTACAACACCTGGTCCAACCTGCTGGCCTTTGTCTCGACACTAGTGCCCCTTCTGGCTCTTCTGTCCTCCGTCCAAGCAGTGCTCATACACACTAGACACACTTGATTGGACACTCATTCCCAAAGTGTTGCAATGCAGCTCGGGTTCCTGGAAAGGTTCCTCGAGGGAACAAGACAGTCCGAAAGAAATGACTGAAATTCTAGAAGCACTATATTTAAATGGTTTGGCATTCTAATAAAGTTCTGTTGGATCAATAGTGAATAAGTACCAAGGCCAGGTACTTCTTCAACGCACGACAGAATTTGGTAAGTGAAGCCACGGTGCCTTAGTGGTTAGCACGTTCGCCTCACACCGACAGGGTCCGGGTTCGATTCCCGTCTCGGCCATGTGTGTGTGGAGTTTGTGCATGTTCTCCTCATGCCTCAGGGGGTTTTTCTCCGGGTTCTCCGGTTTCCTCCCGGTCCAAAAACGTGCATGGTAGGTTGATTGGCACCTTGGAAAATTGTCCCTAGTGTATGAATGTGTGTGTGTGTGTGTGTGTGTGTGTGTGTGTGTGTGTGTGTGTGGCCCTGCCCTGCGATGGGTTGGCATTCCATCCAGGGTGTATCCTGCCTTAATGCCCATAGGCTCCTGAGATAGACACAGACTCCCCGTGACCCGAGGGAAGATCGGATAAAGCGGTAGAAGACGAATGAATGAATGAAAGCCACGGTGCAAAAGTATTCATACCCCTGAAATACTTCCACATTTTCTCACATTATAGAAAATGTTTTAAATGTATTTTACTGGGATTTTATGCGATGGACCAACATAAAGTATCACATAATTGTGAAGTGGAAGGAAAATGATGTTAATGATTTATAAAAATCTGAAAAGTGCGACATGCATATGTATTCACCCCCTTTACTCCGATATCCCTAAATAAAAGCAACTGCCTTCAGAAGTCACCTAATTAGCAATTAGAGTCTACTTAAATTCCCGCATAATTGCTCGGCTACACCTTAATGATCCTTCCGCAGGTTCACCACGGAAACCTGGATACGACTTTCACTTCCTCTACGTAATCAATTTTGATCAACTTCTCGGCTGTTCCGTGAAGGCCTCAGAGGTTTGGTAGAGCAGTGAAAGGTTGTGTGCGGTAGGTGGAAAGGTAGTGACTCAGCAATAGAGCGGAGGCTGAATACATGTGCACGCCACTTTTCAGATGTGAATGTTAATCATGTGAAATTTTCATGTGATTTTTCTTGAACTTCATATACCTTATGATACCTTATGATAATCTATAACATAAAATCCCAATAAAATACATTTAAGTTTGTAGTTATAACGACACGAAATATTCTGTAGTCATAGAATGCATATTAAATGATTGTTTCCGGATCAAAAGCTGTCATTATGTGAAGGGAAGCAAAGTGACCTTCGAAATCATGAGTTTGACACCTTTGCTCTAAAGCGAATGGGATCATAACACCAGTGTCCACTGAACCCATAAGCGACTGAGACTCGCACCTTGCTGACAACATTTCCATGCTCGTCGGTGAACTGCTCCTCCCTCAGACACTCACTGGTGAAATCGATTGGCTCATCTCTCTGTAAAGAACACCAATGGCGTGTCACCTTTTTTCCCATCATCGAGCAGAAAGGGTTTTTTTATTTTAATAAACGGAGGACACTATAGAACTAACAAATGTACCTGTGCTTTGTGAGCATCCTGATGGGAGAATCCAAGTCCCTTCTCAAACGGCTGAGTGCCCATAAATCTCCCACGCAGGAGCTCGGACTGACCCGTGTCACGGACTGGAGTGAGCAAAGCTTCTTGGGCCACACGGGCCTGGCTCTGCTCTAGCACACATTCCATGGCCTTGTCCGGATGGAAGGGCTGAAATGCACCGCTACTTAATCTTAATCTGAGACGCCACACACACACCACACACACACACACACACACACACACACACACACACACGCACACACAATATGAATATGTAGAGAATAAAAGCAGTAAGACAGCTGCTAGTTAAAGATTTTGCCTATAAATATCCTTTAACATTTGCAGTGCGAGAATAAAACCATAAAAAATAAAAAGCTTGGTTTATTGCCAATTGCGGCCCAGGTTCAAGTTTCCCCCGGCCCGCAGCCTCTGTCATAAAATCACTAATATGCGGCTCGCCAGCGACACTAAGCTATTTTATATTTAGCCAGAAGATGGCAGTAGCACACTCGCCACCAAGTATACAGCCTTGTGCTTTATTCACAAAAAGCCTGCAAGTCAAATGAATATGCCACAAAGGCAAGCTTGCCTTACCAGAGGTGGCAATGATAATTACCAAGAACAAATGAATTTATGAAAGACTGTGTGACATCACAGGAGGTGGTAACTCAGTGGTGAAATCATCGGCCTCTGGACCGGAAGATTGCAGGTTTAAATCCCACTCCTACCACTATGCTGCCACCATGAGCAAGGCCCTTAACCCTCAGGTGTAAGTCGCTCTGGATTAAGGTGTCTGCCAAATGCAGTAAATGAAAATGGTGGAGAAAGTTTGTCCTGAGAGGAAGCAATATTTATTTGTATTATTTAGTATTTATTTATTTGTGTTCTGTGTGAATAAATGATAAGTATGCCATTTGCAAGAACAATTCCTTAAATAGTTTATTTTCATTTAGTTTTAATAGTTGAAAGATGTCAGGCTGAATGGTCGGCCCTCACATATTAACACCTCACCAAATCTGGCCCTCTTTGCCAAAAGTTTGGACGCCCCATGCGCCAGAGGACATTTTCATGCCAACATGAGTTAGCTATATATATCAAGCTTGGCATTAAGCCAAATATAATGACACATAGAGTAGGATTTAGTAAGGTCTAAATCTGAGTGCAAAGAAAAAGCTAAAGACATTTCATGTTAGTAAAGAGTTTAAAACAGAACTATGATGGGTGTTAAACACATACCGGTCTCCGTTGTGCTCGAGCGCTCGGCTCAGTCCAGTTTTTTCGCGCAGCTGGGCGTAGATCTGCTGCCCTGTAAGAACAGAAAACTTTTCCACTGAGCTTGCGCCTAATCCAATTCCTCCGCCTCCTATTCCTCCTCTGCCTCTAGCTCCTCCTCCTGCCATGCCGCTGCCCGCCGCCGCCGCCAACTCCGCCCTCCTGCTGTCCGACCTCTGACCTCCAACTTGCCCATTGTGGTTGGCTTTGGGGATGGCACCACTGGCGTGTGCCTTCTCCTTGTCCTGTTCGTGCGGAATGTCCTCTTCGTCCATCTCCTCCTCCTCCTCTTCCTCTAGCTCCATGATGGAGCCGCTGGCCCCACTAGCACCGCTGCTGGGCCGCCCCAGGCTACTGCTACAGGGCAGACTCAGGGTGTTGGGCTCTGAATCGTCTGCTCGGCTGCTGCCATCTACAGACGAGTCTTCCACAGTCACCAGGGACGGGCTGATGCCTGCCGGCCACACCTGAACATCCGACATCTCCATCATGGTGTCCTCCTCCGTGGTGGCAATGGGTGCACACTCCAGGCTCGACACCTCCTGCCAGTAGGGCTCAGGGCCGAGCGGAGAGGGCAGACTGTACTGCACGGAGGCTGGTGACAGAAGCTCCTCTTGCGCCAGCCCATAACCTGAGGAACGGCCACACAAAAAAGGCAACACTAACACCACACAGACAAAAAAAAGGAGGTGATCCGGACCTCGCAGCGGTGCAACCGACCCGCTCGCGGCTTGCTAACGTACACTATTGTGCGCGCATGCTTTAAAGGGAAAATAAAAACACTCAGCCTTGTTTCAGTTCATCACACATGCATGTTGCCTCAAACAGATTTTTATGCATGTGTTGATACATAAGCATATAAAAAAAAATAACAGATGCCAATTCACACAAAGTTTTCATTTAACATTTGTGCTATTCTGGTCATTTTCCCCCTGCTTGCAGTATTACAAACAGGGGAAATATCAGAACATCCACTCACACTTCCCAGCATTACGCCTACTAGCTACGCATTCACAACAGGTATGATCTCCTCACTATATTAACGTATATTAACGTATGGAACCTTACGCAAGCACATAACATTCCCAAATCCGTATTACGGAATAAAGCGCATTTTTCTTTTGGGAATGCAATGCGCTTCCGTATAACCTAAACACCGTATCACCAGTTTATATGGAAAAGCAACCGGAACACAATTCTTAAAGGAGCCACGTCCCATATTTTACTATTAAAACAACCACTAAACAAAGTAACACTGAAATGAACAAGAAATTAAAATTAAAAGAATCATTTCCAGGGAAAAATAAATATTAAATTATCAGTAATTTTACTAAAGGGACAGATTTTGGAAAAAATGTCTATAATTATAACATCTGTTACAGTTAGTTACAGTATTAGAAACATTATGGTACACATTTACACACACATAAACACACACACATATATATATATATCAATCTAGCCTCCCTCACCTCGTCTCCAAAATATATGCTGTCCATCTAATAAGCTCATTTCTAATCCTGTCCATCCTCATCACTCTCAATGAACATCTCAACATCTTCAAGAACATCTCTGCCTCCCTTAGCTCTCACAGCTCCTCCGAAAAAACACAACATCGCCCTCCTCAACAGCACTCAAAGTCTTTCGCCACCAATCCCAGCCTCCTTTGTCTTTTAGACAACGCCACTGTCTCTAAACAACATCGCAGGTTTCGCCACAGCCCATTAAGCTTTCCTTTTCGCTCTTACAGATTCTCGTCTATCACAAATCACTCCTTCATCTCTTCTCCACTTCCTCTCGCTTCTCGCTAGCTCCGCCCTGCCTGCCCTCTTTTCTTCACTTCCCTAACACACTTTCCATTAGGGTATTTTCTATTGATTATTTTCGTAAGTGAGGATTCCAACAATTATTCCATCAATTAATCGGATACAAAGTAATTGTTCTTCATTAAAGAGCGGCAATTATGAAGAGAGATAAAATAAGACGTGTCTTTTAAGTCATTTGTTTTTTTTTTTCTTTTTCAAAAAATGTACATTTTTATTGCTGAAAATGCATCCAAGAATATCCATGAAAAGGAAACCCATGTAGATCATCGAATCGCCATATTAAATGTCCCGCCGTAGTGGCCACGTAGAGTAGGTTATGGGAAACTGAATAATAAATATTGTAAATATTCTCACTGGTATTTATTTATTAAATCTCACACCGTATCTAGATGTATCTAGATTCATGTCTCCAGAAAAGGCTGCTTGGAATTTTGCAAGTTCGCCAGATTTAAAAACATCCTGCACTACTTCATGTGAGGATCCCTGAGGAGGCATTTTTTTAAAGCACTTTATACAAATAAAAAATATAAATAAATAATACATTAATTAATTAATTAATTCATTCATCTTCTATATACTTCCTATCCGC
The DNA here is from genome assembly GCA_030449085.1 of Kryptopterus vitreolus. Lineage (NCBI taxonomy): Eukaryota > Metazoa > Chordata > Actinopteri > Siluriformes > Siluridae > Kryptopterus > Kryptopterus vitreolus. Next base: position 14,204,821 of record JACRUU010000024.1, read on the forward strand.
TTTCTATCTTCATCGATAACTTCCCTCGGCTCAATCTTTAATTCTACCAACTTCAATTCTACCGTTTATTTATCCAATCTTCTCTCGGGGAGTCACGGTCACGGGGAGTCTGTGTCCTATCTCAGGCGTCTATGGGCATTAAGGCAGGATACAAACCCTGGATGGAATGCCAACCCATCACAATCACACACACACACACACACACACACACACACACACATTCATTTCATACACTAGGGACAATTTTCCAAGGTGCCAGTCATCAACCTACCGTGCATGTTTTTGGACCGGGGGAGGAAACCGGAGAACCCGGAGAAAAACCCCCCTGAGGCACGGGGAGAACATGCACAAACTCCACAACACATGGCCGAGATGGGAATCGAACCCGGACAACATATGAAACACATGTCTGGAGAGCTCCACAGTACAGACCTGCACCACACCCAAACAAATAAGGCACGGGACAAAATTTTATGGTGAATGAAGGTGTAAATACTAATTAAAAAAAAGAATACATTGAAACATTTGTTTCTTTTAGATTTATATGTAAAAGGGAAACAATTGAAAGTGAAAAAAGAGGGAGCATTAAGGCAGGATACACCCTGGATGGAATGCCAACCCATCACAGGGCACACACAAACACACACACACACACACACACACATTCACACACTTCACACACTAGGGACAATTTTTCCAAGGTGCCAATCAACCTACCGTGCACCTTGCATGTTTTTGGACCGGGATAGAAACCCAGAAGAACCCGGAGAAAAAACCCGTAAAACCGACCTCCGGAGACACGGGGAGAACATGCAAACTCCACACACACACATGGCGGCAGGAGGGGAGTCAAACCCCAAATCCCGGAATCCCCCGGAGGTGTGAGGCAAAAGTGCCTATTATTATTATTATTATTATTATTATATTATTATTATTAGCATTATTATTCATCTAAAAAAATTTTGACTAAAAAATAATCCTGTTTGGAGCAGGACAAAACTTAAATATTACAGTTATATAAAATAATATATTTTTGTGCGAACGGGACTGAAAAATCCATCCCATGCGGGTCTTTACTCCAGAATTGAGCATAATCCATAAGAATGGTCCGTGAAAAATGGGTCAAAAACAATGCTCCATGTTTGGGTAAACAAAATGTACTAAAGAAAATGAATCATATTTCTCAAGGAACCCAGACAGCTCTAATCTCCATTCATTTTCTCTGTTGACCCCAGTTCTATGGGCATTAAGGCAGGAGACACCCTGGAAGGAATGCCAACCCATCGCAGGGCACACACACACTCACACATTCATACACTAGGGAAAATTTTCCAATGTGCCAATCAACCTACCGTGCATGTTTTTGGACTGGGGGAAAAACCGGAGAACCCAGAGAAAAAACCCCTGAGGCACGGGGAGAACATGCAAACTCCACACACACATGGCCGAGACGGGAATCGAACCCAGGCCCTGGTGGTGTGAGGCGAACGTGCTAACCACTAAGCCACCGTGCCCTTTTTAATATATATATATTATTATTATATAAATATCTATATATATATATATATATATATATATATATATATATATATAATATATATATTTCAGAATAAAAAATGAATTTCATTAGTCACACTATACCCTGTGTAACAGACCATTTGACTGTAAAAGCACTTCCCCAAGCACTGAAATTCTCCTTATAAAACAGCAAAATATACAGCTTTCACTTTTTTCTGTCATCATGTTAGTAAACCAAAAAAAGCATATCATTTTATAGAGGAACTAAAAAATATAAACCTCTCATCCACTGAAGATGTAAATCACATCATTTCTCCCTACTAAGCAGTACCACTACAAATGAATGCCATAAACACTAGAACCGAAACCAACAAAGCCCTATAAACACTAAGCTGAGAAACCAACAGCAAGAAAATGAATAATATTAATAATAATAAGGGGCATGGTGGTTTAGTGGTTAGCACGTTCGCCTCACACCGCCAGGGTCCGGGTTCAATTCCCATCTCGGCCATGTTCCATGTGTGTGTGGAGTTTGTGCATGTTCTCCCCGTGCCTCAGGGTTTTTTTTTTTCTCTGCGTTCTCCTTTCTCCGGTTTCCTCCCTCCCGTTCCCTCCTACCCCCTCCGTCCCAGGTCCAAAAACATGCACGGTAGGTTGATTGGCACCTTGGAAAAATAGTGTATGAATGTGTGTGTGTGTGTGTGTGTGGTGTGTGTGTCCTGCGATGGGTTGGCATTCCATCCAGGGTGTATCCTCCTGCCTTAATGCCCATAGACGCCTGACAGGCACATAGACAGGCTCCCCGTGACCCGAGGGAAGATCGGATATAGCGGTAGAAGATGAATGAACGAATGAATAATAATAATTAGTCATGAAATAACTGTAATAATACCAGCAAAAGTGCAAAAAGTAATAATGTGAAGGTGGGATAATAAAACCCAGGGGAAATCGTTATAATTAGTGTAATGTATAATATGTCTCGTGAGTAAACCTTGTTTTTGTAACTAGTTTAATTCCGCTGTTCCTATTCCATGTTTTTTTCAAAGGGAAGTTGGCTCAGACATTTTCAATTATGTCCAAATCTGAGGAATCCCATAGGGGGCGATGCGATGCGATGTCTGTGTAATTAAAAAGGGGTTTCTATATAGTTCAAAAATACTGCACGTGGTAAGGCGACCCTGGAGCACAGAGGGTAAAGGGCCTTGCTCAAGGACCCAAGGGTGGAACCCGAGCTTCTGATCAGCAGCCCAGCGCCTTAAACCACTAAATTACACCCCTTTACTTTACTTTACAAATGACTTATATATTTCTATATCTCCTGATCTTGAAAGCTGTCTGTACCAATAAATAATGATATAAACTCTAATACACAAGTGTTGGGAAGGTTACTTTGGAAATGTAACAGATTGCAGATTAAAAATGACCCTATTCAGAATTTAATAAAGTAGTATAACTTTACATTGGATTACATTTGATTACTTTCATTTGTCCACTAGGTGGCGCTTTAAGTCAACCTTCTAATGAAAAAAAACTGCAGCAGATTGTCATCATTCAAATCAAAATCACGTTTCACTCCAGTCCTATTTGTACCTTTAACATTCATTCATTCATCTTCTAGCGCTTTATCCGATCTTCCCTCAGGTCACGGGGAGTCTGTGTCTATCTCAGGCGTCTATGGGCATCAAGGCAGGATACACCCTGGATGGAATGCCAACCCATCACAGGACACACACACACACACACACACACATTCATACACTAGGGACAATTTTCCAAGGTGCCAATCAACCTGCCGTGCATGTTTTTTGGACCGGGGGAGAAAGAAACCCCCCGGAGGGAAAAACCCGGGAGGCACGGGGAGAACATGCAAACTCCACACACACATGGCCGAGACGGGAATCGAACCCGGACCCTGGAGGTGTGAGGAGAACGTGCTAACCACTAAGCCACCATAGTGCCCCCATCTTTAACATTTTCATAAGTAATTTAATGACACATTTTTTCTAGCACTTGTAACAAATAACTGCTACACTTATTTTGTAATTAAACGACATAACGCCATTACATGTAACTAGTTCCTCCCCAACACTGGTTATATGAAAGGTGCAGTAATCTTGTCACCTTTAAAATGAAATTGAAGCTGATTGTGGTTATGATGTTAATACAATTATGCTGAATGGATTAAAAAAACAATATTGCTTCTGCTCTGGGGGGGGGGGAAGGGTGGGGTTGCTGGAAGTACGGTATCCTGCAGGGCATCCTGGGTGATTAAGATCACAGGATCGGACAAGACAAGATCCACAGCCATTCACACCTGGAGTTCACAACTGTGTCATCACATTATCACTGATTGCATTTCATTCATTCATTCATCTTCTACCGATTTATCCGATCTTCCCTCGAGTCACGAGGAGTCTGTGTCTATGTGCCTGTCAGGCGTCTATGTGCATTAAGGCAGGATACACCCTGGATGGAATACCAACTCATCGCAGGACACACACACACACATTCATACACTATGGGACAATTTTCCAAGGTGCCAATCAACCTACCGTGCATGTTTTTGGACCGGGGGGAGGAAACCGGAGAACCCGGAGAAAAAAACCCCTGAGGCACGGGGAGAACATGCACAAACTCCACACACACACACATGGCCGAGACGGGAATCGAACCCGGACCCTGGAGGTGTGAGGCGAACGTGCTAACCACTAAACCACCGTGCCCCCTCCCCCATCACACACACACACATATATTTAGTAACCTTAAAATATTCCTAATGCATAATAAATATGTCCATAATCCACAAGCACAATGGGGGCGGTTGCTAATTGATCTTTTATTAAAATGAAGGCTCAGCTTTATTAAAAAATGACAGCCTGCATGCACCAGAATATGATCTGGTCGTGAGTCGTGATGCTTGCAGTAGCTTGCATATTACATTATGCGTATTATATCATAGTGCATATTACATTATACACTTTATTGAAGTACTGGCTACGCTTTTTACTCACGTTAAAGTAAAAAACTATGGACTCGGATATGTACTGAAGTATAACGTATCTGCTCTAAATGTGCCGTAAATTAATATTTGTATACTTTAATCGAAAAGGACATGGACAAATGGCTATGCAAATGTTTATTATTATAGTGCAATCAAACTCAACATAGAGCAACAATATTCTTGTAAAGTAATTATGGTCTTTTCCACAGATCATTAGGACGCGATTGGTGGGAACAAAAATGCTCATCATCATCATCATCATCATCATCATCATCACCATCATCACCACCATCATCAGTCCACTACTCGTCCACTATTAGTCAAGGAAAAAGTAATAATACTGTGAAAGCATGCTGGCAAAATTCAAATCGCAATGGCATAAAATTAAAATGCCTGCATTCGGATAAAGATCAGGAATTTTCGTTATATCAGACAGAAACAGCCTGCTGTAATTGCACCTAAAGTAGATTCCTTAAAAGACAGACTCAGGGCGGACAACCAGGGGGTGCAACAAAGAGTCGAACACGGCGAATCAGACGAATCAAATGATTTGAGCCCGATTGAATCCATTCCAATACCACATTGTGAAAACTACAATAAAAAATCCCTTTGTTCCAACACTAACGACAGATCAGTCCTGAAGGAAAAACAAAATGAGGTGAAAGAAAAACAGGGAATGAGGTGGATGAATGAAGTGTGAGACCCCCTTCAGTGTCCCTCCTGTTATGACAACATACACAGGTGAGACGAGAAGCACTGCATGGTGTGAAGCACAAGGACCTATGTTAGATACACCACTATGTTAGGTACACACTTGCACCCACCCTCTACACACTAACATTCACTAATGCGTATTACCAAACCACCACTGGACACAAACACACACCAGCACACACACACACAAACACACCACGATGAGGTTTAAAGTATTAGTGCACAATTAGTGTGAGGTGTAATTCTCTCACTCACACTGCAGGTCTTTCAATGATAACAGAGACACACACACACACACACACACACACACACACACACACACACACACACACACACACACACACACACACACACACACACACACACACACACACACCACACCACACAGAGTTTTGTACTAACATGTCACTGTATTTATTTATTTATTTATTTATTATCAGGCTGCTTTCACAAAGAAGTTTTGTGTTTCTGAACTATATTCAATTATTTGGATTGTTATTTAAATATTGCATTTGGATTCGAAATTGTATTTCATTATATATTAAATAGAGTTAATATGTCACGTGGCTGTTTTAATTAATGCTTGTAATATTGTTTATCCACAACGTCTTACGACTGACGGTTAAGGGCCTCGCTCAAGGGCCCACTAGTGGCCGCTTGGTGGTGGTTGGATTTGAACCTTCTACCTTCTACAGGAAGGATACCACCTCCCTGTAGCACCATGATCTGCCAACAATTCAGCTTTGGTGATGATCTATATTTGATGTTTAAATCGGCAATAAACGGTCATTTCCTCACAAGATTCACTTTTGCTCTTATGACGTTAATAAGATGAGCTTATTTATATAGAGGAAATTCCTCATGTCCTGAAGAATTCATAGAAAATGATCTTCTGAATGATATACATTACACTACTATACTTTACACTATTCTATGTTGCACTATTGTACATTACACTATTATACTTTACACTATTATACTTTACACTATTCTACATTGTTACTCTATTGTAAATTACACTATTATACTTTACACTATTCTACATTTACTTTCTTTGTTACACTATTGTACATTACACTATTATACTTTACACTATTCTACGTTGCACTATTGTACATTACACTATTATACTTTACACTATTATACTTTACACTATTCTACGTTACACTATTGTACATTACACTATTATACTTTACACTATTCTACACTATTCTACGTTACACTATTGTACATTACACTATTATACTTTACACTATTCTTTGTTACACTATTGTACATTACACTATTATACTTTACACTATTCTACATTGTTACACTATTGTACATTACACTATTATACTTTACACTATTCTTTGTTACACTATTGTAAATTACACTATTATACTTTACACTATTATACTTTACACTATTCTTTGTTACACTATTGTACATTACACTATTATACTTTACACTATTCTACGTTGCACTATTGTAAATTACACTATTATACTTTACACTATTTTACATTACACTATTCTACATTACACTATTGTACGTTACGTTATGATACGTTGCACTATTGTACATTACACTATTATACTTTACACTATTCTACGTTGTACTATTGTAAATTACACTATTATATTTTACACTATTCTTTGTTACACTATTGTAAATTACACTATTATACTTTACACTATTCTTTGTTACACTATTGTACATTACACTATTATACTTTACACTATTCTACGTTGCACTATTGAACATTACACTATTATACTTTACACTATTCTTGTTACACTATTGTAAATTACACTATTATACTTTACACTATTCTTTGTTACACTATTGTAAATTACACTATTATACTTTACACTATTCTTTGTTACACTATTGTACATTACATTATTATACTTTACACTATTCTACGTTGCACTATTGTAAATTACACTATTATACTTTACACTATTCTTTGTTACACTATTGTACATTACACTATTATACTTTACACTATTATACTTTACACTATTCTACATTACGCTATGCTACGTTTACACTATTGTACGTCACACTATTGCAAGTTGTACTATTGCACATTACACTATTGTACGTTGGACTTTTATACATTACTCTATTGTACATTACACTATTGTACGTTACACTATTCTACGTTACACTATTGCACGTTACACTATTGCGCATTACATTACTGTACGTTACACTACTGTATGCTACACTATTGTACGTTACATTATTCTACATTACACTATTGTACATTACACTATTATACTTTACACTATTCTACGTTGCACTATTGTAAATTACACTATTATACTTTAGACTATTCTACATTACACTATTGTACATTACGCTATGCTACGTTTACACTATTGTACATCACACTATTATATGTTACACTATTGCAAGTTGTACTATTGCACATTACACTATTGTACGTAGGACTTTTATACATTACTCTATTGTACATTACACTATTGTATATTACACTATTCTACATTACACTATTGCACGTTACACTCTTGCGCATTACACTACTGTACGTTACACTACTGTATGCTACACTATTGTACGTTACATTATTCTACATTACACTATTGTACGTTACACTACTGTACGTTACACTATTGTACATTACGCTATTGTACATTACACAATTCTACACTACACAATACTATTGAACATTGATTTCTGGTTAGTTGTTAAGAGCAGTCAAAGGGATGTTAAAAGTGTGGACGTGTACGACAATCACATACGTTGTTCATTTCTTTGGAGTTTCTGACGTCCATATTGGATTTTTCCCAAAGTGAGAGTTTTTGCTCTCAGTAGTAATTAAAAAGAATCAATATAAATGACTGACTTTTTTTCTTTAAATTGCTTTAACAAGCGTGGATTCCAGCCTGTGCTTCTCTGCGACTGCAAATTACATTAAAAAAAAACGGTGAAAGGAAGCGATCGGCTTCTGTTTCAGAGGATAACAACTTCATCCACAGTTCAGCTGACAGTGTGCTCAGTAGTCCTTGTCCTTTTGTGATTATTCTCCTTTGTTCTTTTTCATCTTTCACCAACTTGTGCATTATGAAGTCTCTTGTCTGAGTTTCCAAGTCTATTTATGGTAGTGGGTAATATTTGTTTTGATCTGTACTGTTGTCAAAGTCATTAACCTGTGTTATACACATAATTGAGGCTACATATAATTTAAGGGCGTGTTTAGATTGAGGAAACTTGCTTGCTTTAACAATTGAAACATATCTTTATATAAATGTTATTTGAATTTAAAAAGCTCAAACGATGAATCCTTTGCAAAAGCAGCTTCAGTTTGCTCGAGTGAATACTGGGCATGTTTATGCTTTTCATTCAGTGATCATGTTAACACAATCATTAATACACTCTTTGGTACACTACTACTAAAAAAAAAAAAACATGGAAACAAACACACAACGTCGAAAACACTCCACCTTGCACATAATGTTCTCAAAACGCTTCTGTAGACAGGACCTGGTCGCACAGAGAGACATTTTTGTAAAGCATTATGTACAGTGCACGTACAAGTCACGTCGATCCGCTCGCCAATCGTCCACAACGGTGCATAATAAGACATTTGACAAAGTCACTCTACACGAAGAGAAAGCATTTCATACGTTGAAAGCATGCCATGCACAGCCTACACAGGTTGTTCACAGGAAGGAAAAATAAATAAACAACAATAATTAATGACAGAAATAAAAAAAAGAACAAAACATTTTTATTTGTAGTGGTGTTTTTCTCGGCGACATCGCACACAGGTTCAAGCAACATGCACATGCGCACAGAGGAGGGGAAAAAAGGGCCCTCTTTTCCACAACACAGGACCGAGAGAGGAAAAGTAAAAAACTGAGATGAGAGGAAGGAGGAGGCCCAGAGGAGGTCGGCATGAGGTTGTTATGAGGTCAGAGGTCGTAGAGAAGAGCTGTGAGGAGGAAAAAGTAGGGCGGCTGGGCTGCAGATGACATGTCAGTAGAAACACAGAGGAAGAGTGAGAGGAAAGAGAGCCGCCTGCCTCGTTATCAAATACGCAGTAGAAATGGTTCATTTGTGAGTCGGATTTACACTGAAGTGCCCATTAATCAAGTCCAAACCCGATTGCTTTTATTTAGGTGCACATTTACAGACGGTAGCCTGTCTTTTACTGTATTTTAACACATTCGGAAAGAGAGAAAAAAAAACATGGAACAAAGTTACGTACAGGATAAGATTGGTGTTTATAGTTCAACAGTGGTGTAAGTCAGCCTGAGATTCTCCTGCTCAGTTTGTAGGTCCTTTAATACACTAGCAGACACCACCGTTAGTACTGGGTAGGAGCTGAGATATACAGATTACTACAGATGAGTTGGAATTAGAGACCTGCAGTCCTGCGGGACCAAACGCAAATGAGTATGGGGGCGGGGCAACATTTGCGGACGGGAATAAATTCATGTGTGTGCGTGGGTTGCAGTAGAATACAACTATTCCCGGGGACTGCCAAATAATGGTCTTAAATTTATAATATATATATATATATATATATATATATATATATATATATATATATATATATATATACACACACACACATGTAGATCGAATATAACGGTAAGAAGATGAATGAATGAATGAATATATATATATATATATATATATATATATATATATATATTCATTCATTCATCTTCTATCTCTATTATTCCGATCTTCCCTCGGGTCACGGGGAGTCTGTGCCTATCTCAGGCGTCTATGGGCATTAAGGCATGATAACACCCTGGATGGAATGCCAACCCATCGCAGGGCACACACACTCACAACACACACACACACACACTCACACTCACAACTCACACACTCACACTCACACACACACACACACACATTCATTCATGAACTAGGGACAATTTTCCAAGGTGTCCAATCAACCTACTGTGCATGTTTTTGGACCGGGAGGAAACCGGAGAACCCGGAGAAAAACCGGGAAGAAGAAATAAAAGAAGAAATATTCAGGGCACTGAAAATAAAACTTTTTATTCATTTTACGTTCGGGCTTTTGCAGGCGGGAACAGATTTTAAAAAAAAATCGTAAATATTGCCAGCCAGAGAAAAGAACATATTTATGCAGGATCGGGCACGGGAGCGGGATCGGGCACGGGATCGGGATCGGGCACAGGAGCGGGATCGGGCACGGGATCGGGATCGGGCACGGGAGCGGGAGCGGGACAAAATAATATCTTTTTGCAGGAGCAGGACAAAACATTGCGGGAGCGGGTATCTAGTATGCAGGTCTCTAGTTTCAATCCCAGCTCTTCCGAGATAGAGTTGGGAATTGAATATCGATTCATTCCGATTCTGGAATCGGATACTTAAGTATTAAGAATCTTAAATTTGTTATACAATTGAAATTTCAATGTCCTCTTATTTCTCTTAACCGAGCGTCCTAGGTGCATTTTTTTCACCTTGCAATCTGAACCCAAGACAAAGACACGTGTAATTATTGTAATAAACGAACATGTTGCAGGCAAGGTGTCATGACCAACATGACGAAGCGTCTGCGTTCGCTTCGCCGCTTGGAATCAAAACCTTGAATCGATAAGAATCGTAATCATCCAATTAAAATGAATCCAAACCCTATACCGAGCTGTCATTGCTGTTGGTCAAGTCACGTAACCCTCAATATTCAAAGACAAACCATCTCCTTCAAATCACTAATTTGTTCACAAAGCAAAACATCTCTGGGTGCTTTCACGTGTGCAGTCTTTAACCCATTTTGAACTGGTTTGTTATCCCGCTCAGAGCCAGTGTTTAGGCGAGTGAGTGAGAAACACAACGTACAAGAGCATCTGATTAGATCAACCAAACGTGCTGTGTTTTAAAATGCACTGATATTTATAGCATACAAACGAATCCACAGGAAAACAAACCATTTGGTACGACTGAAATATTCTTTCAATTCGTCGTTTATACAATTATTTATTTACCATCATTTATTTATCTCTAGTTTCCGCGTTCTCGGTGCTAGGCTTTCGACATGCAACTTTCATTTAATGGAGCGCGAATCCAAGCCAACTCGCAATCTCTCTTCGATTCGGACTCTACAAACAGACAAAGAGGTGAAAAGCGCCACCTAGTGCTAGGGGGCTCAAGTGCCCATGCAGATTCCCGACACATGCACTTTGGGTTAAAGGTTTGAGTAATATACCACTGGACGGAGTGTAAAGCAGTGCGGTGAGAAATCCCACCGCACCGTTTCTTCTTACCATTGATGACACTGGGAGAGAGCAGGGTGGAGTCATGCTCAGACAGCCTGCAGGCTCCCTCCTCTCCTGCCTCAGGTATTGCCCGTGGTACAGGATCCTCCAGGGACTTCACAATGTCTGACCGGTCGATGTTCTTCAGCGCCCCATACAGGTTTTCCACTGCTGCAAAAAATAAATAAATAAATAAATAAGTCAAACGTGTTAAACAAACATCAATACTGGACTGTATGTGTTGGGTAAAGAGAGGTAGAAAACTAGTTACGGTAACGGTGTCCCGTAATTTAATAAAAAATAAAAGTAACAGCAATTCGTTACAGTTTCTGAGACAAAACATGTAATTACATAAAGTTACTTGTGAAAATGTTAAAGATTACAAATCTTAATTGAAAAGTTACACTAATCAGTATATTCTGAATAGGGTACTATGTAATCTACAATCTATTACATTTCCAAAGTAACCTTCCCAACACTGTAAACATTCATTCATTCATCTTCTAGCGCTTTATCCGATCTTCCCTCGGGTCACGGGGTGTCTGTGTCTATCTCAGGCGTCTATGGGCATTAAGGCAGGATACACCCTGGATAGAATGCCAACCCATCGCAGGACACACACACACACACACACACACACACATTCATACACTAGGGACAATTTTCCAAGGTGCCAATCAACCTACCATGCATGTTTTTGGACCGGGGGAGGAAACCGGAGAACCCGGAGAAAAACCCCCTGAGGCACGGGGAGAACATGCACAAACTCCACACACACATGGCCGAGACGGGAATTGAACCCGGACCCTGGCGGTGTGAGGCGAACGTGCTAACCACTAAACCACCGTGCCACATAACTGTAACCAGGATATGTCAAATAAAAAAGTAACAATAATTCTGTATAATATTAATACAAACGACACAATATAGACAAAATACCTCCATTAAAAATAATTTTTGTCAAAATTTCAGAGAATATGTAATAAAATATAACAATTAAATAGTGCTTTTAATGATGCACAAATTCTAACTCTGAAATAAAGCATTCACTCACTTGGACAAAATTGTAAGAGAATTCACATTTATGAATTAAATATTAGCCTTTAGACACCATTTTGAGATCGGGGTTATATTGTGCGACCTTTTAGTCATTTGAAAAATCCCCGACATGTTTTGGAGAACGTTAAGAGATAAACAGGTGAAATTCGGATTGTTGTTATAGACGCATCTTAAAGAGAAAATACAGAAACATTCGAATGTTTGGTGTACATTCATTCATTCATTCATTCATTCATTCATCTTCTACCACTTTATCCGATCTTCCCTCTGATCCGAACTTCCCTCGGGTCACAGGGAGTCTGTGCCTATCTCAGGCGTCTATGGGCATTAAGGCAGGATACACCCTGGATGGAATGCCAACCCATCACCACACACACACACACACACACACACACACACACACACACACACACACACACACACACACATTCATACACTAGGGACAATTTTCCAATGTGCCAATCAACCTACCGTGCATGTTTTTGGACCGGGGGAGGAAACCGGAGAACCCGGAGAAAAAACTCCTGAGGCACGGGGAGAACATGCACAAACTCCACACACACATGGCCGAGACAGGAATCGAACCCGGACCCTGGTGGTGTGAGGCGAACATGCTAATCACTAAACCACCGTGCCCCTATTGTTTGGCATACATTTATCTCTAAAGGAATCATATATCACCATTATAGATCAGACATATAAACCCAGTGTGGACACGTTTACACTGAGGAGATCATACAACCTACAGGGACAAACATAGAGGGAGAAGAACAGAATAAACGGAGACGCTCACTCTGGGCTCTCTTGCCCTCTCGAATGGCCCACAGGTTGAGCAGAGCCGTACTCTGATCCAGAAGCGAGTTGGGATTCTCTACTCGTATCCTGTTAATGTCATCAACACTGAACTGCAGCTCTCTGGCCAATTCTGCAGACACACCAAGAGAGGAGATTAACAACACAGTGGTCGAATGAGTAAGAGCGAGAGAGAGCGAGAGAGAGAGAGAGAGAGAGAGAGAGAGAGAGAGAGAGAGAGAGAGAGAGAGAGAGCGAGACACCAACATGGACACACACACACACACACACACACACACACACACACACACTCACTCATACCAGTCCAGCTTAAACCCAGCTGCTCAGTGATCAGGGAAAAGGGAAATCTTCATCTCTGTCCTTTCCAAGGCATTTACTGCAGCTGAGAACACAAACATTGAAATGTTAATGTAATTATATACAACATAATCATTCTAATATTACAGAAATAAAAATAAACAAATATTGATGTGATTATTTTAAACCTTTTCACTATGATCAGTATATAATAATCATTTTTAAACATAAAATCTACTGCAATGTATGTAGCACATATATTACATAGACATATAATGTGAGGATATATATATATATATATATATGCATATATATATATATATTATTATTTATTATTATATTATTATTATTATTATTATTATTAGTATTATATATAATTCTATTTATTAGTATTACGGATTCATTATTATTAATTATTCTGGATTAAATTCATTTATTAAATTATAATTCTTATACCGCTTTATCCAATCTTCCATCGGGTAACGGGGAGCCTGTGCCTATCTCAGGGCTTCTATGGGAAGGCATTAAAGGCAGGATCAGAATCACCCTGGATGGAATGCCAACCCATCATCACAGGACACACACACACACACACACACTCACACAGACACACACACAGAAACATATTCATACACTAGGGACATTTTTTCCAAGGTGCCAATAAAATCAACCTACCGTGTATGTTTTTGGACCAGGAGGAAAAAACCGGAAAACCCGGAGAAAGAAAAAAACCCTGAGACACGGGGAGAACATGCAAACAAACTCCACACACACATGGCCGAGACGGGAATCGAACCCGGACCCTGGCGGTGTGAGGCGAACGTGCTAACCACTAACTAAACCACCGTGCCCTTTATTACTATTATTATTATTATTATTATTATTATTATTAATCTGCAAGACTGTGCACTGTGAAATACACAAAGGATCTTTGGTTATACAATATAACAGGTCTCTTTTGTTACTATTATTATTTTCTACAAATGTAAATATACTTATTAGCAAAAACAATTCATATTCAACTACTTGTTCATTACAGATGAATAAATCAATTCATATCTGCCCATTTACTGCCGCTAAGAACACAAACAATGAAATGTCAATGTATTATTTGCTGAAATTACCGTTAAATATGAATACAACATAATCATTCGAATATTACATAAATAAATATTGATATATAATTATATTGATCATTTTCACTGTTTATCATGATCAGTATATAATAATAATTATTATATATCACATCTGCACCGTGGTTTAGTGGTTAGCACATTCGTCTCACACCGCCAGGGTCCAGGTTCGATTCCCGTCTCGGCCATGTGTGTGTGGAGTTTGTGCATGTTCTCCCCGTGCCTCGGGGGGTTTTTCTCCGGGTTCTCCGGTTTCCTCCGCAGTCCAAAAACATGCACGGTAGGTTGATTGGCACCTTGGAAAATTGTCCCTAGTGTATGAATGTGTGTGTGTGTGTGTGTCCTGAAATGGGTTTGACATTCCATCCAGGGTGTAATCCTGCCATAATGCCCATAATTGTCTGAGATCGGATAAAGCGATAGAAGGTGAAAAATGAATGAATGAATGAATATATCACATCTAATGCATATAATGTATATGGCAAAATAACAGGTATTTTTTTTATTATTATGTCACATTTATAATGTTACTGCTGCTGCTTGAAAACAGATGGCTGGTTAAGATTAATACATATTGCATACAGGCTGCTACATATTTTAGTTATACTGCAAAAATATGAGGTTTTTTTTTTTGTTAAAATATACTAATATACTAACTAAAAAAAAAACTAATAAAAAAGACACATAAGCTCTTTATGATTAGGACTATATAGACACTTGTTAACCCAGGGTTCGACTGTGTGATTTTTATCTTGTCCTTTAAAAGTACTTCTCACTATACTGTATGAATTCCAGATAAATACAGAGCTGAGTGATCATATGGTTATTTCATGTCAGATTATACACTCTATGGTCTAAAGCATGGGTTGGCAAACTAAGGCCCGTGCGCCACAATCCTGCCTCTTGCTCCTTTTAATCCTTTTAATAATTGTATATTCAATATATCATAATTATAACTGCATTCATTTGACCTTGTCCTGTAATTACTTGACATTCCAGCAGATGGCGCATTAAGCACAGTGATACATTGAGTATTAACGTTAACGTTTTTATACATATGTTTCATCTTGTAATATTATATATATATATATATATATATATATATATATGATATATATATATCTATATATATATATATAGATATATTAATAATACATATATATAATATATGTGGCCCCTGAGCTAAAAAAAAATGCCCCCCCCCCCACCACACAGTCTACAGTACGTAAACACTTGATGATCACATTCATATGCAGGACTTAAAACCGACAGTTTTAGCGTTGGCTGATTTTTGCCACACTACGACAGGGCTATGTTTGCTCATAAGGGTCTGTTCATTATTTCCGTGGATTTCTAGCAAGTGGCATAACAAAGCTCACACTCTGATATTTGAATAAAATGCTTTATAAGTCATAAAAGTGTTGAAACGTTTCGGAAAGTGCTCGACAATCTGTACTTACCCAGCTTGAGTACTGCGTTCATCTGCTTTAACCCACTATCTTCTAGCCTGGTCTGAAAAAGGGTCCTCACCCCCCTCTTCCACCCCATCGATCCATCTACCACTCACAGCTATTAGGCAGCTTCAGCTTCTTTATAGCGGGCGTCGTAGCAGCCCTCTTCCCTCGCTCATTCTTTGGCCATGCTAATTATGACGTTTGCACTCGGACCATATCAGATTCAGCAGCATGCACTACATTACTGCTCATTCTCTGGGTGGACGCAGGGAAGCCCTGACCCCACAGAGCTGCCTGCCTGGGATCGATTACAATCAGCCTCTGCATGGCAGAGCGAGGTGTCGAGGACAGGGCTTGGCATCCAGAGCTCAGTCAGAGCCATGCACTCGTTTAGATTGTGCCAGAGAAAGCAGGGGGATATACGGCATTCAGAGACAGCGCCCCGTGTCCTCTCGCAGCATTGTGTCTTACCCAGGCCTGATTCGCTCAGGGCGCTGTATCTCTCCCTCAGGGCCAACGGCGTCAGAGTCCGTCTGCGCTCGTCCCCGCCTGCCACCTGAATTATAACAGACACAAAATACAAATCGTATGCTTTTATCCGCCCTATTCACACAGGCATGAGTGCTATTTGAGTAATGCTTAAGGGGGGGAATGTATTTTATTTATTTACACATTTACTAGTGTTCCGTAACATCAATAAAATAGTCTCAAGAAGAAAAAAAAAAGACAATACTTCCATATTCATATCTTATCGGATGCTTTATATATGCTTTGTAACCGAACATTTTGTGCAAGGAAATGTATTCTCCTGAACTGGTTTATGGATAAATAAGGCACTATGGCATAGAGTTATACTGGAATAAGATTGCTCAACATGTGCTTCTTATAACAAAGACATTGTGTGCGATTTTTGCTATATATATATATATATATATATATATATATATATATATATATATATATATATATATATATGGGTGTAGATATGGTCCTCTATTCTTATTAGAGGCTCTTTTTTATTTTTTCTTTTTTTGTCAAGTCAAATCAAGAGGGTTTTATTGTCATTTAAATTATATATATATATATATATATATATATATATATATATATATATATATATATATATATAGTATGACGCAGTACAAATGAGACGAAAGTTTCTCCAGAACCTTGGTGCTTCATAAAACACCATATTCACATCACACAAGATAAAGCTACACAACACAGAGCTGAGGACTAGACCAAGTCGTCCTAGCCACATAAAGTGCATCGTGTGCAAACTAGAGCAAAGTAAACCAGTGTAGAACACGAGACAGTGTGAAGGACAAATACACAAACACAAAATAACAGCGACCTGTAACCTACTGTTTGTCTATATACAGTACAATGTGCAACTGAAAAACGATTCTACAATACGAGGGTGTAAACAGTGTGACAGTGATGAAAAGAAGCACTTGTCAATACTAACAATAAATAATAATAATAATAATAATAATAATAATAATAATAATAATTAAGAGAAAAATATATATTTAAACAAAATGGAAAAAAACTGAGCCATTTCTCATCAGTCTGGCATGTTTTTTTGGGAGCAGGGTCTCAACAGATAACCCAAATGCATAAGTTAGACGTAGGCAGAATTAGGTCTCTGGAGTTCTGTGGAAACAGCACTGTTCACTAGACCACCTTACATTACCCCAGTGCTTCTCTCAATTATTTTCTATCATGCCCCCCCGAGGCCCCCCAAACCGAGAAAGAAAACATCGTATTGCACGTATTGCACTTTATTCTTGAACAGTAAAAAAAATCAAAATAGAAAAATAAAAAAGCATGTTCCCCGAGGTCAAACGTGTCCCCCTTTACGGGGCCTAGCGCCCCTCCAGGGGCCCCACTGTTTGAGAAACACTGCATTATCCCAATATATGATCAAATGCTAATGATTTACAATAAAATTACAAACAAATAATGCTAATACTAATAATTATTAATAATTAATAATGCTATTAATAATTAATAATTAACTATTAATAATGGTAATAATGGTAATAATGGTAATATATATATATATATATATATATATATATATATATATATCTATATATATATATATATATATATATATATATATATATATATATATATATATATATATATTATATATGGGACTGTCTAGTTGAAATAATAACATATATAGGACTATATGCCAGTAACCATATCACCCTGTAGCCCAAGACTGGTTGCCCACTGAAGTTAAGCCGGGTTGAGAACCTGTTAGTACCTGGATGGATGACCTCCTGGGAAAACTAGGTTGCTGCTGGATGAGGTGTTAGTGAGAGCCAGCAGGGGGCGCTTACTCTGTTGTCTATGTGGGAACCTCAGTATAGTAACAGAGGGACACTATACTGTCAAAAAGCACCGTCTTTTGGTTGAGATGTTAAACTGAGGCTCTCTGTGGTCATTAAAAATCCCAGGATTCCTTTGGGAAAAGATCAGAGGGGTGTCCTAACTGTCCACCATATCTATAGATCATCATTCTGTAAATGCTACATAAATGAATTATTATTAATTATAATAGATTTGCACTGATTAAACAAGTTCTCTCTTGAAAAGTGTAATCACTTTAAAATAACAGGGATTCTTCAGTGGCAGGACTTTTAACATGTTAAACCTCTCAGGCGTCTATGGGCATTAAGTCAGGATACACCCTGAATGGAATGCCAACCCATCGCAGGGCACACACACTCACATTCACACGCATTCATACACTAGGGACAATTTCCAAGGTGCCAATCATCCTACCGTGCATGTTTTTGGACCGGGAGGAAACCGGAGAACCCGGAGAAAAACCCCCTGAGGCACGGCGAACCTGGACCCTGGCGGTGTGAGGCGAACGTGCTAACCACTAAACCACCGTGCCCCCATATTTACTGTTAATCAACTAATTTTATGATGATCAATGAACACACCGTAATCAAAAGCAGTTAAAACAATAACGAAAACAATTAACACACACTTCATCTGTCAATAATGAAACGTCAATTTCGATTTCTTTTGCAGCCATAAAAAAAGCCATAAAGCCAAGTCCATACAGTTTAAATGCTTATTCATTTGGGAGAGAATTTATAATCGATATTTCTCAGGTATGTCAAATATATTCCCATATCTTTTCATATGTTAAGGAGGACTAAAAAGTGCCTTTTCAGATTTGCTGTAGTCAAGAAAACAAAACGATTTCAGGTTTCCATATCACAGCAAGTGGGTTTGATCCAGTGCCTAAATCAGTAATGCCTGCAGGTATGTTTAAAGGAGGAGCATGAGATAAAAAGTGACAGAAATGGTTTAAATGTGTGAGAGACTCCTCCTACAATAGTATTCGGCTTGGAAGATGTTTAAAATAGCACCAACCAAAAGTAGACACATTACTAATGTGCTAAACCTGTAAGC
The DNA here is from genome assembly GCA_030449085.1 of Kryptopterus vitreolus. Taxonomy (NCBI): domain Eukaryota; kingdom Metazoa; phylum Chordata; class Actinopteri; order Siluriformes; family Siluridae; genus Kryptopterus; species Kryptopterus vitreolus. Next base: position 14,224,505 of record JACRUU010000024.1, read on the forward strand.
CTGGAAGCTAGACATACATCTCCTTTAGACTACATGCTGTGAGGGTGGGTATGTATTAACTCAGTGTACCTTTATGTTAAATCCAGCAAAACCTGGATATATATATATATATATATATAATAAGCGAGAATATCATAATAGGATATTATATAGTATATATATATAGCATTCATTCACAACAGGTATGAGGAAGTGGTAGCTATGAAGGTGTTGGACTCTGGATGAAAGATCATGGGTTCAAACCCCACAACCACTATGTCACTAGGGGTCCTTGAGGAAGGCCCATAACCCTATTAATGAGTCGTCTGGATAAGAGCTCTGCCAACCTGCAAATAAAGTAAAGTATGAGAACCTCACTTATTAGCAATATTACGTATGGAACCTTACGCAAGCGCATCGCATTCCCAAATCCATATTACGCAATAAAACGCATTTTTCTTTTGTGAATGCAAAACGTTTCCGTATAACCTAAACGTATCACCAGTTTATATGGAAAACAACCGGAACAGAATCCTTAAAGGAGCCACGTCCCATATTTTACACTAAAAACCACCACTAAACAAAGTAACATTGAAATTAACTAGAAATAATTTCCAGAGTTTTTAAATCATATTAAATAAGCGATCATTTTATTAAAGAAGAGATATTTATATAGACATCTATTACAGTTAGAGTATTAGAAACATGAAAAGTATTCATTTATGGTACACTGAAAACGTGCGATTAATGAGTTAACGCATGGCAATCATGCGATTAATCGCGATGAAATATTTTCATTGATTGACAGCCCGAATTTTAAAAGTGTGACTCCTCCTACAATAATATTCTGCTTGGAAGATAAAATTGCTTAAAATAACACCAACAAATTGTTTAGAACTTAAAAAAACTATTCATATTGCTAATTATCAATGCAAGTGAAAACCTGGAAGCTAGCCACACGTCCCCTTTAGACCAGTGGTCCCCAACACCCGGGTCAGTTGGTACCGGGCCGCATAGAAAGAATACATAACTTATTACTTGCATTATTGCCTTTTATTATCTGATTCTGAAAGATGTATTATATTGGAAAATGACCGGGTTTTCTCCTCCACATCTGTCTATCACTCATTCTTGGCGCATGTCAAAATGCATGCCTCGGTCACATGTCTTACCTACGTTGATCTCCTTCTTAAAGGGGGGCTGCTGTGACCGGTAACACGTGATACATCCCGTTAAATTTAATCCCAAGCTGAGCAAAAAACAAACTTCTTTAGATGGTTTCTTTGCGAAGGGGAAACGGTCCAATGAAGGGACAGAAGAGGAACCTGCACCCGCCAAAAAAGGGAAGGCTGCCTTTAACATGCAGTATCAAGAAACATATTAGAATATAGATTTATCACCATGGGCGATTCCCACACACCAAACCCGCTGTGCGTAGTATACGGTGACCGGCTCTCTAATCAGTGCTGCTGTGATAAGCGAGCATTTTCATGCACTTTGTTTTTGTGTTGTGTCTTATTTTGAAGGTATGTTGAAACATTATCATAGCGACCAGAGTGTGTTGCATTGTGTTGGGGTCGAAAAGATGTTGCTCATGTGATGTTTTGTTGTTGGTGCGACGTCCCGAGGACAGCGCTAATAAAGTTGCACATGATTACACAGTGGGCACGGGGGTTTAGTGGTTAGCACGTTCGCCTCACACCTCCAGGATCCGGGTTCGATTCCCGTCTCGGGCCATGTGTATGTGGAGTTTATGCATGTTCTCCCTGTGCCTCAGGGGGTTTTTCTCCGGGTTCTCCGGTTTCCTCCCGGTCCAAAAACATCGGTTGATTGGCACCTTGGAAAAATTGTCCCTAGTGTGTGAATGTGTGTGTGTGTGTGTGGGAGTGTGTGTGTCCTGCGATGGGTTGGCATTCCAGCCAGGGTGTATCCTGCCTTAATGCCCATAGATGCCTGAGATAGACACAGACTCCCCGTGACCGAGCGAAGATGAATGAATGAATGAATGAATGATTACACAATGTATTTACGTTCATTATTATTATTATTACTACTATAGAGAAAACACAACAGTTTTTAATGCCGATCTTGTCATTTTATTTAGTTTTTATAAGCTACACCTTTAGATTGGGATGTGAAAATATTGTCAGACATTAAACCGGTCCGCGGTACAGAAAAGGTTGGGGATCACTGCTTTAGACTACAGGCTGTGAGGGTGGGTGTGTATTAACTCAGTGTTCCTTCCGAAACCATGTACCTATCAAAATCTAGTAATACTATTGTTTACACAAAGTAACCATAAGCGTTACGAGACAGGAGTTTGGGTTATGGGGTTTTAGGCGGCCATGGAGTTTCTCAACAACAAACCAACAACAACAACAACAACAACAACTCAGAATACAGATACTGACTCATTGAAATTCACTTGCAGACTTGAACAAAAGAAATAGAGTGCTAATCGCACAAACAGTACCTTTACACAAGGGGGCATGGTGATGTTGAGGTTACACAGCACATGCTGCGCATCTTCGTATTTGGTGGATTTACGGAGGAAAGACAAGAATCCTGTGGATTCCTTATTGCTGTCTCTCACCTGAGAAGTGAGAAGACAGGGGAAGGGAGAGATGGAAAGAGAGCCCCCACGGACCCCCCCCAAAAGAGTGAAAATATATGACAGAGAAAGAAAGTGGGAAAGAAAGAAAGAGAGAGGGAGGGAGAATTAGATAGCTCGGCCACCCAGGGATGACTTATACAGGTAGACAGAGGGACAAGGGGACGGGGAAGGGATGGAAGGCAGTCCGTAGGCAAGCGAGAGGAGAGAGAGATTTACCTTCACATTTACCTTGTCGTCTGTGTGACCAGACAGTAAGAAAGTATCCGTGAGAGAGAAAGAGAGAGACAGTAAGACAGACATACCGACAAGCAGGCAGAAAGGTAGGCAAGCAGGCAAGGCAAGACAACGTTTACAGCTACACCATGGTGACTGAAAAGTACCACAAGAAGCCACAGTAACAGACAGAAATGGACAGGGATTTTCACAGAGAACGACGCTTGGAAAGAAGGAGAAGGAGAAGGCTGGTGGACAAAGAGGTGATAGATTGAGATGATCGAGAGAGGTAGTGTGTACACAAAATGAATGAAGACCACTTCATTCATAAGATATGCTGCTTGGAAATAACAAAGGCCGTGACCCTGAGAGAGAGAGAGAGAGAGAGTTTCCGTGAGAGAGAGATGAGTGAGAGAGAGAGAGAGTCGAGAGGAGAGAGAGAGAGAGAGAGATTGAGGACGAGAGAGGAGAGAGAGAGAGAGAGAGAGAGAGAGAGAGAGATAGAGAGAGAGTTAAACGGACCTTCACAGAGACGGGAAGCCTGTTGTCTCTGAAGGCCTGAAAGCTGAATGTGCGAGGTTGTTGCGTGGCCTTCCTCACAGGCACAAGGTTTCCCGAGCATTCCAAGTGTAGCGGCATCCCCTCCATTACCTGTTGTTTACGACAGAACCAGGGGGAGAGAAAAAAAAAAAAAAGCAAATAGAGTGTATCGTGAGTCAGAGGCAAAGTGTGAGTCACCTCTCTAATACATAAACACACACAAACACTGCCAGCAGATAAACATGATTCATATATTTCACCCATTTCATATATTTGCTTTTAACACCTATCATACGGGAAAAAAAAAATGTTTATATACCAGCATACTGACTGATATCCATTGGGTCATTTTTGTGAATCGGTTCTTTTGAATCTCGTTCATCAAAACGAACGATTCTTTTTTTTTTGGAGTCATTTAGTTCAGTTCGGAAATCGGAAATCAAATTAAAATGCTATATTTTCAATAAACAGACCCCCAACACGTCTACATACACACATTTTCTCTATCGTCACAGTAATTGCGTGTCACTGCATTTTCCGCAGACCGTCATGGTTCTTTTTTTTTTTTTTGGATCAGCCAAAAATGGTAAGGAGAGAAATCATTCGCTTTCCATTCATAAGAAGAAAAGTTACGGGTAGGAGGAAAGGAAACGATCCCATATATAAGTTATGAAGAATGTGCGAGGCATTTTTCAAGTTCTTCGGGTGCATAATTTAGTGTATGCGTTACTCCAATGCCAGTTGATGCATATTTGACGCGTACCATAGATCACCGTGGAGGCACTAATTGCACCTAATTGTCACTAATTGCGTTTCCGCTTCAAAGCAAAATCTATTTTTTTACATGATTGTAAATAAATTCAGGCAACATACGTTCACACGATCGCATGGCTACCCTGTATAGTTATGAAATGACTTAAAAAGCAGGAAAATCAGCAGGAATATTCTGCGATCATTAAAAATGTATATATTTTTTAAAAAGGTTACATTAAAAGGTTTGAGCAGTTACAGTGCTATTATTTAGATTTAAATTATATATATTATATTTATGGGGGGCACGGTGGCTTAGTGGTTAGCACGCTCGCCTCACAAGCCAGGGTCCGGGTTCGATTCCCGTCTCGGCCATGTGTGTGTGGAGTTTGTGCATGTTCTCCCCGTGTCTCAGGGGGTTTTTCTCTGGGTTCTTCGGTTTCCTCCCCAGTCCAAAAACATGCACGGGAG
>JACRUU010000024.1:14234071-14309071 GCA_030449085.1 Kryptopterus vitreolus
AGCTTTTTGCTCGCAGCCCTTCAGGGCATTCAGTTCTTTTGTACACAGCTTTTTGATCACAGCCCATCAGGACACCCAGTTCTTTTGTACATGGTTTTGTTGATCGCAGCCCATCAGGACATCATGTTCATTTATACACAGCTTTTTTGCTCGCAGCCTATCAGGAAATCCAGTTCTTTGCTACATGTTTTTTTGATCACAGCCCATCAGGACATCATGTTCTTTTATACACAGCTTTATGTTCACAGCCCTTCAGGGCATCCACTTCTTTTGTGCACAGCTTTTTGATAACAGCCCATCAGGGCAGCCAGTTCTTTGTACACTACATTCACACAAATCAGCAACTAAAGCATCAACAATCGATAAATCTACACATTTATCTATCATTTCGTAAAATGCCAATACGACTTTTCTGCTACGTGTCCTCATCAGTGTGAACATGTCTGAGGAATTTTAGGACCGAAGCAAGGCTGCTTTTACCTCTGGTGCTACTTCAGAACACTAGACCTTGATGTCTACTAAGTAGTTTAAATGGGATTCTTCATAGAATTGCCCATTCAAATAATAGACCAATAATAGAATAATAGAATAGACCAAACATAGTTCACTATACTCTTCCTAGACAAAAATAGCAAATGTGGACTCATAAAGGGGATTGAAAATACTGGATTCCCTTCAAGAAAATGTAAACTCTTTTTATCCCACATAACACAGCTATTTACAAAATGTAGATTCAAGACTGTGATGAATCTGATGCACCAAAAGATGAAAAACAAATCAAGTGGAAACTGATATCAACACTGAATTCAAACATGTCCATGCAAACTGAAAATAAAGAAGTAAAGTTTCTCACCTGCAGGCCCAATCGCACTCGTTTGGTGACTGCCGTCTCGGGGAAAATAGCCTGAACCTGGGGGACCAACTTACTCATCAGCTGACCACCCTCTGGACCAATCAAATCGCTCTCTTGCTGAACACGTGACACCACCGCAAAGTAAAGGGGGAAATCCGTGGAGATGATTCGGCGGATTCGTTTCTTCTCCAGCTCCTCCTGACTCTCCAGATCTGAAGGAGAAATTCTGGAGGTAAGTGATGCGCCACACACGGAGTTCTTTACACTCGAGTTTAGCAAAGAAACCCTTTTATATGCAGGGAGTAACTGGTTACATGTAACGCCGTTATGTAATTTAATTAGAAAATAAATGTAACAGTGTTAGCACGTTCGCCTCACACCGCCAGGGTCCAGGTTCGATTCCCGTCTCGGCCATGTGTGTGTGTGTGGAGTTTGCATGTTCTCCCCGTGCCTCAGGGGGTTTTTCTCCGGGTTCTCCGGTTTCCTCCCCCGGTCCAAAAACATGCACGGTAGGTTGATTGGCACCTTGGAATATTGTCAATAGTGTATGAATGTGTGTGAATGTGTGTGCGTGTGCCCTGAGATGGGTTGGTATTTCATCCAGGGTGTATCCTGCCTTAATGCCCATAGACGCCTGAGATAGGCACAGGCTCCCCGTGACCCGAGATAAGATCGGACAAAGCGGTAGAAGATGAATGAATGAATGAATAAATGCAACAGTGTTAGCACGTTCGCCTCACACCGCCAGGGTCTGGGTTCGATTCCCGTCTCGGCCATGTGTGTGTGGAGTTTGCATGTTCTCCCCGTGCCTCAGGGGGTTTTTCTCCGGGTTCTCTGGTTTCCTCCCACGGTCCAAAAACATGCACGGTAGGTTGATTGGCACCTTGGAAAGTTGTCCATAGTGTGTGAATGTGTGTGAGTGTCCTGCGATGGGATGGCATTCCATCCAGGGTGTATCCTGCCTTAATGCCCATAGACGCCTGAGATAGACACAGACTCCGCGTGACCCGAGGGAAGATCGGATAAAGCGGTAGAAGATGAATGAATGAATGAAAATCAATGCTTTAGACGACGGCATCTGCTGAATGTAATCAAATGTAATTAATTACTTTACTTTTGTAAAGCCATTGAAAAGTTACACTCCTTACTGCATTTTGAATAGGGTACTCTATAGGGTATTCTATTAGAATACCAAAGTTCCCAACACTGCTTATATGCAACATGTTTGTATTGACCTGATGAAACACACACAGATGGCAGTGAGGAATAAATCAAATAAATGAGTGAGCCTCACCCTCGTCCATGCCATTCAGAATAGTCTCCAGCATGTCGTCACCATATCGGCTACGGTGCTCTTTCCAGACCGAACCGTTCTCGCTGCGCAACACCACCAGCTCTCGATCACCTCTTCCAAGTGAAGCGAAGTGAGGAATCTCCACGATAACCGGCCTGAATTTAAAACAAGGTATATTGTTATATATATTCTTATTTGTTAAGAAAATTTGCTTTATTCAATACAAAACCAGGCCTACCCCAGGAACTGCATGCTGGACGGTCCCAAAGAGATGATGCGTGAAGCAAGGCCTTCTCCCTCCACCAGGGGGGGAGGCGTTGTGAGTTTTTGGGGTTTGACCAGTCGACAGGTGATGCGCGTTGGGGCGGCACATGTACGAGGGGGTACGATCACCCGCAGGCCATTGTGCCTGCTGCCACGCATAGACCCGCCTCTCGCATCCACCATGAAACTCACCAGAAACCTGTCGACCAGCAAACAATTTCTTATACCATTACACGACTGACATTGTTATGTGTATGATTTAATAAGGTAGCGTATCTCCACTGACCCAGTGTGGATGGGGCTGGCCACTGGGCTAACGTTGTCTGAGGTTTCTGTGGCAGGACTACTGGGTATAAGAGAATCCTCATCATACTCTTTAGGCAAGGGGATAGGAGTGTGCTGCAAAAACACGGATATCATGCATTAGATACATGAGGGGGAAGGAAGGGGGGGGCAATTATAAATACAGAAATAGACCATGAATCAGAACAAGACATCCAGTCTGTGCATGAATATTTTCTAGAAGTGTCTATTACTTTTCTTTTCACCTATGGCTCATACTCAAACAAACTATATTATACTATTATAATTAGAAGTATTCAGGGTAGACAAAGATTGAGCAATTGTTCTATATATATATATATATATATATATATATATATATATATATATATATATATATATATATATATATATATATATATATATTAGGGGTGTCAAAAGTTAAGGCATTATTAACTCAAATTCGCTTTAACGGCACTCATGTTGTTAACGCGAGTGAGTTAAAGTGAGTGATCTGCTCCTTCCCTCTGCGTTGTGTTTTGATTGAACGACAACAAACCACGAAAAAAGAACAAATGAATAAATAAACGTTCAGTGCATCCACTCACGCTTCCTAAATTACACCCAGAATTACACCTACTAGCTGCACATTCACAACAGGTACGATCTCCTCACTATATTAGTGTATATTACCGTATGGAACCTTTACGGAAGCGCATCGCATTCCCAAATCCGTATTACATAATGAAGAGCATTTTTATTTGGTGAATGCAAAGCACTTCTGTATAACCTAAACACCGTATCACCAGTTTATATGGAAAAACAACCGGAACACAATTCTTAAAGGAACCACGTCCCATATTTTACACTTCAAACCAACACTAAACAAAGTCACACATTGAAATTAACAAGAAATTCATATTAAAAGGATAATTTCCAGGGAAAATAAATATTAAATGATCAGTAATTTTATTAAAGGGAGAGATTTTAATAGAAATGTATATAATTATAACATCTGTTACAGTTTGTTACAGTATTAGAAAAACATGAAAAGTATTCATTTATTGAACATTGAAAACATACGATTATTGTGTGATTAATCACAATCAAATTAATTAATTGATCGACAGCCCATATATATATATATATATATATATATATATATATATATATATATATATATATATATATATATATATATATATATATATATATATATATATATATATATATATATGGGCTGTCGATAAATTGTGATATAGGTAATATTATCCCATATTAGAATAAGGGTGAATAATAAATTTGCATACACCTTTGCCACATTAGCAGAATGGGAGAAAACAAGTTTTGGAGAACATGGTTTAGAAAATAATATTTTTTGTGATTACTTATTTTGAAAGTAAACCTAAAATCTAACAATTCATGAACAATTTTGAACTACATGACAATACACGGATCCCGGAAAGAGCAGAAATACGGAAATGACCACGTGTTTACCACATGTTTGAAAAATGTCTAACCAATGCGGGTGTTAAGTTCCAAAGTGCTCTCCATGTTTTAAAATTTGTGGTTAAAGGAATTTTCTAGTGTATTTACTGCAAATCCTTTTCCATATTAAGGGTGTTTATAATCTGAAGTGTCAGTTAAAAAAAAAAAAGACATTACCTGGTCAAGCATGACAGTTTCTGGAGATACACATGGAATTCTTGGAATAGCAGGTGAGTAGGGTCTACAGAGAAGTACAGATGTTTTTTTTTCTTTTTTTAGTTATAACTGATATATGTATGCACCATGAACAATTAGGTCTCTGAAAGAGGCCTTAAGAACTCCAACGACGCTTACGTTGTGCCCATTCCGCTCTCAAACTCCCGTAGGGATTTCTTTGGGGAAAGAAAATCGTCGTCTTGGTCCTTCAAGTCATCCAGCTTCAGGTAGCGAGCGCCATCCATTCCCAACAGCTCGTCGCCTACAACACAGCAGCAGTCATCAGTTATGTAGAGGAATAGTAAAAAAAAAAAAAAAGAGGTAAGGAAGAAAAAGAAGACAAAGAGGAGAGAATGAAAGGACAAGTGAGAAAGGTGGAGAGAAGTGAGAGCCGTGATTTACGAGAGGAGAGGGCAGTTGTTATTCCAGCATTCACCACTCGCCATCTTTTAGACACAAGCAAACATCCAAGCAATGGAGTTCCACACACAGAACACCGATGAAAAACATGTAGGAAAATTAACACTCGGCATTTAAAAGACGGTCGTCCTTGGTGGCGGCATTTAATCAAAGAAGTCCGTGAGGATGGAAGGAAAAAAAACAGCCACTGCTCAATTCCTAGGAGTTTTCTGTTGAGTGGAATGACGGGTCAATAAGGCATTTTATATTCATTAGAGTCAGTCCTGGAGTGTTTGGGAATAAAGAGGCGAAATTGGGATTGACGGTTCCACAGACAGGTGTAGGTGCTGACAAAGAAAAAAAAAAAAAAAGCAAGTCATGACCACATGGTGATGAGGGACCCACACTGTTGTAACACCGAGCCATAGATCCGTAAACAGAGCGGCTAAAACTCAGCGTCAGACAGAATGAGAGTGCTCGAGATGCAGTCACATGACGTCACGTACCACCGACAACTGGACAATCAAGGCAGAGAGAGACAGAGAGAGAGAGAGACGGTTACACAATCCTACCTAATGTTAGCTGCGCAGCTCCTGGAGGAGAGATGGAAACAGCATGGTTCAGAGGAGATCATTGGCATCGAGTGTCTGTATAGTGCATGCTACGAAGGAAATTCCACTGCAATTTTCAATAGTCATAGTTTTGACAGAGGCAGCAAGTAAGAGGCAGTCCAGCCTCCAGGTCCTGTCTTCCAAGATGGTCTGGATGTTTGAAAATACGCGTCTGGTTTTTAAGCGCGTTCACTATAATTTCTTACAGACCCGTCGGATGCGAAATCGCTCAAAATCTGACGAACGAAACACCCCCCCCCCTTTGGCAACATTCTGATACAGTTTGAACTCGAAAAATATAGCCTATTTCTTTCCCGAAAATGTTTAACTTTTTCCTCAGAATGTTAACTTAAAGTGCCACCTAGTGGACAAATGAAAGGAATCAAAAAGTACTTTTATAAAGTAATAGGAAAGTTACATTTTAAACTTTTAATTTAAAGATCATTTCTAATATCTTACATTTCCAAAGTAACCTTCCCAACACTGCTCATTAAACATACTATATACACGTACTATAAATAGATTCAATAAGTCTGTTGAGTTAGTTAGTATTATTAGCGTATTATTAGCATATTAGCATTAGCTCGAACATAAATAGCTAGCAGTTCACCGAGGGTTTGTCTTCGCATGAGCTAAACATAAATGCGTCTCAGCTCTGAAAATCTCCTCACTTGGTGACCTTTCCTACTATATAAAGTTTTAAAATTAAAGACATTTCCGGAGAGGAATAGGTCTCTCGGCTGTGTTCGGCCCAGATTCCAGATCTGTCACACAAAAAAAAGGTTCTGTTCCTAGACATGTAAATTTCAACATGAAATATAATTATTTAAAAGTTGTCGTCGAAAATAGGATTTTAAATGGCACCGACGATTCTACGACGCATCTTTGTCTCTTTTTGTTTCCGTTTACAAACAACTTTTGCATGATATTCTCATTTTTGGATTTTCACCTATACACTGTGGCCCTTATGTTATCGAAAGCAGGGGTCTTCAATTCTTCACGTGGATGCTGGACATCGCTCGAGGTCAAGCTGAACTGATTAAACAAGGGAAAGCAAGTTTGAGACTTTAGACCAGGTCTTGGGAGAACTTTAGACCTTCAGTCTTATTCCGAAAAAAATCCGGCATGGCTTCGGGCTTTGGTTGTAACCAAGCAGGAACCACAGTGTTTAATCTTGGTCACCAATCAGGAAAGGCTTCGAATGGGCTTGAATGAAACCTTTGTGACCTTTGTGAATAAAGCTGCATAGTCTCCATACATTTCACCATAGGCAACATTTATTAGGTTAAAAATATAAACTCTGTGTATGCCGCTGGGAAGCTTTTTTACATGCTGATTTGAATGATTTGAAAAGATATAGTGCAGTATAAACTGGGATACACCACATATTACCAGTGTTTCCGTCTCTTCTATTTTCTGTTTTATTCATCACGTGAATGAACAAAGACTGATCTTTGACTCTTCCATTTCCTGTGTCCATTGTTGACATGCGTGGAGTCGGAGTCAATGCCCCCTTGCTTGCCTGAGGCACTGTAGGAAGTATTCAGCAGACGCTAGGTGTACAGTTAGCAACACGGCTAGCTAAACTCCTTGTTTTGCAGAAGCTATTTTTAAAGCAACATTACTCTTTCAGTAACTAGAAACGAGAAATTAGTTTAATTAATTAAACACAAAGACAGAAATTAATTTAACACAAACATTTCAACATTTTGTACCCTCCCAAATTGGTACCTTGCCAGTGCTTGCCTCTAGCTACTGTTACAAACAGGGATTGTGAAAGCGAACACATAAAACTACTACTTTTCTTTTCAGGTATGAGCTGCTATTCTCGACATCATGAATTGCTTCGATACATAAATGTCACTCTGAGAATCAATGCCAGGGGATATTTGGATAAAGCATTTGTATCCAAATAGTTCATTTTAATAAATGCCGTAGCAAAAACTACCGCATTTATTAGGTGTACCTTGGCGTAATGTTTTGTGTGACCTGGTCAGTCTCGTTACCAAACTCATAGAGCTTTGCACAGAGAAACGCCAACAGCATTTCAGACAGGTGGAGGTCTGAGCGTAGAACTGTCAAACTCAAGGCTCACGTGTCAAAGCCGAGACTCGCGGGCCAGCCATGCCCGCTGGTGTTAGCACAAATGTATCTGTACCCCCGTTTATACAAACCAACCAATGAAACCGTGTGGATTTTCACAGCCAATCACCGTATTAATTATGAACGTGCGCCATGACCTCTTATTTATTGCAACATTCAAGCCACGTGGCCCGCGAGAGCTTAAAAGGTGTATGATTTTGTATGATGAAATAAGTGTATAATAAAATAAGACTATGCAATGACAACACTACAGAACTGTGCAAAAGTTTTAGGCAGGTGTGAAAAAATGCTGTAAAACAAGAATGCTTTCAGAAATTGTTTATTTTGGTCAAGTATTATTAATATATAATTATATATATTATTTTGGTTGTTTATTTTGGTCAATTTACAAAATGCAAAATGAGCGAACAAAATCGAAATTAAATCAATATTTGTTGTGAGTAACGTTTCGAAGAAGTAGAAGTAGTGGAAGTGATGCACGACCCCCACAGAGTCCTGATCTCTACATCATGGAGTGTGTGTGGGATTTACATGAAGAGACAGAAGGATGTGAGAACGTCTCCATCCACAGAAGATCTGTGTTTACTTCTCCAACATGGAACAAACAACCAGCCGAGTTCCTTCATAAACACTGTGTGTAAGTGTACATAGAAGTGTTACTGCTGTTTTGAAGGCAAAGTGTGTTCACACCAAATATATGTATGGTGTGTATGGTGTATATATGATACATATGTATGGTATATATATATATATGATTTGAATTCCATTTCCCTTTTCTTCATTCACTGCATTTCATTCATTAACGAAAGTAAATAATTAACTAAAACTTTTGCACAGTACTGTACATCTCCACAACAACAAGGTTAGGACTGTGGAAGCAAACATATCCTTTCGCTGATACATAAAGATACTACTTTGCAGTATGAGCTGCTATTCACAATGCACATGAGCTCATAAATTGAAGTGATAAATAAATGTCACTCTAACGACCAGTGCCAGGAGATATTTGGAAAAAGCATGTTGGTGAAAATCTCCTTTAAGTAGGTATACAGTATTTAACTTAGTAGTTAAACTAGCTTTTTTTTTAGCTTTTTTTCAGCTTTACAAATGGCAGGTTAGACTAACTCGTAACTATATTTATATACAGTGACTGAACAATGTTTTGTGTTTTAATAGTATAAAACTGAAATAAGTAACGACAGTTCGTTTACATCTGAAGACATCAGGAACAAATCAGTAGCGTTTTTGTTGTGTCGTTGGCTTCGATTCTTCCACTTCAGTGAAATTCGATTTTAATACATAATCTTTTCCCTTATTCAAAAGATTTTCCCAGGAAGAATTGTTTACAAATAAAACAATGTTAAAATGGCTGTACAAGAAAATTTCCAGTAGATTTCCGTAGTATATTTAATTATAGCAAACGACTGCATCATACGTGTACAACTGAACAGTAGCTTTGCCCAAATTCATATAAAGCTATTTTTTTACTCACCTTCATCTTCCGAGACGTCTAAGATCTCATCCACCGTCTCAGGGAAACTCATGCGATGCTTATCAGTGGTGATCTGAGAGAAAATCAAGAAAGAAGAGTTCTTAAAAAAAATTATAAACAATGCAATGTGAATCCCGATTTTTCTCCACAGGGATTGAGATCACGATTCTCTTACACAATTATCATTTTTTCAACAAACATCACTCAAGTACAAAAAAAAGTGCTGAAGTGACAAAAATATTCTACCATTAACTATGTATAAAAACAGCAATAGCGTGTGAACTTAGCATGTTGTGAATGCAGGGAGGCTGGTTATTACTTCTGCGTGGAGTGAACGCTGTAGCCTACGCACGTAACCGACGCCGTCGTGAGAGTTTTATACTTCTGCGTCGCTCTGCAGTGACTAATCCCAAACACTAGTTGGCGCTGATGCGCTGTTTTGAGTTTCTGCTGCGGCAATAATGGTGAATTAGCTGGTAGTCTTTGTAAAATTTTCTTTTCCATGATCTTTTCGGTTTCTTGCTTTGGTTTCTTGTGGTGTAACGTCAGGTTACGGTCTAGGTTACATGTAGGATACGCCGTAGCCTCGAGGCAGAAGTAAAAACCTTGGAAGTGAATCTGCGTCATTTAGAAATGAGATTGTACATATGTATGGATCCAATTTTTTTTTCCCGATTAAACGTGTAGCTCTATAACGCAGTAGACGTGACAAGTGCAGGCAAGATCAACAGAGACATGAGGCACGTTTTGACGGCACAGGAAGTCATGGTTGTAATAAATAACTTTGAATAAGCACTCACTACGGACACAGATTCCTCAGTCACTAGCTTGAGGACATCAATGACAGAGATATAGCCCAGCCGCTTAGCGATGCCCAGAGGCGACGTTCCATTCTGTCACAGAACAGACACACGGATTAGACAGCATGTGGCCATGTTTGGTGATTTCCCATAAAGCAGCAGCACCACAATCACATGTCAGAATATCACAAAGTCCGAATATTCCACATGGTGTATAGATGAAAGGCATTCTAAATGCATTTCTTTTACATATTTAAACACAAACATTTTATGAAAAAGAGCATATATATATATATTATATATATATATATATATATATATATATATATATATATATATATATATATATATATATATATCTATATATATCTATATATATATAGTCTTTTTCATAAAATGTTTGTTATATCTAAAATGTTTATATATAAATCGTTTATATATATATATATATATATATATATATATATATATATATATATATATATATATAATATTTTCTAAAACTTGTCTACGGTGATTGTTTTAAGTAAATGATTATAATGAAACAGTGCCTACAGTTGTGATCTCATTGGGCAGAGCGCCATGTTTTAGGAGGAGGGTGACGATGTCTGTATGACCTTGCTGAGCTGCCTGATGGAGTGGAGTATAGCCCACCTATGACACAGAGGCACATACAGAGAAAAACAATCAATTAAAAGCTTTTCTAACTTCAGTAAAACTTGTTATCAAACATTATTAGTCTTAGCAGGCCGCTGGGAACTAGGTTAAACTATATTTATCACTGTTAACTAATGTTCTGAGATCAGGTCATCTATAAACGTATCTATCTTATTAGATCTTACAATGAGGTAAATACAAACAACAAATGACATTTTACACTGTGTTATTATAAAATATATTTTACAAAGGAAAAAAAAAAACAAGCCAAAAGGTAAAAGCTGTGTGTAAAAAAAGTGCATATTTAGTACAGCATTTATTAGAATTAATTGTATTAATGCTTTTTGTGACCTTATCAGTCCAAACAGTTTTACACAGCTGTTATAACGTCTCCCAACAACATTTCAGTCTTAAAAGGTGTATGATTGTCTTAAAATAAGGCTTTGCTGCTTTAAAGCGCTCATTGACAATAAACTACATCTCCCACAATGCATGCGACTATGTTACCCGCGAAGTGATGGCATCCCGCCACTAGAGGCAGCGTAACAAACATCAGCGTTTACCGAGGGCGATTTTGCACTTTAATCGCACTTTAATCGCACATTTTCAGTATCATAAATGGATACTTTTCATGTTTAGAATACTTTAACTGTAACAGATATTATAATTATATTACATTACATTTCACACAAAATCTCTTCCTTTTTAATATATATTGTACTCTGGATATTATTTTATTATTTTATACCATATTTTAATATGCTCACGAACATAAGGGTGGCAGTTTGGCGATACAGGGGCTTGAACCCCCCCGACCTTCCGATCAGCAACCCAGCTCCATAAAACACTGAAGTACACCCCTCCCCTTTATTAGTGATGTATAGTGATATATAAAGTGATATATAGCAATAATCTGATTGTAATGTCTTTTGTCTGAACTTATATCTCTGATGTTTATCTGGTCTATAAAACAGTGGTGGACAAACTGTAGGTGCTGCAACGATGACCGTAAGTTCAGACTTACCCTGGTCTTGCTGTTAACGTGTGCTTGCTGTTGTAGAA
The DNA here is from genome assembly GCA_030449085.1 of Kryptopterus vitreolus. NCBI lineage: Eukaryota > Metazoa > Chordata > Actinopteri > Siluriformes > Siluridae > Kryptopterus > Kryptopterus vitreolus. The sequence continues at coordinate 14,245,593 of JACRUU010000024.1, forward strand.
GGAATTTCACCATCTTTATGTTGCCATAGTGACATGCTACATGTAAGGGTGTGTATCCCATCTGCAACCAAGCAAGTAAAATATTATTACCATGAGCGCTTATGGAAAGAAAAATAATATACATATATCGTCCACTTTAATTGAAAAGAAACGGCAAGGCTGGACAGTCATGAAATGTTCTGCGTGTACGAGGTCTGCAGACTAAAACACACTGGTGATAAGAGTGATTCGAGGAGAATGAGTAAACCTGCTGCCATGCTTTTCTCACTGGCCTTTATGAGTTTGGTGAGCAGAAAATCATCAAACTTTGGGGTAAGTTCATGTCAGATTCTGTCCCCAAGATCGGAAATCTGGGGTTACCATGGGCATGGATGGCACCAAAACAGGGCAGTAAAAAATGCAGTTTAGGTCAGGAGTCAGCAAATTTCCCCACAGTAAAGAGAACGGACACCGGACACTTTACACCAGTGACTTTACATCAGTCACGTTACAGGGGACACTTCACACTGGTCAACTTTATACCGGACACTTTACACCAGACACTTTACAGGGGACACTTCACACTGGTCAACTTTATACCGGACACTTTACACCACACTTTACACCATTGACATTTTACATCAGTCACGTTACAGGGGACACTTCACACTGGTCAACTTTATACCGGACACTTTACACCGGACACTTTACACCAGTGACTTTACAGGGGACACTTCACACTGGTCAACTTTATACCGGACACTTTACACCGGACACTTTACATCAGTCACGTTACAGGGGACACTTCACACTGGTCAACTTTATACCGGACACTTTACACCGGACACTTTACACCACCAATTTACACTGGACACTTTACACCAGACACTTTACACCAACACTTTACACCAGACACTTTACACCGGAGACTTTACACCAGTGACTTTACATCAGTCACGTTACAGGGGACACTTCACACTGGTCAACTTTATACCGGACACTTTACATCAGTCACGGACACTTTACATCAGTCACTTTACAGGGGACACTTCACAGGACACTTTACACCGGTCACTTTACACCGGACACTTTACACTATCCGGACACTTTACATTTACAGTCACGTTACAGGGGACACTTCACACTGGACGTCAACTTTACACACTTTACACCAGGACACTTTACACGGACACTTTACACCGGACACTTTACATCAGTCACGTTACAGGGGACACTTCACACTGGTCAACTTTATACCGCACACTTTACACCGGACACTTTACACCGGGAGACACTTCACACTTGTGTCACTTTACCGGACTTTACTTTACAACCGTTTACACGTTTACACTTCACGTTTACAGGGGACACTTCACACTGGTCACTTTATAACCGGACACTTTACACACTTTACCGGGACACTTTACACCAGGACTTTACATCAGTCACGTTACAGGGGACACTTCACACTGGTCAACTTTATACCGGACACTTTACACTTTACAGTTCACTTTACACTGGACACTTTACACCAGGACACTTTACATCAGTCACGTTACAGGGGACACTTCACACTGGTCAACTTTATACCGCACACTTTACACCGGACACTTTACACCACACACTTTACACCAGACACTTTAGACACAAATTACACCAGACACTTTACACCGGACAATTTACACCAGACACTTTACACCGGACACTTTACACCGGAGACTTTACACCAGTGACACTTTACACAGGACACTTTACATCCTACGTTACACTTAAACAATCAAAGGGGACACTTCACACACTGGTCACTTTATACCGGACACTTTACACCAGGACACTTTACACCAGACACTTACACCGGGACACTTTACACACACGTTTACAGGGGACACTTTTACACACTGGTCAACTCACGTTACTACACTTACAGGACACTTTACACTGGACACTTTACACCGACACTTTACATCAGACTTTATTTACCAGTCACGTTACAGGGGACACTTCACACTGGTCAACTTTACACCGGACAGTACCGGACACTTTACACCAGACACTTTACACCGGAGACTTTACACCAGTGACTTTACATCAGTCACGTTACAGGGGACACTTCACACTGGTCAACTTTATACCGGACACTTTACACCGGACACTTTACACCAGACAATTTACAGTCATGTTACAGGACACTTTACACTGGACACTTCACACTGGTCAACTTTATACCGGACACTTTACACCGGACACTTTACATCAGTCACCTTACAGGGGACACTTTACACTTTTACACCGGACACTTTACACTGGACACTTTACATACCGGACACTTTACATTTACACTGGTCACTTTACATTGACACTTTACACTGTCACGTCACAGGGACACTTTACACCGTCACTTTACACTGGACACTTTAAATCGGTCACATTACAGGGGACACTTTACACTGGCCACTTCACACTGGTCACTTTACTGGTCACTGGACACTTTACACTATTTACGGTCACTTTAAATCGGTCATGTTACAGGAGACACATTTTACACTGGCCACTTCACACTGGTCACTTTATACCGGGACACTTTACACTGGACACTCACTTTATACTGGACACTGTTACAGGACACTTTACACTTTACACCAGACACTTTATACTGGACACTTTACACTTTCTACACTATTTTAATTTTTTATTTTTTTATAAAGATGTCATTTCTATCATATTTTCTTTATTCTACTTTAATCTTTTTTATTTATATTTATTTATAATACTGTCTTTCTGTTATGTTTACATGCTAGACGGTCGTAACGCATGTCGTACTTATATATATATGTACATATACTGTATATATATATATATATATATATATATATATATATATATATATATATATATATATATATATATATATATATATATATTATATATATATATTTATATATATATATATATGTGTGTGTGTATGTAACAAATATATTTTGAGTTTGAAATACTGGGATCCACATAACCGTTTTTGAAACTTAAAATGAAATTACACAACATATAACGTGTTTTTTTGGGGGGAACCCGGAGAAAAAACCCCTGAGGCACGGGAGGAACATGCACAAACTCCACACACACATGGCCGAGACGGGAATCGAACCCGGACCCTGGAGGTGTGAAGCGAACGTGCTAACCACTAAACCACCATGTTCAAAATCAAAATTTCATTCATACATTCATCTTCTAGTGCTTTATCCGATCTTCCCTCGGGTCACGGGGAGTCTGTGTCTATCTCAGGCGTCTATGGGCATTAAGGCAGGATACACCCTGGATGGAATGCCAACCCATCACAGGACACACACACACACACACACACACACACACATTCATACACTAGGGGACAATTTTCCAAGGTGCCAATCAACCTACCGATGCATGTTTTTGGACCGGGGGAGGAAAACCGGAGAACCCGGAGAAAAAAAAAACCCCTGAGGCACGGGGAGAACATGCACAAACTCCACACACACATGGCCGAGATGGGAATCGAGACGGGAAGGCGATCGTGATAACCACTAAGTGTGTGTGTGTATGTGTATGTGTATGTATTGTGTGTATGTGTATGTGTGTGTGTGTGTGTGTGTGTGTGATGTGTGTGTGTGTGTGTGTGTGTGTATGTGTGTGTGTGTGTGTGTGTGTGTGTGTGTGTGTGTGTGTGTGTGTGTGTGTGTGTGTAAAGCCCTGGAGGTCAGTTGTTAATGAAATACTCAATTCGTCCCGTCTAGTATTGACAAACCTGCCAAAGTTAAAGTCACAAAAAGTATACAATTTCTTCATTTCTTTCTACAGCGCGTTCCACAATTGTCATTGTCTCGAAGCGGCTTTACACAATCTACAATAAACAATAAACAACATTTTGAATATAGATGACTTGTTGTGTGTTTATCCCCTGAATCTTCACATGAACATCAAAGCCTCCTGACCTGTATATCTACATGATTGGCACATGGTTAGCATGAATGTTCAAATGCTGCTAATAAAGTGCAGTATAATAATAAACAGTGTATAAAAAGGAAAATGATGTATACACATAATACAGAAAAAGGAAAACGACAATAAAAGGGTAAAAAAAAAAAAAAGGAATATCAGCCGCTACCTCTCAGTGTCTATAGTGAGAATGAAAGGTCAATGCTGCGCGAGTGCCTCCTGCGGGGCTTCTATTTCGAGAGTATTGATCGAGAGGTGAGGGAATCCACTATTGGAATGACAAGTGTCTGATAAAGGGTCATAGGTCAAAGCTGAATTACAACAACTTGCTCATCAACACTAAGCTCCATTAAACACGCCACTGACTCGGGGAGCGCTCTCTCACTTTACTGAATTGTACAGGTTTGTAAAGGTAACACAGACATGTATTATAGATGTGTGTGTGTGTGTGTGGTGTGTGTGTGTGTGTGTGTGTGTTTTCTTTACCCTTGAAGCTGCATAGACTGAGGCACCCTGCTTCACCAGCATGTCCGCAATGCCCACGTGTCCCTCCTGAGCCACCAGGTGCAGTGGTGTCAGACCGCTCTACACACATCAGATATCAGATATTACATTACTGTACGGAGATGCACTGAATTGAATTTGTATTCGACGGAATATTTCGGCACATTTGAATGGTATTTCATTTTTTATAATATAATTAATTTAAATAAAATAGTAACTCGTGATTAATCGCACATTAATTCGTGTTTTCGAATTTTCAATGTACCATAAAAATTTTGTATATACTAATTGTTATAATTATAGATATTTCTCTCAAAAATGACTGATTATTTAATATTTATTTTACTCTGGGAATGAGTTTTTTAATATTTATTTCTTGTTAATTTCAATGTTACTTTGTTTAGTGGTTGTTTTAATTGTAAAATATGGGACGTGGCTCCTTTAAGAATTCTGTTCCGGTTGCTTTCCATATAAAATATACATACTATGCTACTATAGTGAGGAGATCATACCTGTTTTGAATGCACAATTTGCGTAATTATAGGAAATTTAGGAAGTGTAAGTGGATACACGGAAGTTTCTTTATTCATTTTCTCTTTTTTCATTGTTCAGGTTTCATTCATTCACCAACACGACGCAGAGTGAATGAGCAGATCACTCACATAGTAATGCACACTGCGTCAATCACGCCTTAATAACATTAAGTGAATTTGCGTTAATGCGTTAATAACTTTGACAGCCCAGGTAAATATAATAGTTTCGTACATATAGTACTGTTTAATCTTATCCCAATAACAATATTAGGACTATAGGAATAGAAGACCTCGTCACAGGTATTAGCAGATATAAGTCGAGTCTTGTTACATCCTTACAATCTACTTCAGTAAGGGAAAATATAATAACTATCGCAGATAATTGACTTTGCAATCAACCTTTATAGATTCCAATTATTATTATAATTGATTTATTTACAGTATTTATTTACACTGCTTTAGTAATTGAACATAAATGCTACATTCGATGATTCTTGACCAAACCGTACATCAATCTTACCACCTCCAAAAAAGTCTAAAATGTTGACACCAATCAAGTGCTAGATTCTGTCTCTACCACAGTCTGTTGAATATCAGTGTATATATCAGACCAAGCTACAGTACACTGTTCAGGTGATCCTGTTGGGGTCGGATCGGCATGTGCCGACTTCACTATCCGCTTTCTGTTTGTGTCTGACAGAAGTGGATCACGCTGTGGTTGCTCATTCATTTCTCAATGCTTGTTGGGTACAAATAGCGCACGCATTTACCTCTGTAACCAAAAAAAACGCTTTGCTTTAAGTCAACTAGACCCAGTCTGGCATGTTTTTTTACTTTATTGCATCATTCTGGGGGGAAAAAATGTAATCCTATGAGATCAGCAGTTACATAACCAGACGCATCATTTTGTGCACTGCACTACTGCTGCTTGGTTATAACATTAGATAATGATTGAATGAGGTGAATAAGTGGTGTTAATAAGTGCTCCATGGGCATTGGCTAATAAAGAAATGCCATACTCATTATTATACATCTCTCATCAAGTACTTTTTTTGTGTTTTTTGTGTTATTATTGGGTGTGGCCTAATAATACTGTAATGACCGGAGAGGGGAGATTTAATCCAGATACATGACAGCAGAAATACAAGGCATCTGAAATGCACTATATATTCATTCATCTTCTAGCGCTTTATCCGATCTTCCCTCGGGTCACGGGGAGTCTGTGCCTATCTGTGCCCAGGCGTCTATGGGCATTAAGGCAGGATACACCCTGGATGGAATGCCAACCCATCGCAGAGCACACACACTCACACACACACACACATTCATACACTAGGGACAATTTTCCAAGGTGCCAATCAACCTACCATTCATGTTTTTGGACTGGGAGGAAACCGGAGATCCCAGAGAAAAACCCCCTGAGACACGGAGAGAACATGCAAACTCCACACACACATGGCCGAGACAGGAATCGAACCCGGACCCTGGCGGTGTGAGGCGAACGTGCTAACCACTAAACCATCGTGCCCCGCACTATATATTAACATATCCTAAATAATCTATAGTAAAATATCAACTATGAGTGACGCCAAGACTGGGTTTTATGAAGTCGCATCGCGCACTTCCAGCTTCGCATCTAAAAGTCAGGCACTTCCGGGTCCGCCGCCATCTTGCCGCTTTCCCAGTGCCACGCACTATTTATGGCGAGATTGGCCGTATTTATTTACCTTTGCGATATTTTCGAAACGTCAATAAAAAAGTGTTGTGAAATGACGGTGTTTGCATTAAACATATCATGCGACTAAAACTCGTCCTCTCGCGATAAGTCATGCAAAAAAATGGAGACGGATATCTTTATATCTTACTTATATCACATTAAATGCTTGGAATCTAATATTCCTGTCATTTATTTTGGTCTTTTATTAGTTGAATAAGTAACTCCGCCTCATCTTCAGTCCACACATACCGAGCCATCGTTAAAGAATGATCAGATGACGGTTTGCGTATATATATCATGTGACCTGGAAATGCGAGAAAAAAAACAGTTATGCGAATTATTCCTTTTTCACCTCATGCGAGCGTAAAAACTTTGACCTGTTAACATTAGCCGTATTTTCAATCCGCTATTTATTCGCTAATTTGCGCATTTTGAACGGTAATGGAAACACGCTATATGTCTCTGAGAATTACTCTTGGCACTCTGCCTGACCTGTTCCCTGTGTCATTGTTTGGACTTTGGACGTTCCTGTGCTTGCCTGTGTTCAGACCATGGGATGTTTATGGACTTTCTGTTGTTTATGGACTTGTTTTTGATGTTTATTGACTGCCCTTGCCCTTTTGTTTTTTTCTTTCATTAATTAAGGACTGTTATTATTTCATCCTGCCTGTTGAATTTGGGTCTACCATTCACCCCCATCACCAACAGACATGTAATATAAAGAGATCTGGTGAGAATTCAGACTGGTATGTGCTCCGACCTTGTTCCCGAGGTTGACGTTGGCCTGTTTGGAAATGAGCAAGGCCGCCATGTCAGGACGCCCCTCCTGAGCAGCCAAATGTAGGGGCGTGATGCCTTGTAGAGACTCGGCGTTGGCGTTTGCTCCGGACTGTAGCAGACAGCTGGAGACCTCCAACTGGTTCTGCTTAGCAGCAATGTGCAGTGGCGTGTAACCATTCTAAAGGAGTGAGAAATGTAATCTGATTAAATATCTCTTTGGATTTCTGGGATTTGAAATATTTTTTTGTTGTTGTTGAATTGTAATATGTATTCAAATAAAAGCTCCAAAACATATACATTTCATGCTAATGGGCCACATAACATTTTACAGATGGGCCAGGCCAGCACCAGATGCATACATATCAAACATAGACCTATAAAAGGCATTAATGTTAATAATCAATGTATCACGGAGCCTAATGCGCCTCCTGGTGGAACGGTCAAATGAGTGCAGACATAATAATTATGATATGATCTGATTTGATATGGATAATTCTGTAAAAGTCTTCAGCGGGCCGGATTAAAAGGAACCAAGAGGTTCCCCGCAGTTCGCCCCCGGTTAAGATGATTAAAAATATCGAAATATGTTTGCTAAAACGTTCTGGCCTTACTGTAAAAAAAAAGACCGTAAATAATTGGTGACATTTATAGTATTCTCACATGTGTTCAATGTTGTATTAAATACAAAAAACTCAATGAAGCACCTTCCCATCTTTGGATTGATTATCCATGTAAGAAGGGAACAATATCCATTGATGTGATTGATTTATTGTATGATTATTGTCATATAGTGTTCTATATATATCTATATATAACACACTGTGGACTCTGGATTCTATAATACATACTCTCTTAAGAGAGATACTGGTATTAGCCTTTTTATTGGAGGCTTAAATACGTAAAAAATCATTTAAAGACACTCACTTATATGGGTCAGTAATAAACAGAAAAAAAAGATATCAACCCCATTCATTCATTCATTCATCTTCTACCACTTTATCCGATCTTCCCTCGGGTCACGGGGAGTCTGTGTCTATCTCAGGCATCTATGGGCATTAAGGCAGAATACACCCTGGATGGAATGGCAACCCATCACAGGACACACACACACACACACACATTCATACACTAGGGACAATTTTCCAAGGTGCCAATCAACCTACCGTGCATGTTTTTGGACCGGGGGAGGAAACCGGAGAGCCCGGAGAAAAAACCCCCTGAGGCACGGGGAGAACATGCACAAACTCTACACACACATGGCCGAGACGGGAATCAAACCCGGACCCTGGCGGTGTGAGGCGAACGTGCTAATCACTAAACCACCGTGCCGCGATATCAACCCCAAGAAATGTAATTTTGTATATGATCACACAATGTAGCGCTACTACTAATACTTATCCTGTGTCTATTTAAATGCAAAAGACAAACATTTTGACATTACTATCCTGTAGGTACAGTATGCATAAGTGTGTGTGTGTGTGTGTGTGTGTGTGTGTGTGTTACTCTAGCTGTGCTGTGTGCAGATCCGCCCTTGCTGACCAGCAGCTTGACTACATCAAGGTTATTGTGATGGACAGCTACGTGTAGAGGTGTTAGTCCATTCTGAAAGAAAACAGACATGTTAATTTTGAGCCGGGTTTTACACACACACACACACACACACACACACCTAATGCTGCAACAACTGTCAATAAATCCGTTGACAATGAACACTGTTATCAGTTAGTTGGGCTTCTTAAGGTCGGGGTTTGTGTGAGGGCACAGGTCAAAGCGGATACAGGAAAACACACTCGTCCCAAGTGATGGGAGCATTTTATATTAAACTATACATGTGACATTTCCTGAAGAAACTGTGATTGGTGCTAAACCTCGTAAAACTCGGCTCCGGGAGCGACCCCTTACAGACCGGTCCCTTTTGATTTTAACGCGGACTTTGAGACGCAAACTCGTTCTGAGCATTGATATCCTAAAAACAGCTGTTTTGGGTGTTTTTTAGAGGGTGGGTCTAGTGACAGTCACGTGACGTCATCCAATTACCCAGCATCCGTCTCCCGCCGATGTCCCGAGTGTTTAGACACGTCACAAGGCCGGGCAAACCCAAGTTTCTTGCAGCCTCGTGACATCACGAGGAGTCAATATAGGATTCCGCCGGAGATTCCCCAGACCGCGACGAACGGTCTGACATGTCACACGTGCGGTTCGGCGCAAGATTAGCGACACGGTAAGCTAACAGGTTTGGGCAGTGGGCGAGGCCTATGACATAACGTGACGTACATGAGAAGAAAACAGGCGAAGAAGGTGAAACAGCACGATAGGCATAAACTAAATCCTCATGTGGAAATGGTACGATGTTATTAAAGTGTTATTGTATAAGCTGTTCATTTGGTCACTTCAGGACAGTCACACTGGGTCTGTTCTGTCGTGACTCGCCAGCATGATTTGCACAATCACCTCGTACGCGATAACAACAGCAGTAAACGGTACCTTTTAATTACTGTTTTTCTGTTTACTGTTATTTTACAAATACAAATGTTGATGTAAACAAATTGCTTGATCTTGCATGACTCAAATCCTGTTGATTTTTTCCCCACAAAGAACAACCCATAATTTGTTCAAAGTTCAAATCCCCCATGCAATCCTCAACACAAAAGGTTGTGTTTGCATTTATTTTAAATAATTTATTTATATAAGTCCACTTACACATAAATATACAGAATTGGCACAACATTACCTTCCCTGCTGCATTTGGGTTCGCTCCTCTGTCCAGAAGCAGCTCTGCCACGTCCACTTTCCCGTATTTACACGCCACGTGGAGAGGAGTAAAGCCTTTCTGTTCGATCACATGACATGAGCATATAGTAATGCGAAATAAATCATACGAAAATCATTCGAAACGTTTACTATAAAACAACCTTAAAAAGCAACGCTACATGGTTGATTCGGCTCATACGGCAGCATATACAAACATATGAGCACAATATTCATTCATTCATTTTCTACCGCTTTATCCGATCTTCCCTCGGGTCACGGGGAGTCTGTGTCTATCTCAGGCGTCTATGGGCATTAATGCAGGATACACCCTGGATGGAATGCCAACCCATCGCAGGGCACACACACACACACACACACACACACACACACATTCATACACTAGGGACAATTTTCCAAGGTGCCAATCAACCTATACCGTGCATGTTTTTTGGACCGGGGGAGGAAACCGGAGAACCCAGAGAAAAACCCCCAGAGGCACGGGGAGAACATGCAAACTCTAAACACACATGGCCAAGACGGGAATTGAACCCGGACCCTGGCAGTGTGAGTGCTAAACACTAAGCCACCGTGCCACCACAATATTTATTCAACAAGCTATTTTTTTTGCATTAATACAACACAAATAATCTCCCAAAGGTTAATCAGTTTTACTTTAAACTTAATAAATAGCTGTCAACGGATATAAAATGAGACCTTGTGAAACTGTTTGAGAGATTGTGATTAGATGGTATCTGTGCGTTCATAATGTGAGTTTAAAGATCACATTAAATCAAAATATAAAACTGAAGGAAATAGTGTTTTATGAACAGGATTGGGAAGGTTACTTTGGAAATGTAATAGATCACAGATTACAAATGACGGGGCCCGTCTCGGCCATGTGTGTGTGGAGTTTGTGCATGTTCTCCCCGTGCCTCAGGGGGTTTTCCTCCGGGTTCTCCAGTTTCCTCCCGGTCCAAAAAACATGCACGGTAGGTTGATTGGCAACCTTGGAAAATTGTCCCTAGTGTATGAATGTGTGTGAATGTGAGTGTGTGTGTGTGTGCGATGGTTTGGCATTCCATCCAGGGTGTATCCTGCCTTAACGCCCATAGACGCCTGAGATAGACACAGACTCCCCGTGACCCGAGGGAAGATCGGATAAAGCGCTAGAAGATGAATGAATGATATAAAATGAGACCTTGCGCAACTGTTAGAGATTGTGATTATTATCTGTGCGTTCATAATGTGAGATATAATTAAATAGAAATATAAAACTTAAGAAAATAGTGTCTTATGAGCAGGATTGGGAAGGTTACTTTGGAAATGTAATAGATTACAGGTTACAAATGACCCTATTCAAAATGTAATACATTTCTAATGGATTTTTACAGTAGAACCTCAACTCTAGTTTACTGTTAGAATGTTTACATTTTTCATCACTTGAATTACGTTTATATTCATTTAAGAACAGCTACAACAAAGTCAAACTTCATAACATAAAAATTATTTAATACTGTTTTAGAAATCAAATCTTTTCCTCGATATGACAGGATTAACTGGCAAATAACATGGCAGAGGCGGGAATCGAACCCCCAACCCTAGAGGTGTGAGACGAACGTGCTAACCACTAAAACCACTGTGCCCCAGCAATAATACAACATTCATTCATTCATCTTCTAGCGCTTTATCCGATCTTCCCTCGGGCCACGGGGTGTCTGTGCCTATCTCAGGCGTCTATGGGCAACAGAGGCAGGATACACCCTGGATGGAATGCCAACACATCACACACACACACACACTCACACACACATTCATACACTAGGGACAATTTTCCAAGGTGCCAATCAACCTACCGTCCATGTTTTTGGACCGGGGAGGAAACCGGAGATTTTTTTTCTCAGTAACTATAATGAAATACTGTTACATTTATTTATCAATTTAATTACGTAACGCCATGACATGTAACCCGCTCCTCCCCAACACTGGGATGAGTATCCATAAGCAAACAAGAGGATAACAATAAGAGAGCTGTGACTGGACAATGCTGACCTTGGTCATTTTGATTTGCTGGGCGTTGCCGTCTAATAGAATGCGCGTGGTGTGGGCGTGTCCCTCGCGCGCCGCGATGTGCAGAGGCGTGTGGCCGGCTGTAGTAGCCGAATCAGGATTCGCCTTGTGTTCCAATAGCAGCTTGACCAGATCTTTATGCCCCATCCGAGCTGCACAGTGCAGTGGCGTCTGATCGTCCTGCACAGAAAGATCAGAAAACAGGAGATCTAAAAACGTCCCACTTTGACTTAATGAATGACGTGGACTCGAACCTACCTTAGCTTTAGCGTCCACCTGGGCTGAGTTTTGCAGCAGGAACTGAGCCACCTCGCAGTGCCCTGCCCGAGCAGCCATGTGCAACGGAGTCTCCACTTTCTACAGGGACAGAAACGTTGTGATGCATTTGTAGCGGAGGGGGCATGGCCTAGCGCCGGTTTGTGAACCACCTGTGTTCACGTCATCTCTTTCAGTGGTTCAGCGGGAGGGTAAAAAGAGCTCGGCCCCAGCGTTCAATACAGAAGAAATATACAAATATGCACTCCCCCCCCAGGAATACATTTACATTTGCAGCATTCGGCAGACGCCCTTATCCAGAGCGACTTACAACTGAGAAATTGAGGGTTAAGGGCCTTGCTCAAGGGCCCACTAGTGGCAGCTTGGTGGTGGTGGGGTTTGAACCCATGATCTTCCGGCCCAGAGTCTAATACCTTAACAATTGGGCTACACACCTAAATTTCTCTATTTGCACTTCGCTATGTTGTTCTGTCTTTGTACTCGCCGCACATACTCCGAAATTGTAAGCGATTATACTTACAGCGAAGAATCTTTTTCCGCACTATTTAATTTGACAATGTGTCAATTGTTGACTAACAATTTAGACTAACAATTTGTGACTAACAATTTTTACGTCTAATTAAATTACGGATAATTCTGAAAATGCTAAGATTACAAATCCCAAGACGTCCCCCTAAGACTTACAAATCCTAAGACCCCCCCCCCCCCCCCATCCCCCATCCACAATTTGATTCTGATGAAGCTCAGTTTCGAAAAATATAACCGAGGGTTAGAATTTTTCATTCATTCATTCATCTTCTATCGCTTTATCCGATCTTCCCTCGGGTCACGGGGAGTCTGTGCCTATCTCAGGCGTCTTTGGGCATTAAGGCAGGATACACCCTGGATGGAATGCCAACCCATAGCAGGACACACACACACACACACACACACACACACACACACACACACACACACACACACACACACATTCATACACTAGGGACAATTTTCCAAGCTGCCAATCAACCTACCGTGCATGTTTTTTGGAAACCGGAGAACCCGGAGAAAAAACCCCTGAGACACGGGTAGAACATGCACAAACTCCACACACACATGACTGAAACGGGAATCGAACCCCGACCCTGGAGGTGTGAGTCGAACGTGCTAACCACTAAGCCACTGTGCCCTTAACACTAAACACTTGAATTTTTCCCCTTAGAATGCTAATTACAGTAAGCGCCACCTTGTGGACAAATGAAAGTAATCAAAAAGTAAAGAAAAGGAATCAGTTACTTTACTTTAATAAAGTTATTGAAATGTTACACTACTTATTACATTTTGAATCGGGGGGAACTTTTGTAATCTATAATCTATTATGTTTCCAAAGTATTTAAGAAACACTGACCTAGACATATGGGGTGTGAATGATTTCATGTTTGATTAAAACGCCACCCCAGTGCGAAAGGCGCCTTCAAATAAAGCGCCTAATGAAACCTCTGCGACTTTTGAAACGGAATGAATACATGTGTGTTTTCCGAAGACCAAAAGAATCTGCTCACCACGTTGGATGCATTTGGAGAGGCTCCTCTCTGCAGGAGACATTTCACTATGTTGAGGTGGCCCATAAATGCGGCCACGTGCAGTGGCGTTAGACCAGACTGAAGGAGTACAAACACAAACATCCACACTGATATCCGTCAGTCCTTCAGGCTTTTAGGCCAAATAGAACTGAGCTATGTAAAGTAACTTGGCATCACTTTTGCATAAGAAAATGGTTCATAATATAATATTGGTAATATCTGACCTCGGTCACTGCCTCCAGAGATGCTGAATGCTTGAGCAGCAGGTCCATGGAGCGCATGTGGTTCTTCTTACAGGCAATGTGTAAAGGTGTAAAGCCATTCTGCAAAGTAAGAGAAGTTTCCATAAAACGTGTCGATGTAGTGCAAAATAGTATCACTGAAAGAAACAGGAAATACATTACAGATGTGCTTACCAGGGCACGAGCGTTGGCTTTGGCCCCTTTGTCCAGCAGGACTTTCGCCATCCGGTGGTGACCACAGTGTGCTGCTACATGCAGAGGCGTCAGATGGTCCAGAGTGATGTCGTCAATTTCGGCATTGTACTGCAGGAGCTGGCGGACGCAGTCCATGTGATCACCTTGTGCCGCCATGTGGATGGGAGACAATCCGTTCTGCATCGTGGCAACACAGACACTTCAGATCAGTCTGGAGTTATAAGCAGTGTTGGGGAGTAACTAGTTACATGTAACGGCGTTACGTAATTCATTACTGTTACTGGGGTGTAACTCAGTGATTTAAGGCGTCGGTATCGGCAACCTTTGGGTCCTTGAGCAAGACCCTTAACCCTCTGTGCTCCAGCGGGCGCCATATCATGGCCAACCCTGCGCTCTGACCACCAGCTACCAAACAACAAGCTGGGATATGCGTAGAAAGAATTTCACTGTACTGTAATGTATATGTGACAAATAAAGGCTTTCTATTCTGCTTCTTCTTCTTACTGAGAAAAAAACATTAAATTAAATTCATTAAATTATTTACCTTTTAAAATGCTAAAGATTACAAATCCCAACGATCAACAATTTCATTCTGATGCAGCTCAGTTTCGAAAAAAATATAAAAAGTTTTCCGAGGGTTTGAAATTATTTGCGTTAGAACGTTAACTTAGAGCGCAACGTAGTGGACAAATCAAAGTAATCGTAAAGAAAATCGAATGGAATCCGTTACTTTAGTTTTATAAAGTCGTTGACAAATTAACCTTCACAACACGGTTTATAATCATACTATAAGCTTCACAACACTGTTTATAATCATACTATACACTTCACAACACTGTTTATAATCATACTATAAGCTTCACAACACTGTTTATAATCATACTATAAGCTTCCCAATACTGTTTATAATCATACTATAAGCTTCACAACACTGTTTATAATCATACTATAAGCTTCACCTCACTGTTTATAATCATACTATAAGCTTCACAACACTTTATAATCATACTATAACCTTCAAAACACTGTTTATAATCATACTAAAAGCTTCACAACACTGTTTATAATCATACTATAAGCTTCACAACACTGTTTATAATCATACTATAAGCTTCACCAACACTGTTTATAATCATACTGTTTATAATCATACTATAAGCTTCACCTCACTGTTTATAATCATACTATAAGCTTCCCAACACTGTTTACAATAATACTATAACCTTCCCACCACTGTTTATAATCATACTATACACTTCACAACACTGTTTATAATCATACTATAAGCTTCACAACACTGTTTATAATCATACTATAAGCTTCACAACACTGTTTATAATCATACTATAAGCTTCACAACACTTTTATAATCATACTATAACCTTCAAAACACTGTTCACAACACCGTATAATCATACTATAAGCTTCACAACACTGTTTATAATCATACTATAAGCTTCACAACACTGTTTATAATCATACTATAAGCTTCACAACACTGTTTATAATCATACTATAAGCTTCACAACACTGTTTATAATCATACTATAAGCTTCACCAACACTGTTTATAATCATACTATAAGCTTCCCAACACTGTTTATAATCATACTATAAGCTTCACAACACTGTTTATAATCATACTATAACGCTTCACAACACTGTTTATAATCATACTATAAGCTTCACAACACTGTTTATAATCATACTATAAACTTCACAACACTTTTATAATCATACTATAAGCCTTCAAAACACTGTTTATAATCATACTATAAGCTTCACAACACTGTTTATAATCATACTATAAACTTCACAACACTGTTTATAATCATACTATAACCTTCAAAACACTGTTTATAATCATACTATAAAGCTTCACAACACTGTTTATAATCATACTATAAACTTCACAACACTGTTTATAATCATACTATAACCTTCAAAACACTGTTTATAATCATACTATAAAGCTTCACAACACTGTTTATAATCATACTATAAACTTCACAACACTGTTTATAATCATACTATAAGCTTCACAACACTGTTTATAATCATACTATAAGCTTCACAACACTGTTTATAATCATACTATAAACTTCACAACACTGTTTATAATCATACTATAAGCTTCAAACCAACACTGTTTATAATCATACTATAAGCTTCACCAACACTGTTTATAATCATACTATAAGCTTCACAACACTGTTTATAATCATACTATAAGCTTCCCAACACTGTTTATAATCATACTATAAGCTTCCCAACACTGTTTATAATCATACTATAAGCTTCACCAACACTGTTTATAATCATACTATAAGCTTCACCAATACACTGTTTATAATCATACTATAAGCTTCACCAACACTGTTTATAATCATACTATAAGCTTCCCAACACTGTTTATAATCATACTATAAGCTTCACAAC
Source organism: Kryptopterus vitreolus (assembly GCA_030449085.1). Taxonomy (NCBI): domain Eukaryota; kingdom Metazoa; phylum Chordata; class Actinopteri; order Siluriformes; family Siluridae; genus Kryptopterus; species Kryptopterus vitreolus. The sequence continues at coordinate 14,262,603 of JACRUU010000024.1, forward strand.
ACTGTTTATAATCATACTATAAGCTTCACAAACACTACTATAACCTTCAAAACACTGTTTATAATCATACTATAAGCTTCACAACACTGTTTATAATCATACTATAAACTTCACAACACTTTATAATCATACTATAACCTTCAAAACACTGTTTATAATCATACTATAAAGCTTCACAACACTGTTTATAATCATACTATAAACTTCACAACACTTTATAATCATACTATAACCTTCAAAACACTGTTTATAATCATACTATAAGCTTCACAACACTGTTTATAATCATACTATAAGCTTCCCAACAACACTGTTTATAATCATACTATAAGCTTCACAACCCTGTTTATAATCATACTATATGCTTCCCAACACTGTTTATAATCATACTATAAACTTCACAACACTGTTTATAATCATACTATAAGCTTCCCAATACTGTTTATAATCATACTATAAGCTTCCCAACACTGTTTATAATCATACTATAAGCTTCACCAATAATCACTGTTTATAATCATACTATAAGCTTCACCAACACTGTTTATAATCATACTATAAGCTTCACAACACTGTTTATAATCATACTATAAGCTTCAACTAACACTGTTTATAATCATACTATAAGCTTCACAACACTGTTTATAATCATACTATAAACTTCACCAATAATCACTATAACCTTCAAAACACTGTTTATAATCATACTATAAGCTTCCCAACACTGTTTATAATCATACTATAAGCTTCCCAACACTGTTTATAATCATACTATAAGCTTCACAACACTGTTTATAATCATACTATAAGCTTCACAACACTGTTTATAATCATACTATAAGCTTCACAACACTTTATAATCATACTATAAGCTTCAAAACACTGTTTATAATCATACTATAAGCTTCACAACACTGTTTATAATCATACTATAAGCTTCACAACACTTTTATAATCACATACACTGTTTATAATCATACTATAAGCTTCCCAACACTGTTTATAATCATACTATAAGCTTTTTAACACTGTTTATAATCATACTATAAGCTTCACAACACTGTTTATTATCATACTATACACTTCCCAACACTGTTTATAATGATACTATACACTTCCCAACACTGTTTATAATCATACTATAAGCTTCACCAACACTGTTTATAATCATACTATAAGCTTCACAACACTGTTTATAATCATACTATAAGCTTCACAACACTGTTTATAATCATACTATAAGCTTCACAACACTGTTCTAGTGAACATGGGTCAAATCTGGATGTAGACAACATTGGAGAAAGACAGTACAAACTTCAGTTTATGAGCTTTCATAAAGGGTTTGTAGTATCCATGCCTGGAACACTACAGCAACAGCATACAGTATTTCAAGGCTTCGAAATGTGCAGTCCTCAAAACAGGAAGGACACTTCTTTATCTAAATTCTTGTCTATGATTACTGCACATAGGCTACAGATGTGTTCCTTAGAAAAGAAATCTCATGTACAAACAACATAACGGCTATAACTTTATTCGTCTGTTTGTGAGTTCTATTGTCTATTGTATACAGCCGTCAATAAGTAGCTTTCACTGCTGAATCACCTTAGTCTTGGCCTGGATGGGTGCTCCCTGGTCTAGGAGGATCTCGATGACTCGCACATGGCCGTTCCTGGCAGCACAGTGTAGCGGGGTCAGCTCATCCTGCCAGGAAAAAATAACATATTTCAATATACCATAAATTAATATGTTTCTAATACTTTATCTAACTGTAGCAGATGTTATGACAGATGTTCTCTAAAAATCTCTCCCTGTAATAAAGTTATTGATTCTTTAATATTTCTGGAATTTTTTCTTTCAATATTCATTTCAGTGTTACTTTGTTTAATGGTTGTTTTAATTGTAAAATATGGGACGTGGCTCCTTTAAGAGTTCTGTTCCGGTTGCTTTTCCACATAAACTGGTGATACATTTAGGTTATACAGAAGCGCATTGCATTCCCAAAAGGAAAAATCCGTAATACTGATTTGAGAATGCCGTGAGGAGATCATACGTGTTGTGAATGCGCAGTTAGTAGGCGTAACTCTGGGAAATTTAGGAAGTGTGAGTGGATATACTGAAGTTTTTTTAGTCATTTGTTCTTTTTTTGTTCTTTGTTGTTCGGATTTCGTTTAATCGCCAAAACAACGCAGAGTGAAGGAGCAGATCACTCACATAGTAACGCACACTGCGTTAATCACGGGTTAATAACATTAGTGCCATTAAAGCAAAGTTGTGTTAACATTAATAGTGCATGAACTTTGATAGCACTATATATATATATATATATATATATATATATATATATATATATATATATTACATTAAAAGGTCTTATGTAATTTAACTACAAAATATAGTATATAAATATATATATAAAGTTATGATGTTTGGAAAAAAGTAATCAAATGTAATCAGTTACTTTACTTACTAAAGTAATTGAAATGTTACACTATTTATTAAATTTTCAATATTTTATTTAATCTATTACATTTCCAACACAGTGTTTATATATATATAATTATATATAGATATATATATATATATATATATATATATATATATATATATATATATATATATATATATATATATATATATATAGTTCCACTGCACCAGTTTCCTTAAAATAGTGTTTGTGTAAACCCTTTGCCAAGACAGTTTCGTAAGATTTCAAGGAAAAAGAAAATGCGACTTGAATTAATCACCCCACCACACCACTTGGCATTTGAATCCTAGCTTGAACTGTACATACGAAATACCTGATTTACTCCCAGGAGGACAAAAATAGGCCATCCTGTGTAAGCAAGACATAAATAACCCAGCAGTCTAGTTTGCAGAAATTCCATACTGTATCTGATAAACGAACCATCCGCAAGACTGTAGGAGGCATAAGCAAAAAGGGGCAAACAGATATTCTACCTTTGTCCTGGCATCTATCTGTGCTCCTCTGTCCAAGAGTAGTCGTACCATAATTACATTTCCCCTTCGGGCAGCAATATGCAAGGGAGTGATGCCATTCTGTGATCAGCCACAAACAAAAAAACAAACAAACAAAACAGAAGTTTCATTTAGTCGTGTCTGAAATACACTGAATTCAACAACAGGGTCTCTTTTGCACATCACTGTCACACTGTTAACAAATTCAGTATTGTAACATTGTTTTTTTAAACGTTTTCCAAATGCACATGGCATTGTATATAGCTGTCCAGTAGGTGATGTTATGTTATTAGTAGTTGATGTTATTTTGTGTTTGTATATTTGTCCTGCACTGTCTCGTGTTGTTTGTTCCACACTGTTTTGTTTTGCGCACTAGATTGCACACGATGCACTTTATGCGGCCGCAGCGCTGTGTTTTGTAGCTCTATGTTGTGTGATGTGAATTTGTTGTTTTATGGAGTAACAAGGTCATTGGAGAAACATTGTCTCATTTTACTGTGTACTTTGTGTATATATATATATATATATATATATATATATATATATATATATATATATATATATATATATATATATATATATACACATTTACATTTACAGCATTTGCCAGACGCCCTTATCCAGAGCGACTTACAACTGAGCAATTGAGGGTTAAGGGCCTTGCTCAAGGGCCCACTAGTGGTAGCTTGGTGGTGGTGGGGTTTGAACCCGTGATCTTCTGGTCCTACACGACCTAGGAGGTGAGGTTTGAACCAGGACCAAGGGGCTCTGTGTTACCCACTACACCAGACTGGAGGGCATATATATATATATATATATATATATATATATATATATATATATATGAAGCATTTTTCCTATACTATTACTTATATTGATATTTATAGATCGCAGATTCACATCATGTTTTGAACCATCGAGACTCATCAAAGTAAATAGGATGGAAACGAGCACCAACCTTTGGCGTGAAGTTCACATTGGCTCCCCTGTTTATCAACAGCTGTGCGACGCTCAAATTCTCATAATGTGCTGCGATGTGGAGTGGCGTGAACCCGGTCTACAGGAGTGAGGGAAACGAGACATTGACAGAGGGAAGAAAAAAAAGGGCGTAAATGCTTAAATACATAAACACATAGTATAAAACCTAATGAGATCAGGATAGAGGACGAATATCACATGATACTGTTTCCTAAATCCATGCATCAGCAGCTGTGAGCAAAGTATACCTGAATAGAGGATGTTGACCAAGGTCACCTTTTTTTTTTTATTCCAAACTGTCAAACACCTGCAAATGGATACACACACACACACACACACACACACACACACACACACACACACACACACACACACACACACACACACTAACGCTACCTTGCTAAGAACGTCTGGATTGGGGTCGTTCTGTAGCAGCACAGCTGCGGTGCGCGTGTCGTCATTGCGGGCGGCGATGTGGAGCGCGGGAAGGCGCACTTTACCCTTCGTTCCGTAGTTAATAAGGAGAGCCACGACGTTCTCGTGACCTTGCTGCAGCGCCACAGCCAGCGGTGTGAAGCCGTCCTGAGATATCACAGAGGAGAGCGAATGTTACAACAGGAGGTCTTTACAGAACCTACTGTGCCTCTGATTTATGTTCGAAAACAGCTAAAATCACCAAATAGCACCATAATAAATAAAATCTGAAATAATAACATCCCTCAATTTTATCACTTTATTCATCTTTAAAAAGTGCTCCTTGGAATGTGAGTACCAACACTGATCTCTAATCGATTATTATTTGTCAATTACATAATTATGGTGTTTACTCAACAAGAACAATAGTGTCCAGTGATTGATCGTTGCAAACAATAGCAATACATGTGAATGATCACTAACTAACTGTAACATGTTATAATTCTATACATTTCTCTCAAAATCTCTCCCTTTAATAACATTATTGATGATTTCATATTTATTTTACTCTGGAAATGATTCTTTCAATAATTATTTCTTACTTAATACTTTGTTTAGCGGTTGTTGTAATTGTAAAATATGGGGCGTGGCCCCTTTAAGAATTCTGTTCCGGTTGCTTTTCCATATGAACTGGTGATACGTTTAAGTTCTTTATACATACGTATACCCTTATTCATATATACACCATGTGTACATTCTATTGCACCTTTGTACAATCACTATCACCTCTGTAATTATGAACCTATTATTTGTAATGCTGCTATTTATTGTAAATAGGCCACTTATGCAATTCTGTTTAGCTGCATTTCATTGGCTATAATATTTTTTGTTTAAATCATTCTAATAAGTGATTCTTTTTATACATTATGTGACAGGTGAATATTGTGGCGTCTCTCACTTCAGTAGGGAGGCTCTGATTGGCTCCGTTCTCCAAGAGGAACTTCACGACCTCTAAGTGGTTCTCCTGTGCTGCCATGTATAAGGGACTGAACCCTTTCTGGAAAATAAGCATTCAAAATAAAACAAACTTCAACACCTCATATACTGAGAGCAGCCCAGAGCAACGGTTCAATGAGTCTTTGACATTCACAGACGGACCTGAGACTGGGCATTGACATTGGCACCGTAATGGACCAGCTCAGCAACAACCTTCTCCTGACCAGCTAGTGCAGCAATATGTAGTGCAGTATTTCCTTTCTGTGAGCAAGAGAAAGGATCAAGTAAACATACAACGACACATTTATATGCACTTTATTTACATATCTTAGCAACAATAAAATGTGTTTTCAACAAGCAGGTCATGTGCATATGTGTGTGTGTGTGTGTGTGTGTGTGTGTGTGTGTGTGTGTGTGTGTGTGTGCACTACTAGGATATTTTTACTCATTTGAACACTTTTATGGTAAATGTTCAATTTCAATATTTACAAAAGTTAAGTAGTTGGGTTGCTTTTTCAGTATCCATGCTAAAAATGTCCTATGTGATGAGGTGTTAAGATAGTTGATATTGTTTTAAATATGCGATGATATTTTGTTTGGATTTTACAGTAAAAGTGCCATTACACCGGTTTTAGGAGATTGAGTTGCGTTTTCCATTGTGTTTGGAATATCAGGCATGCATTTGTGAGATTCCACCTGGTATAGACACCTGGTATGCACAGAGTGCAGGGTAAAAGCAAAAGGGCCAACGAGTACTTCCGGTCTGTTGGAAAACCATTTCATGTGACTTCCTTCCTTCCTTCCTTCATTCATTCATTCATTCATTCATTCATTCATTCATTCATTCATTCATTCATTCATTCATTCATTCATTCATTCATTCATTCATCTTCTACCGCTTTATCCGATCTTGCCTCGGGTCACGGGGAGTCTGTGCCTATCTCAGGCATCTATGCCAACCCATCGCAGGGCACACACACACACACATTCATACACTAGGGACAATTTTCCAAGGTGCCAATCAACCTACCGTGCATGTTTTTGGACCGGGAGGAAACCGGAGAACCCGGAGAAAAAACCCCTGAGGGGGTGAACATGCACAAACTCCACACCGAGACGGGAATCGAACCCGGACCCTGGCGGTGTGAGGCAAACGTGCTAACCACTAAACCACCGTGCCCCTGACTTCCTTCATGAAGTGACAGAATGCCATGAGTGTGCAAAGTAGTAATTAGAGCAAAGAGTGGCATTTGTGGCATATGTATAGTTCGATACCTTCGTTGAGAATGTAAGTACTCATGGAAATAAAGAAAGCCCTTAAGCGAGAAGGCTTTTGGCTGGTATGTGTGCATTCTGTAATATGTTTACGTTATATGTAGCCTAAGGTAGCCTTGTTACTCATATCGCATGCTTGTTATTCAGTGAGTGGTGGTATAATACCTTCGTCGTGCCCTCTAGGTCGATTCCATTGTGCAGCAGCTCCAGCACCATCTTAACATGGCCTTCTTTCGAGGCCAAGTGCAACCCGTTTAGACCATTCTGCCAACAAAACAACAGCAAACAGGTTGGAAACCTAATCTGTTCAGCATGATGTACACTTAACAGAGCCAGACGGTCATAGTTAAGTCAAAAAAAGGTCTGTTTGGGAAATGAATAAGAGTATTGAAGGTGAAATGCTCTCTTCTGCTGGAAATACTTAAAACCCATCGAATTGCAATGTCAAATATATATATATATTATAATCCATACAGAAAAGCACACACAGTCGTGTGAATGTCACCCGTAACTTTGTGGGTGCCAAAGCAAGGCCAATGATTCAGGGGAATCCAAACATGCTTTTATTGTCATTAATTACAACCATTTCCTCATTACAGCACACCAACAACATGGTAAACACAGCTGCACTCATACAAACATCAATAGACAAACAGGGACACACAAACACAGGGTGTTTCATTCTCATTGCTCAGTTTGTTCTGTGCTGGATGAACAGTTTATTATTAACGTCATCTCAGCGGCAATGTTGTTACACTTCTCAATATTCTCACAATCAAATCAACATTTCATCCAAAGAATCAACCAAAAAAGCAACCATACACAATACGCAACACTGGGACTCATGCTCCTACCTGATTGGCTAAATTGATGTCGATCCCATTTTTGATGTGATCCAGAGCCTTGTCCAGATTACCTGAGCGCGCTGCACGCAGAAAACTGGTCGATGCGTCCGCCTGTTTGGGAAAAACACACAGGAAATATGTAAAGAAAAAATAACGTATAGTGCCCAACACACCAGCAGAGTTAAGGAACTGAATGATTCCTCGACCAAAATCCCATATTGAATTGTATTGTTTATTAACAATAAAAATATGCCTACATTTCTCCAAATCAAATTTAAGCATTGCAAACATTCATTCATTCATTCATCTTCTAGCGCTCTATCCGATCTTCCCTCGGGTCACGGGGAGTCTGTGTCTATCTCAGGTGTCTATGGGCATTAAGGCAGGATACACCCTGGATGGAATGCAAACCCATCGCAGGACACACACACACACACACACACATTCACACACACACATTCATACACTAGGGACAATTTTCCAAGGTGCCAATCAACCTACCGTGCATGTTTTTGGACCGGGGAGGAAACCGGAGAACCCGTAGAAAAACCCCCTGAGACACGGGGAGAACATGCACAAATCGAACCCCGATGGGTTGGCATTCCATCCAGGGTGTATCCTGCCTTAATGCCCATAGGCACCTGAGATAGACACAGACTCCCCATGACCCGAGGGAAGATCGGATAAAGCGCTAGAAGATGATTGAATGAATGATGTTTTACATGTATGGCCAGGGCTTAGAGCTCAACTGAAACACAACTCTACTTTGTATAATTGTATAGTTTCTTTAATATATATTTTTTTTGTATTTTTTGATGGTTCCGTGTGACAGAGTGACCTGTCCCTGAAAGCAGCAAGTTGAAAACACACTATATATACGCGAACTTTCTCCTCTGTTTACTGCTACTGTTTACGCCGGACAGCATACCGCTCGCATACACGAAACACAAACGCACGTCATTATTTCCAGAACCCCAACAATATAACCACACTCACACACACAATGACTAAAGTGACTTTCTTTATTTGTTTAAAACAATGCTGTTAGTACTGTTTGTAGCGGTATGTATTATTTTGATTAAATTTAACACTCGCCTGTTTGGTACATCCATCTTTCCCGGTTGAATTTATTTGCAGCCAACCAGAGTGTTGGAAATAACCGGCTTTTAAGCATCAGCGCTGCACCAAACATGTGCAGAACCCGGAAGGCGACAAATCCATTAGAGCAGGGGTGTTGAAGGATATTCCAAGTGGAAAATATTCTTAAAAGCATTTTGTTAATAGTTGTATTTTTATTTTTCTGTTATTATCTTTGTCATTTCCATGACCGGCCATAATTCGTAAAATATCAACTTGTTTTATATTATTGTATGGTATGTTTTATGCTGTAGCGTCCCCCTCCTTAACGCAATTGGGTGAGTCCAGGGGAGGGGCTTTAGCTTTAAAACCCAGTACCCTACAGTAGTTCAGGGTGGGAGTTGTTGGGAGCTGTGAGAGAGGTGGAGGTGTGATTAAAGGGCTATTGTGAGTAATGCACACTTGTAGGTGCAAATAACTTGTCTCTCTCTCTATATATATATATATATATATATATATATATATATATATATATATATATATATATATATATATATTATATTGATATATTGATTGATTGATTGATAGATAGATTTTTTTTCCCTCTAGCATTGTTTTCTTTTCTTCCCCCTTTTTCTGTTGTGTCCCTGGGACTTGTGAATATTCTTGGACTTTTTTCTTTTGGGCACTGTAAATAAACATCACTTTACACCATACCATCAGGTCGAGTATTGCCATCATTTTGGTAGTAGCGAACCCGAAAGGCTGCTCTACCACATTTGGTGTCAGAAGTGGGGTGGCTACTCTCCGGACTGTGCCAAGAGGACGGAAGGCTAAGATGGTGCTTCGTTCCCAGGCCCAGGCATGGAAGAAGTGTTCCAACAGTTTCTGCAGGCACAGGAGCACCTCCAAGGAACGTTACCTCCAAGCACTGCAGACTCTGCAGGAGACCATGCGGCAGGCAGTCCAACTAGCTTCATCTCTTGGTCTAGAGAGTCCCCGGATGGAGCTACCCACACCAGCCCAGCGAAGAGGTAACAGGGCACTGAGTACACCAACACCCACCGGTCAGCTGGCATTCAGAACCGAGCCGAAGTTACCAAGCTTCCATCAGGGGGATGATATAGAGAGCTATCTGCATCGGTTCATGTGGCTCGCCAGAACCTGGAGGTGGCCAGAAGAAGAATGGAGCTACCAGCTGATTCCCCTGTTGACCGGGCAGGCATTGTAGGCCTACCTAGCAATGGATGAGGACCAAGCCGCAGTGTACAGTAGACTCAAGGAGGCACTGTTGGAAAAGTTCAATGTCTCTCCAGAGACCTATCGTCAGCGGTTTCGGGTAACCACAACCCCGGTTGGAGAGACGCCATCAGAGACATATAATCGGCTGAGGCACTTGTACCGCCGTTGGGTGCGACCAGAACTACACACCAAGGAAGAGATTGGAGAAATGATCATTCTGAAGCAGTTTCTCCGTGTCCTTCCATATGAGATCCAGGTATGGGTAAAGGAACAAGAGCCAAGAAAGGGGGTTATCCGCTGCAAAACTTACCCAACAATATCAGAACGCTCACCAGGAGGGTCGTCGACCTCCACCAATGAAACACGACCAGAGAAGTTCTGCCAGTGGATGGAGCACTGGAGACAACCGTCATGATGTTCAAGCCAGTAAGGGGGAAAAGGTCACAAGAGAACCCAAGTTGACGTGCTACTATTGTCAACAGCCAGGACACAAAGCAACCGTGTGCCCGGCAAGAAAAGCCAAGCTGACGGGGTTGGTACAGGAAGGAGGATGGTACAGTGAACTGTATGGGAAACCCCCAACTCATCATAGTGACTGTTAATGGGAAGGAGCTGAAAGCTTTGTTGGACACGGGGAGCTCAGTCTCGCTGGTAAAATGGTGTCATGTGGCCTGTGTGTCTGTTAACAATCACATCAGTGTTCAATGTGTTCATGGAGATGCGAAACAGTACCCCCTGGCAGAAATGAATATCGGTATTAATGGACAAGCATACTTGCTTACTGTGGCTGTCGTGGAGGATCTACCTGCCGACGTGATTTTGGGCCGTGATGTACCAGTGCTAACGGAGCTGGTACAGGCTAATGGTGAGGAGGAATGGTCGTACTCCGAGGCCCAGTTATCATGTCCTGCGGTCACCCGGGCTCGAGCTAAGGCAGGTCTGCAGCCATTGCCGGATATGGACAGTAGTTTGCTGCAAGGAGGGACCAAGGCACCCAGGAAATCACGTCGCCAGCGGCGTCTAGAGAAAGGACTTGGTACCCCAGTTCCAGAAGTTAAAACTGAAGGACTGGAGGCACATGGATGGACTGTACCTGGAAACATCGTAGCATTGCAGCGAGCGGATGAAACGTTAAAACCTTTGTTTGAGAAAGTGTCGCGAGATAAACAAGCAGATATCTGTGGGGAAAAGTATATCGTAATTAACGATATACTGTACATGTAAGCGTCTGATGTCACCCGGCTGGTGGTTCCAAAGTGTTGTCGCCCTGTGGTGTAGCATCTTGCACATACGGTCCCGTGGGCTGGACATCTGGCTTTACAAAAAACGTATGCATGCATCAGTTCACGATTTGTCTGGCCGTTGATGTATACAGATGTTCAAACCTACTGCGCCACATGCCCCACCTGTCAACAGACCAGTGCTGTGCCGAAACGGGACCGGGCACCGTTATAGCCATTGCCAGTGATCTCTGTCCCTTTCAGACGCATTGCCACGGACATAGTAGGGCCACTGGAAAAGAGGAGTACCGGATACCAGTTTATCCTAGTCGTCAGTGACTACGCTACTAGGTACCCAGAGGCATTTCCCCTCCACTCCATCACTACCCCAAGGATAGTCAACGCTCTCATTCAGCTGTTCTCTAGGGTAGGGATACCAGATGAAATCCTCACCGACCAAGGGACCAACTTCACCTCCAAGCTGATGAGACATCTCTACCAACAGCTGGGTATCACCGCCATCAAGACCAGCCCATATCACCCGCAGACAGACGGACTCATGGATCACTTTAATAAGACGCTTAAAAATATGCTGCGGAATTTTGTGTCAGAGACAGGAAGAGATTGGGATAAATGGCTACCCTTCCTTCTGTTTGCCTACAGGGAGGTGCCACAAGCATCTACAGGCTTTTCACCTTTCGAGCTCCTGTATGGGTGGCAGGTCCAAGGACCTCTGCATCTCCTCCGGAAAAGCTGGTAAGACCCTTGTTCATGGGAAAAGGGAACTGAAACGGGTATTGTACAGTACATCCTGGAGATGAGGGAGCGCATCGAGAGGTACAGAAAGCAGGCAGAGGTGAACCTCCAACAGGCCCAAAAAGCACAGAATACGTGGTAGACGCAAGCAGACTGACCCAGCCAGCAGAGGTAAACCTTGAACATCTAGGGGAACCCCAACAGGCTGAGTTGCAGACTCTCCTTGGTCAATACCGAGCGTTGTTTCGTCAGAGGCCTGGACGGACAGACCTTGTACAGCACAGGATCCGCCTGACCAATACAACACCATCTCGGTAAGACCGTATCGGCTACCTGAGAGGCTGGTGGCACCACTGAAAGCGGAAGTGGAAGTGAACAATGCTGGAGATGGGGGTTATAGAGCCATCAAACAGTGAATGGTGTAGCCCTGTGGTCATTGTCCCTAAGAAAGACAACACTCTTCGCATTTGCATTGACTTCCGTCGTTTAAATGCCCAGTCCGAGTTTGATGCGTATCCGATGCCACGCATCGACGACCTGCTAGAGAAGATCGGAAAAGCAAGATACGTAACCACCTTAGACCTGTGCAAGGGCTACTGGCAGGTGCCTCTAGAGAAGAGGTCCAGGCTCTACACAGCGTTCAGAACCCCCCCCCCCCCCAGGACTGTTCCAGTTCACAGTTCTTCCCTTCGGCCTACATGGGGCACCAGCAACGTTCCAGAGGTTGATGGACCAGGTGCTGCAAGGTGGGGAAGAATGGTCGGCCGCTTACTTGGATGATGTGGTGGTCCACAGTGAAACCTGGGCAGATCACCTGAGACACATAGATCAGACCCTGAGGAGGATCCAGGAGGAGGGCCTAACACTTAACGTAGCCAAATGTGCTTGGGCAAAGGCTCAAACGGACTACCTAGGATACAGCTTGGGCAATGGTAAGCTACGACCACAAGTGGACAAGGTGAAGGCAATCCGTAACAGCCAGAGACCGACAACCAAGAAGGAGATCAGGTCCTTCTTAGGACTGGTGAGATGATAATGGAGATGATACAGGCGGTTCATTCCGGATTTCTCCACTACTACGGCAGTGCCGTTAACCAACCTGCTGGCTAAGGCGGTGAAGAACCCGATACGCTGGACTGATGACTGTGAGGCAGCCTTTGTCACACTGAAGGAGAGGATGTGCGCTGGGCCTGTCCTACAGAGTCCAGACTTCACAAAGGGGTTCACCGTCCAGGTTGATGCTTCCTCGGTGGGGATTGGGGCAGTGTTGATGCAGGGCGAGGATGGCAACCAGAGGCCAGTCGCCTTCCTAAGTCGAAAACTGCTGCCCCGTACTCCACTGTGGAGAAGGAGTGCCTGGCAATAAAATGGGCCCTAGAGAGCCTGAGGTTTTACCTGCTGGGGAGAAAATTCACCCTGGAAACAGATCACAGAGCACTAACCTGGATCCATACCATGAAGGACCACAGCCAGATGGTACCTCTCCCTACAGCCATATCGCTTCCAGGTCAGACATCGTCCAGGGAAGCTAAACCTCACAGCTGACTACCTGTCCCGCAACCGGTCAACTTTTTACCCTAGTTAAGTCCTCCAACAAGGGGGCACGGTGGCTTAGTGGTTAGCACGTTCACCTCACACCACCAGGGTCCAGGTTCGATTCCCATCTCGGGCATGTGTGTGTGGAGTTTGCATGTTCTCCCCGTGCCTCAGGGGGTTTTTTTTCTCCAGGTTTTCCGGTTTCCTCCCCGGTTCAAAAAACATGCACGGTAGGTTGATTGGCACCTTGGAAAATTGTCCCTAGTGTATGAATGTGTGAGTGAGTGTGTGTGTGTGAGTGCGTGATGGGTTGGCATTCCATCCAGGGTGTATCCTGCCTTAATGCCCATAGACGCCTGAGATAGACACAGACTCCCCGTGACCCGAGGGAAGATCGGATAAAGAAGGATAAAGAGAATGAAAGGGAGCTAATCCTCACGAAACGATAATGGAATGAACTGCCTTCCAACATCACAACACACACACACACACACACACACACACACACAACACACACACACACACACACACACACACACACACACACACACACACACACACACACACACACACACACACACACACACACACACACACCACACACACACACACACACACACACACACACACACACACACACACACACACACACACACACACACACACACCACACACACACACACACACACACACACACACACACACACACACACACACACACACACACACACACACACACACACACACATCTCCCTGATAAAAAGCTATTTCATGGCTTCTCTTCTCCCAGTCAGTTATAATTGTTCTGCATAGCCGGACTGCCACTTATTATGCCACACTTGTTTTTCAGATCCCTCTTACATAATAGCTTTGATTCTTTCCTAAGCTTCTGAATGATATGTTTCTTCATATCAACACATTCTATATGGAGATACTTATAAAGACCAGTTCTTCTCATAAAAAGGAATTAGATACAGAACAGGGTGAGAAGTCACTGAGCAGAGAGAGAGAGAGAGAGAGAGAGAGAGAGAGAGAGAGAGAGAGAGAGAGAGAGAGAGAGGGCAGTGTCAGACCATAATCAAGCCCAGGGGACCTTATAAAAATATGCACTTCTACTTTTGAAAAGAAATACTTGCTGATTCCTACAGTGACCAAGAAGTTCTAAGCGCTAATTGATCCAATCTCAAACACTACCTACCGTTTCTGGTTTGTCTAATTGTCGTGTTTTCTGTTTTGCTAACGTGTTTCCGAACTTGTTATTTTGTTTTCAGATTTAATAATGTGTTTCTAAATTTGTTATTTTATTTTTAGATGCGTTATTTTGTTTTTCATATTTATTCATTTATTCATTCATTCATCTTCTAGCGCTTTATCCGATCTTCCCTCGGGTCACGGGGAGTCTGTGTCTATCTCAGGCGTCTATGGGCATTAAGGCAGGATACACCCTGGATGGAATGCCAACCCATCACACACACACACACATACACACATTCATACACTAGGGGCAATTTTCCAAGGTGCCAATCAACCTACCGTGCATGTTTTTGGACCGGGGGAGGAGGAAACCGGAGAACCCGGAGAAAAAACCCCTGAGACATGGGGAGAACCTGCACAAACTCCACACACACATGGGCGAGATGGGAATCGAACCCGGACCCTGGAGGTGTGAGGCGAACGTGCTAACCACTAAACCACCGTGCCTCCTGTTTGCTATGTTATTTCATGATTTGTTATTTGTTTTATTTTGTTTTTGTTTTTTAACTACTTTTTACACGCTTGACAAAAGTGTTGCCAGAACTAATCCCATAACTATTCCCAAAGTATGATTTTAATCAGGCGTAGCAATTGCTCAAGGGCCCACTAATGGCAGCTTGGTGGTGGTGGGGTTTGAACCTATGATCTTCCGGTCCAGAATCCGGAAGAGTATATCATTTATCCTTATACAATTTGAGCCTGTGGGAACAGAACAGAGAAAAACCCATCGCCGTTTGAAGCGTCAGAAAAAAACACACTGAATCCAGTAACAATGCAGAGAGACGCCATAATCTCTACCAAAATAAACAAAGTGTTATTGTTATTACAGGGAATTGTCCTGAACGACACAAACAATTAATTTCCAACCCAACAGGTCTTTCAGTTTCATCTATGAGCTACACAGATGGAGAATAAGGCAAAGAAAAAAGCTAAGACTGACGCAAATCACTGAGACACACACACAATAAAACACGCACACACACACACACACCAACATCAAGTACGCAGAAGAAGCAAAACCACAGGAAAGGCAAACACATACTGAAACTAACACAAACAACCACACACCAACAAATTCATATCAGGATGTAAATTCACACATGTTGTGTATACTCTGCCCTTAATGGAATTATGGGCTGCACAATTACTTATTTATCAATTAATCATATGTAAGGTGTGACTGATGCTAAAGAGCCTTGCAGACAGACAGTTAAAACACAGGCTTTTCATTCATTCATTCATCTTCTGCTGCTTTATCCGATCTTCCCTCGGGTCACGGGGAGTCTGTGCCTATCTCAGGCGTCTATGGGCATTAAGGCAGGATACAGCCCTGGATGGAATGCCAACCGATCGAAGGATACACACACACACACACACACACACACACACACACTCATACACTATAGACAATTTTCCAAGGTGCCAATCAACCTAGCGTGCATGTTTCTGTACCGGGAGCCACGCGGAGAACATGCAAACTCCACACACACATGACCGCCGAGACGGGAATCGAACCCGGACCATGGTGGTGTGAGGCGAACGTGCTAACCACCGTGCCTCCTTAACACAACTATGTGTTTGTTGTCATTAGCAGGACAGTGAGCTGACTAAATATTTGTTATATTTTCAACAATCCATACACTCGAGTCATTATCCATAAAATTGCTGACAACATATTTACACCGAATAAACAATGCTCAAAACACAAACAACACACAATGGTCAGAATGTGAATACAACAAACTTAGGATAAAAAAACATATATAAAAAACATGTATATAAGGAACACACACACACACACACACACACACACATATATATATATATATATATATATATATATATATATATATATATATATATATATATATATATATATATATATATATTACTGTGCAAAAGTTTTAGGCAGGTGTGAAAAAATGCTAGTATAACAAACGAATGCTTTCAGAAATATCAATATGATTGTTTATTTTTTGTCTGTTTACAAAATGCAACATGAACGAACAAAAGAAAAATCGAAATACAAATAAATATTTGGTGTTACTATATTTGGAAGTAGTGGAAGTGATGCACCCCCCCCCACAGAGTCCTGATCTCTACATCATGGAGTGTGTGTGGGATTTACATGAAGAGACAGAAGGATGTGAGAACGTCTACCATCCACAGAAGATCTGTGTTTACTTCTCCAAGATGGAACAAACAACCAGCCGAGTTCCTTCATAAACACTGTGTGTAAGTGTACCTAGAAGTGTTACTGCTGTTTTGAAGGTAAAATGTGTTCACAACAAATATTGATTTAATTTCCATTTTTCTTCATTCACTGCATTTTGTTCATTGATGAAAGTAAATAATGAACACTTCCATTTTTGAAAGTATTCTTTGTTTACAGCATTTTTTTCACACCTGCCTAAAACTTTTACATAGTACTTTATATATATATATATATATATATATATATATATATATATATATATATATATATATATATATATATATATATATATATCTATATGATCTAGCACCTTTTGAGAAACAATGCACTCAAGCCTTGATAATCATTTGCATTCATTGCATTTTCACACATTGTTGCTGCTTGCTAAAATGTCATTTACCTGTAAATATAGGTAATAATTAGTATAATTGTTGTCTAGTTTGGGTTATTACAACTCACACACACACACACACACACACACACACACACACACACACACACACACACACACACACACACACACGTGTACATGTACTGTTGTAATGTATGTGTATGTACAATAGTATAAACAATTAGCATTTGCAGGGACACACGGCTGCATTCGCAGATCCACACCCTGCTACAATGATGGTTCCCGAAACTGTAAATATGCTGATGCGGCATAAGTTTAGATTTCTGGAGATGATTCAAGCGAGAATGAAACTCACCCGGGCTCTGGGGTGGCGTTATGCGACACCAGCTTCTCTGACCAGGCGTCTATCTGTATATGTCTATAAATACATGCTAATTGACCTCCGCTATTATGAGAATCCATCCTTGTCAGGTCTAAGAGAGACTCAGAAAGAGGTGAATTGTGTGTGTGTGTGTGTGTGTGTGTGTGTACTTCTAAAGAACAAGTTAATCGAAACAGAACAAACTGTCTATGATTATCACAGACATGAATTTTGACATATGGCTTATGACATATACCCCATATGTTCCACTTCTTTTTTTTACATCACATATGTATTATAAATGGGGGGGGCACGGTGGTTTAGTGGTTAGCACGTTCGCCTCACACCTACAGGATCCGGGTTCAATTCCCGTCTCGGACATGTGTGTGTGGAGTTTGCATGTTCTCCCCGTGCCTCAGGGGGTTTTTCTCCGGGTTCTCCGGTTTCCTCTGGTCAAAAAACATGCACGGTAGGTTGATTGGCACCTTGGAAAATTGTCCCTAGTGTATGAATGTGTGTGTGTGTGTGTGTGTGTGTGTGTCCTGTGATGGGTTGGCATTCCATCCAGGGTGTATCCTGCCTTAATGCCCATAGACGCCTGAGATAGACACAGACTCCCCGTGACCCGAGGGAAGATCGGATAAAGCGCTAGAAGATGAATGAATGAATGAATGAATGTATTATAAATGTGCTGGACTCACACAGCTGGCCCGAGGACGGCGTTATCGGAGCTGTCGATCATCTTCTGTTACAAAATGATTCTATTTTGCCGAGCAAGGAGCAGTTAATGAAATTGTATTCGTGATACCGAGACTGACGTCCATGACGTGAGGAATTACCTCATGCCATAACTCTGCCTGTGTAATTAAGATATCGTTAATCTAGCCAACGAGCAGTGCGCCTGTGAATGACGATACTTAGTGAAAAGAATTCACTTAAACACGTACTAAAAATAGTGTCGCGGACGTCACAGCTAGTGTGGATGTGAAGAACCCCAGTAATGAACCCTCCTGGGTTTAACATTGAGAGCCACTTTTATGGAAAGTAAGGAGTCTTAGTAGCTCTCACTCGCACACACACACACACACACACACACACACACACACACCCTAACGCATCTGCATCCTTATTTAAAGAATGGCTCGCTGGGTATTTTTTTTCAGGGTGAGGAACCACAGACCCGCAACAGTAGCATAGAGAGAGAGAGAGAGAGAGAGAGAGAGAGAGAGAGAAGGTCATGGTGTTCAGCAGATCTATAAATACATGATCTATGATTATCCCCACTACCAGCTACCGCCTCCATAACACACATAGCATGCTGAGCCCAATCTGTAAGAACAATAGAGTATAACATCAGCTGGATGTAATCATGTTACCATCAAAATAGATGGAAAACCATAAACAATATGTATTTACGGCATTTCCGCAGACGCCCTTATCGAGAGTGACACACAACGGAGCAAATGAGGGTTAAGGGCCTTGCTCAAGGGCCCACTAATAGCAGCTTAGTGGTGGTAGGATTTGAACCTGCGATCTTCCGGGCCTTTAACCACCGAGCTCCAACCGCCCTGTGTTTTTTTTTTTTACATGACTACAGCTGTAGTTTCTCGGGATGATTGCGTGTTGTTTCACTAAAATATCATTTATTGTCTGCATCATGTAACATTTATTTATTCATGTGTAGAAATGGATTGTTACAAGCAGGAAAAGGGGGGCACGGTGGTTTAGTGGTTACCACGTTCGCCTCACACCGCCAGGGTCCGGGTTCGATTCCCGTCTCGGCCATGTGTGTGTGGAGTTTGTGCATGTTCTCCCCGTGCCTCAGGGGGTTTTTCTCCGGGTTCTCCGGTTTCCTCCCCCGGTCCAAAAACATGCACGGTAGGTTGATTGGCACCATGGAAAAATGTCCCTAGTGTATGAATGTGTTTGAATGAATGAATGAATGAATAACGTGAGCATTTTCAAGCATAGAACTACTATCTTAGCTGCTTATTATCAATAAATTTTTATCAATATTATCAATAAATTCTAAATTGTTATGGTGTAAGACATATTACCTTTGTTTATTTGGTATATTTAACTTTTTTTTTAATTCTTGCCACTCATTTGGTAAAATGTAATCAATTCCAAACATTTATTTATTTAATACGAAAGTTCAATAAAATCATAATAAAACATACATTTTAATCAAATAATTTAATAAATTTGCAGTCTTTGTTTGTATCATATCATTCATTCATTCATTCATTCATCTTCTACCGCTTTATCCGATCTTCACTCGGGTCACGGGGAGTCTGTGCCTATCTCAGGTGTCTATGGGCATTAAGGCAGGATACACCCTGGATGGAATGCCAACCCATCGCAGGGCACACACACACATTCACACACATTCATACACTAGGGATAATTTTCCAAGGTGCCAATCAACCTACTGTGCATGTTTTTGGACCGGGGGGGAAAACCGGAGAACCCGGAGAAAAACCTCCTTGAGGCACGGGGAGAACATGCAAACTCCACACACACATGACCGAGACGGGAATCGAACCCGGATCCTGGCGATCCAGGCGAATGTGCTAACCACTACGCCACCGTGCCTCACACTGTATCATATCATTTGAAAGATTTGATAAAGTTGTATTAATATATTTTGGTGCACTCCGACACATAACCAGTGCTGTTTTCTGAGACCATGAGGTATGTTTTGCACATCAGGGGTGATCAGTCATTGGCTCGTGCCCAAGGAGATTCGTTTCTATGGATTACTAATCCTTTAATCTTTCCAACATGTCTGACATAATCCGAGTCATACCACCACTTTCAACACTCTTCAACAATATCTGCATACGTTCTCCCCTCCCAGAGAAGAGCAAACAGCAGCATCAACACCTGAGTTCATATTTCATTCATTCATTCATCTTCTACCGCTTTATCCGATCTTCCCTCGGGTCACGGGGAGTCTGTGCCTATCTCAGGCGTCTATGGGCATTAAGGCAGGATACACCCTGGATGGAATGCCAACCCATCACACACACACACACACATTCATACACTAGGGACAATTTTCCAAGTTGCCAATCAACCTACCGTGCATGTTTTTGGACCGGGAGGAAACCAGAGAACCCGGAGAAAAACCCCCTGAGGCATGCTGAGAACATGCAAACTCCACACACACATGGCCGAGACAGGAATCGAACCCGGACCCTGGCGGTGTGAGGCGAACGTGCTAACCACTAAACCACCGTGCCCCTGGGATCACTATAATCCAAATAAATTTATTTCACACATTTCTCACATAGCTCATAGAAAATGTATCATACAGTCAAAACGTATATATTTCTGGAATCCGTGGGTCAAAACACAGAAAATCCTCATTGACGGTTTTTATGCTGCAAAATTTGCTTTTCCTGTAAAAATTGGTTATGTTAAAAACCTACTTTTGCGATCTAGTCCTCATATGTTTGTGGCGTCAGAACAGAACCAGCGTCGAAATGTTCAGCAGACATATCTTATCAATAATGATCAAAAAACCATTCAGCTTCACTCGCTTCAAAGTAGGCGGGGCCACATTGACACAAATAGCTATAACTCCTGAACGCAATGAGATATCGTCAGGAAACTTGTCATATCTCTGTATGTCCTGTATCCTTGGTCAAATCCCGAAAATTGTGTAGCTTTGCCAATTAAAGGCGCTAAAACAAAGAAACAAACTATTCACTTTTCTTTGAATAGCGCTACTTGGTGCAAAAGCAATGCAATAGCCACTGGGGGAGCGATATCAAGTCTTTCAAGAGTGCAATGAGACATTACAGAGCAAATGGGAGTCCAAAATCTCTGTCTTTGTCCTGTAGTGCCTCAGATGCTCGAACCCCGCCGATCGCTGCTTGCAGCTATAGTTTGGTTTGTGTTTATGCCGTAACCCTTCTGTTTTTTCTGCCGCCCCTTTATTAAAAACGTATTATTTGAACTCAGTTTACGTCCTGCATTTAGGTCCTCTAATCCCCTCCCGCACCTCCCTGACATGGACTTTGACCATGAGATTCTTCACTCTCCTTCCAGTGTACATATTATACACGGTGCCCTCATTATCTGGCAGCTTCTCTCTGTCCTTGTGTTCTTCCGTGCCAAACCCTTCACCTGCATGGCTTTTGATGGTAATGATTGATAGCAGAGCTTCTGCCATGTGATGATTCTCTTGCTGCATCGACCTTCAGCAAACGAAGCTCTAACTTGCTGGATCCTCGGACCACATGGGTTTTACAGACCCTACAGCATAAACGTTCCAACCTGATATGTTACAAAATAAGCATCAATAACATTTAGAATGCATGCAGTGTTTCACAGACACACACACACACACACACACACACACTACTGCACATTCAAGGTGCCCATGAATATTTGAACATCCCCCCACTCAAGAGCGACTCATTGATTTTATATTCTCTCTGTGTGTTGTGAAGTTCTCCAGGCTGGAGGCTGGAAACTCACTTTCTTAGAGAACGAAACAGTAAAGCGTACAATGTCATCCATATCATAATGGTGATGTATATAACTTTATACAGAATTATTATTATTATTATTATTATTATTATTATTATTATTATTATTATTATTATTCATTCATTCATTCATTCATCTTCTACCACTTTATCCGATCTTCCCTCGGGTCACGGGGAGTCTGTGTCTATCTCAGGCGTCTATGGGCATTAAGGCAGGATACACCCTGGATGGAATGCCAACCCATTGCAGAGCACACAGACACACACACACACACACACACACACACACACACACACACACACATTCACATTCACATTAGGGACAATTTTCCAAGGTCCCAATCAACCTACCGTGCATGTTTTTGAACCGGGGGAGGAAACCGGAGAACCGGGAGAAAAACCCCCTGAGACACGGGGAGAACATGCACAAACTCCACACACACATGGCCGAGACGGGAATTGAACCCGGACCCTGGAGGTGTGAGGCGAACGTGCTAACCACTAAGCCACCGTGCCCCACTTATTATTATTATTATTATTATTATTATTTTTATTATTAATCGCCTCACAGAGTAAAACACTGCAGTGCATCTATTAGATCAGGGGTCACCAACCTTTTTGAACCTGAGAGCTACTTCATGGATACGGAGTCATACAAAGGGCTGCCAGTTTGACGCACTCTTCTGAAATAACACATTTGCCTTTAGTTATATATTATAATTAATGACACTGATGATTTCTCACAATAAGTATTGTGAGTTCACAATGAGTTAATTAACATTTTTTATGCATCTCACTGATGAGTTATTAGAACAGGCCTCAGAGCTACTCATGTGGTCCTTGGGGGCGACCTGGTGCCCGCTGGCACCACGTTGGTGACCCCTGCATTAGATGCTTAAAGACGAAATCATAGAATGCACACCGGTCCAGTGCAGACATTATCTGATATTTGTACGTTTACACATTAAAACAAATTAAAGGAAAATAAAAGCAGAAGAAGAACTGAACCCTGATTAAACCTGGAAATGAACGATGTACGGCCTTGTTCTAAAAGATATTGACAGATTTTGATGGTGAAGTGACAACGTTTCTAACAGAATTTCCCAAAAGGTGTTTAGATCTAAGTGTGAAGAATATTACATCAGATAGCAAATGTTTCGTCGTTGGATAAAGAGGATCAGTTTAAAGGTTCACTTTGTAGTGATTTGAAGTAATGAAGTCATTTTGTAATGAAGTAAATTATATATATATATACATTCATTCATCTTCTACCGCTTTATCCGATCTTCCCTCGGGTCACGGGGAGTCTGTGTCTATCTCAGGCGTCTATGGGCATTAAGGCAGGATACACCCTGGATGGAATGCCAACCCATCGCAGGACTCACACACACACACACACACACACACACACACACATTCACACACACATTCATTCATACACTAGGGACAATTTTCCAAGGTGCCAATCCACCTACTGTGCATGTTTTTGGACCGGGAGGAAACCGGAGAACCCAGAGAAAAACCCCCTGAGACACGGGGGGAACATGCACAAACTCCACACACACATGGCCGAGATGGGAATCAAACCTGGACCCTGGAGGTGTGAGGCGAACGAACGTGCTAACCACTTAAGCCACCGTGCCCTTATATATATATATATATATATATATATATATATATATATATATATATATATATATATATATATATATATATATATATATACATTCTTAGAACATATCTGACATATATCAGTGTTGTATAGTGTTGTACAGTGTTGTATACAAATTCTTTACATGCAAAGGTTAGTGTATTTTTATGCTTACACATGCACATTATTAAACATGTCGACTCAAGCTTCCACTAGTTTTCTATTAGTTTCCTTCTCATGCTTAAATGAGGAGCTCTGAAATATTGATGTTGTGCGTCAGGCCCGTGCATACGCAATCCATTAGAAATAAGGTGCACTTTATCTTACTTTGAGATCCACTGCTTTGCCTCAGGTCTCCCGCAACAGGACTCCAAAGACAAGAATGAATGAATGGACACGATGCATTGCAGATACCCAACAGAAATAACACACACATACACACACAAACACACACACACACACACACACACACACACACACACACACACACTCTTCGAAAGAAGGCGGAGGTTTGTTTTGCCCGCATTTTCAATAATCTATAAGAAATGAAGGTTTTTTTGGCTGCAATCACAAAAGCAGAATAACAAAAAATAATGGATATTTTTTTATCATGAGCATCCTAGAATGCGGTCCATACTATTACCAACTATACATTAATGTGATGACATTCATTCATTCATCTTCTAACCTCTATATCTGATCTTCCTTCGGGTCACGGGGAGTCTGTGTCTATCTCAGGCGTCTATGGGCATTAAGACAGGATACACCCTGGATGGAATGCCAACCCATCACACACACACACACACACACACACACACACACACACACACACACACTAGGGACAATTTTCCATTTTTGGCAATCAACCTACCGTGCATGTTTTTGGACCGGAGGAAACCGGAGAACCCGGAGAAAAACCCCCTGAGGCACGGGGAGAACATGCACAAACTCCACACACACATGGCCGAGACGGGAATCGAACCCGGGACCTGGCGGTGTGAGGTGAACGTGCTAACCACTAAACCACCGTGCCCCGACAATGTGGTTACAATGACAAACAACTAAAATATTCTAACAAAGACCCTTATAGTGCACATAAACAAACCGAGAACAGACAAAACAGAAATGGTAGTGAGGAAAAGGTTCCCCACGAGAAAGGTGAAAATCAAAGGGATTCATTTCCTGCCCTTCAAAAGAAAGCGGTGCATAATAACACAATTTATGAAATTACACGGTTCGTGTATTTTTTTTTTGAATGAGAAGCCTTCGTGCAAATGTACAAACATTAAAACATGGCAATTACAATCACTTACTTTCAAATGACTATCATTCGGGCTTGTATTGTATTTGTACAGCGATTTCTTCTCTTTTACAGGAGCAGTATCTCTTCTACATCATACTGCTGCAGTTGGTTTCATGCCTTTCAATGCATGTTGATTTCTCCCAACTGCTTTCATTTCGGCATTATCACACGTCGGGTTTACCTTTTGTTACAGTCCACAGTATTAGCACTGTGCCTTTGAGCATTTTAGATTAGTTTGCATCTTGATTCTATCCCCCATTGTGGGATGAATAAAAGTTTCTCTTTTATTACCTTGCAGTGGAATCATTCATTCATTCATTCATCTTCTACCGCTTTATCCGATCTTCCCTCGGGTCACGGGGAGTCTGTGTCTATCTCAGGCGTCTATGGGCATTAAGGCAGGATTCACCCTGGATGGAATGCCAACCCATCGCACACACACACACACACACACACACACACACACACACACACACACACACTCTCACGCACACATTCATTCACTAGGGACAATTTTCCAAGGTGCAAATCAACCTACCGTGCATGTTTTTGGACCCGGAGGAAACCGGAGAACCCGGAGAAAAAACCCCTGACGTACAGGGAGAACATGCACAAACTCCACACACACACATGGCCGAGACGGGAATCGAACCCGGACCCTGGCGGTGTGAGGCGAACGTGCTAACCACTAAACCACCGTGATCCCTACCACTGATATTATTTTATAAAATTGTTTTATAAAATTTATTGCTTTT
The DNA here is from genome assembly GCA_030449085.1 of Kryptopterus vitreolus. NCBI lineage: Eukaryota > Metazoa > Chordata > Actinopteri > Siluriformes > Siluridae > Kryptopterus > Kryptopterus vitreolus. Next base: position 14,288,308 of record JACRUU010000024.1, read on the forward strand.
ACAATACAATACATACTTTCTGACATTTAAGCTCTTCTCTTTGTAATGTGCAATTTCAAATGAAGTCTTTTTCAAATAAATAAATTCAACAAAAAACGAATATAGTTCAGTTTCATATAATTGAATGTTAAACCAGCATCTTTTGAGCGGCCTTTTCAGTGGTGAAGGACTCATTCAGAGCCAGTGAACCATGCCGAGTACATTCACTACAGCGATTCGGTTTGAAAAAAAAAAGACTTAAAAATGAACAAAGGCAGACATGTCCAGGGGGAAGTGAGCCATTATAGGATGCACAGTCTTGAGGGTTGCAATCATTTTTTTGTGCACTGATACAGAGTTGAGGGGCACGGTGGCTTAGTGGTTAGCACGTTCGCCTCACATTGCCAGGGTCCGGGTTCGATTCCCGTCTCGGCCATGTGTGTGTGGAGTTTGTGCATGTTCTCCCCGTGCCTCAGGGGGTTTTTCTCCCGGTTCTCCGGTTTCCTCCCCGGTCCAAAACATGCACAGTAGGTTGATTGGCACCTTGGAAAATTGTCCCTAGTGTATGAATGTGTGTGAATGTGAGTGTGTGTGTGCGCCCTGCGATGGGTTGGCATTCCATTCAGGGTGTATCCTGCCTTAATGCCCATAGACACCTGAGATAGGCACAGGCTCCGCGTGACCCGAGGGAAGATCGGATATAGCGGTAGAAGATGAATGAATGAATGATACAGAGTTGGAGTAGCGAGGGGGAAGACAATATCTTAAGGAGATGAGAGTATGAGCAATAAAATATACCAATCTATTCTGTGCCAGTATTGTCTCTATAGACCACATGCTCCCAGTGTTGGCCAGTCTTACTTTGCCAAAACAGGACTTGAAAGTACAACTTTTGTAAATATACAGTAATCTGACCAAAGTAGTACGTTTTAATTTTAGGCAAAATGTACGTTTTGCACTATTTGCACTAGGTTGCACACGTTGGCACTTCATGTGGCTAGGACAACTTACTCTAGTCAGTTGGACGATGTACGAATAGGTTACTGGTTGTAACCCCAATTCTCTGAAACATCAAGTAGAGAGAGCCACCTATGAGAAGGGCATCCGCACCTGACCTCTGCCGAAGCATCCAATTGCACCAAGTCTGGCTTGACAGATAAGAAAGCATACCCAGTGGCTGGTAAGGGACACCCCTTTCCTGAGTATATAAAACAGCAGGACTCATTACCTTTCCACAGTGAGCATATTCACATCTTGTGAATAAAGCAGGGCAACTTGTGGGAACTGGGGTTATAAACAGTGACCCTTTGTTGTCTTTCATTATCTCATCTTCGAGATCCATATATGAGGTATAGGAGGTACGGACAGCTCTGGTTGCCCAATACACCCACTGCTAGGACCTGTAAGACAGAGGATGGCCAAACACCAATGAGGGGGGGAAAAACCCAGCCTGTTGCAGGATGAATAATAAAAGGTCCAAACCAGAAATCAGGCCAGAAAAGAAGAAAAGAGACAAAAACACAAACCAAAATGAAACAAAACCAGGCACGGCAAACAAGGCAAAGAAGAACAGGCAAAAACCTAAACAGTCCAGGGTCCATAAACAGTTATCCGAACAGGCAGGGAAGAACAAGCATCCGAGCCAGGAACAGGGAACAAGAGCAAGCAAGGTGGCAAGAAAAATCCCAGGGACCAGGCTAGCCTGTGATATAATCTAGCACATAGTCATAGTTTTTCCAGTCCTTATATACTGTATAGTGTGGGGGAAACACCGAGATGGCCGTGTACCTGGAAGTACGTGCAGCGAAAACAGAAGTCAATGCCACGAGCTCGCGAAATCCTGGCACATGGAGCATTTGACATGTTAGAACCCTGATGGCATACATATGGCATGTAAACATGTACACAATCCAAAGAGGGTACATACTGATATGCGTCATAACATGAAAAAACTGGGCTGGACAGTCAGAAGGTGTTCAAGGGCCTAATAGTTATATGCCCTGCAAGCCCCCCCCCCCACCTTAACAGAGCCTAAAAGGCAGCCAAACCATGGCCAGAATTAAAACTGTCTTTAAGGACAATATTTTGAGTGAGATATGCTCCAGAGGCTCGAAAGGCTGTAGAGACAGAGCCTCCAGCATCATGGAGAGGTCCCATTCTGAAAGTACACTTCTAGTCACTGGAAGTGAGAGAAGTGGTCAGGAGAGGGATGATCTCTGCTAGCCGAAGTACCTTTGGCCACCTGGGTGCTATCAAGACCCGATACTTTCACCCTGGCCAAAGTTGGAGAGCAGCACATGTGAGGAGATCGATGGCCTCCTATTCCCTGTTCAGAAAGCCGTGGACATGATGCCAGGAAATGCCGTCTGCACCATACTTACAGCTACTCGGCTAGAGCACAAGGATGGGGGATGGGGGGGGGATCCCTCCTATGGGTTGATATGCGCTATGGCTGTCGTACTTTTCACCATGCACTAGGAAATGTTTCAGAGCCTCGCTCACAGAATGGAGCTCCAATATAATACTTTAAATGGACAGAATGAAGTGTGTTTGGCCATACATTGTTAAGGAGGCAGCTTTCATCACCACACCATGAATCCCACAAGGGGCGTCCTATGAGTGTAAAACTCTGCACTCCCTGTGACATAGCACCAGAGGTTTTGCGGTTTACCTGGTGGCGACATAGGAAACGGCATGAAAAAGCAGACCGGCAGCCTATAAAAGTGGAAGCAATGAGTGGGAACGCTAACGTCGCTTAAAGACAACACATCCAGCAGAGGCTTATCCCAAGATTTGTCCTTCTGCAGAAAAAAGTGCAGTCCAGCAACCAGCGAGCTGTGAGGTAGGAAACAGATGTCATGAGAAGCGAACCGCGGAAAGCCTTATACACTCGGGGTAAGGGGAGTCCTTTAGGGCACATGCTCCTGTCTGTCAAGCCAGACTCGGTGCAATTGCGTAAGTCATTTGCGGATTCCCTTTCCATAGGTGGATTCTAAACACAAGATGATGAAAGCGAATGTTGTTTTATGTACCACTAGGGCAGTGGTTCTCAAATAGTGCCCCCCCCCCACCACCAAGCTTCCCACCAGAGGTCTTTTTGCGGTACTAGACTAAAGTGTAATTGCACATCCACTACAGTAGGTGGCAGTGGCACTCTCATTGTCAGAGTATGCGCAGGGAGTATTATGGCAAAAAATTTGACGAAGTGTATGTAGCGCTTGGATTCGCAGTGACTCTGGTGTGAGATGCGGAAAGACCGCTGTGTTTACCGCGTCTTAAAAGCCGACTGCATGAAGCCAAATAAATGGCGGTGCATCATTTAAAGAAATTAACAGAAAATAATTGTGACGCACGGCACTCGTGTATCAGCTATATATGGTTGGAACGACAATAAAAGCTTCTTGACGTGACTTGACATCACAACTTCTTTTACATACATGCCACAAACGAGCTTCATGTATTCGTATGAATCTGTCCACGCTATTTGTTCTTTTCCCGTTCGTAAAGTGACATCGTTATTTCAGATTTACAGTATTTACAGGCTTCCAACAGATACACAGTGTTGGGGAGTAACTAAGTTACATGTAACGGCTTTACATAATTTAATTACAAAATAAATGTAATAGGGGCACGGTGGCTTAGTGGTTAGCATGTTCGCCTCACACCGCCAGGGTCCGGGTTCGATTCCCGTCTCGGCCATGTGTGTGTGGAGTTTGTGCATGTTCTCCCTGTGCCTCATGGAGTTTTTCTCCGGGTTCTCCGGTTTCCTCCCCCGGTCCAAAAACATGCACGGTAGGTTGATTGGCACCTTGGAAAATTGTCACTAGTGTATGAATGTGTGTGTGAATGTGTGTGTGTCCTGTGATGGGTTGGCATTCCATCCAGGGTGTATCCTGCCTTAATGCCCATAGACGCCTGAGACAGACACAGACTCCCCGTGACCCGAGGGAAGATCGGATAATGCGGTAGAAGATGAATGAATGAATGAATGAATGTAACAGTACTTTGTTAAAGTTACTGAGAAAAAAATGTGTAATTAAATTGCTTATGAAAATGTTAAAGATTATAAATAGGGTTACATCTGAACAATCTGATGTAAAATCAGTGCGTTAGACTGCTGCAGTGGGATGTGATGCCGGGAGGGGCCACAGAGAGCCTCGGATCAGCGTCTCATCTGAAAGACTGTGCGTTTTTGACACTAGAGTGTCCCGTCACTGTACTTGGGTGCCCACAGGGTAAGCGCCCCCTGCTGGCCTTCACTAACACTTCTTCCAGCAGTAACCTAGTTTTCCCAGGAGGTCACCCATCCGAGTATTAATCATAACTCAACCCTGCTTAGCTTAGCTTCAGTGGACAGCCAGTCTCGGCGCTACAGTGTGACATGGTTACTTTACCGATGTTAATAATACGATTTTCAGAACTTTTATTTTTTTTTACTGCAGCATTTATTAACATTTCTGCGGTTTTCCCTGCAAGACAGGCATTTCTGTTACAAACTATAGTCCCCAAAACAAGGCTAATATTTGTATATTTGTAGATCCTACAGACATTTTTTTAAAAAGCGCATTACAGTATCATCAATATGAGAATCGATATGAGAATCGGAGCCACTGCCTTGGCAGTAACTGTGCCCGCAGTGTGCACGCTCAACTTGACAACAGCGTTTACCAACGCAGCATTTAGAGACCACAACGAACACGAAGAGGTGCAAAAGAGGACGTGCTGAAAGACACGGATGTGTGATCGCTGTCCTGCTCTGTGCTGACATTGAGCGACTGAGTCTGAAATCTGCTCTGTCATGAATCAGCACTGTCAGGTCTCTGTGAAGATGACACACGCAAATGCAAAATGCACACAAAAAGACACACACATGCATTTTTCAAACACCTTTCCAGAGACACAGATGACAATATTGCTTCGATCCATAAACCTGGTATCATAACAATACGATTTTTGGTGCGAAAGGCAGTTTTCCACACGGGAAACAAATCTACTCCGATCCTTTCTAACACACACACACACACACACACACATACACACACACTCTTCTGCTACTCCGTCACTATGCAGATTCTGTATATGACATATGTTTCACACGGCATGACTGCATTTACTAAAGTCTGCCCAAGTGCACAATTACACACACATACACACACACAAGGTTTCTGCACAGTTAACAGGAAGTATGAGTAAATGCATGCTGAGATGTGAGTGTGTGTGTGTGTCACATTGCTGGTCATGTGCCGTGACCCGCTCAATGTCCCCTCGCTGCATGACCCGGCGGCCTGCATGATGAAAGATATCCTCGTTAGTGATTCCTCAAATAAGCCACAGGGATTGAGGAAAGTGCACAGCTTGGTTTGATGGATGGCGCTCGAATGCGGTGAGGTGCAGAGGGAGAAGAATGTAGTCACTGCTGAATTATATTCAGAATCAAAATGAATACATATTTTATTTTCATGGGGGGGGCAAAATATATTGTTGTTCTTTCATTATAACAAATAAACAAAGCAAGCTATAATTGATTTCAACAGAAAATGGCAGAATGAGAACCTTTTCTTGAAACAACATCATGACATGTTTATTAATTCTCTTGCTAAGGTTACATTACCTTATACCAGACATGTCCATAGTCCGTGTGCCTCCGTCATAAAATCAACAATATGCGGCCCACCAGCGCTGTGGCCCACAGTATAAAATATACTATATATATATATATATATATATATATATATATATATATATATATATATATATATATATATATATATATATATATGTATATATATATATATAATACTTTATATTGTATATGTACAAAAAAATCTATTTTGTATTTCACCAGAAGATGGCAGTAGACCTGTGGCCACACTCTTGCTTAAGGAAGGAGGCAAAGCTATAAAACTCCACTGTGTTTTAGGCCCATGTCACCGGCGGTTTCAACAGTTTCTACTCCACATCCAGGCTGAATATGAAGATGTTGTGTATGACAAACACATGTAAGATGCTCAGTCAGCGCTTTTGTTGTTAACTGCAGTGAATAGTCTTCTGAGGTAAATACATTCTAAAATCTCAGCCAATTGACTTTTTTGTGATCAAAACCACAGTTTTTGAGTCTTTTCAATCCGTGTATCATTCATTTTAATTGACAATCAAACGGGGTCTCGTAAACACGATAAATTACATTTTTAAATCAAATTTTTGGTGGTCAATTGAAAAACAAAAGAACGAGTGATACACGGATACATTAATTTACATTTACATGTATGGCATTTGGCAGAGTGACTTACAACTGAGCAATTGAGGGTTAAGGGCCTTGCTGAAGGGCCCACTAGTGGTAGCTTGGTGGTTGTGGGGTTTGAACCTTCAATCATTCATCTTCTAGCGCTTTATCCGATCTTCCCTCCCTCGGGTCACGGGGAGCCTGTGTCTATCTCAGGCGTCTATGGGCATTAAGGCAGGATACACCCTGGATGGAATGCCAACCCATCGCAGGACACACACACACACACACACACACACACACACACACATATTCACACACTAGCGACAATTTTTCCAAGGTGACAATCAACCTACTGTGCATGTTTTTTGAAAGGGGGTAACGGGAGAACCCGGAGAAAAAACTTACTAACCACTAAGCCACCGTGGCCCCCCTGATACACCGATATCATTTGCTATTGTAAAAAATCATTAAATAGCTCATTTGCATTTAATGGTAATGTTAATGACTGGAAGAATGCCAGGCTGAACGGTCGGCCCCCACGTACTTTTACCTCATCAAATCCGGCCCTCGTTGCAAAAATGTTTTGATACCAGTGCCTTAAACCAAGTACAATACTCTCACTAGACATCGAAAAATAAATAACACTTATCTAGTGTAAATCATGTCTCATCCTAAACCTAAGGCCATAGATGAGTAGATATGATTGTGCTCCTGGGTGGGATAAAAGGCTCCACGGTACACGAGTTGTTGACACCACAGAGCTGTGCTGATACCCTGGAGTTTTACTAGAGGAGTGTTGGATCTGTCACAGGGTGTGTTTGAAGCTGTCAGCAGGTCATCACTAACAAACAGCGGGACCTGGAGCCAAACCACATACAGGATCTTGTCCCTTCCTGGTCAGGGGTCTCCAAGAGGCGCACACAGGAATGATGAAATAGCGTGCAAACTCGATTATTATCCTTCTCTTTACAACCCACTCCAGAGTGGCATTGTTTTGACCGGGACTAAGTAGAATAGAATATTGTTTATTAGGGAGGGGGTAGCTCAGTGGTCTAAGGCGCTGGGCTGCTGATCGGAAGATCCGGGTTCGAGCCCTGGTATGGCCAAGCTGCCGCCCTTGGGTCCTTGAGCAAGACCCTTAACCCTCTGTTCTCCAGGGGGCGCCGTATCATGGCTCTGACCCTGCGCTCTGACTCCAGCTACCAACAACATGCGAAGAAAAGAATTTCACTGCGCTGTAATGTATATGTGACAAATAAAGGTTATTATTATTATTTGTCACGTATACTCAGTTAAATTGTTTCTTCACATATCCCAGTTTGTTTGGAAGCTGGGGTGAGAGTGCAAAGTCAGCCATGATACGGCGCCCCCTGGAGCACAGAGGGTTAAGGGTCTTTCTCAAGGACCCAAAGGTGGCAGGTTGGTGATACCGGGGCTTGAGCCCTCGACCTGCAGATCATTATCCCAGCGTCTTAAACCACTGAGCTACAGATTTTCTCCAAATGTTAAAGAGTAATTTTACTCTTACATTCTAAAAATTTCAAATAGAAAGTTCTTTTCTAAGACCTAAGCTGTGTTCGAGGGCTGAACCAACAATAACCTGAACATAACTATGTCCGATATACATTTTTTTCACTAAAATTATATTTTCGTTATGCTACTGTTAATCAAAAGAATAAGAATATTCTAGTACAATAAACATGTACAATAGTGGAGTAGATCAAAAAATATACATCAAAAACAGAAAAACAATCATCACTAAATTCATTCATTCATTTATTCATTCATCTTCTACCACTTTATCCGATCTTCTCTAGGGTCACGGGGAGCCTGTGTCTATCTCAGGCGTCTATCGGCATTAAGGCAGGATACACCCTGGATGGAATGCCAACCCATCACAGGACACACACACACACACACACACACACACACACACACACACACACACACACACACACACACATTCACACACTAGGGACAATTTTCCAAGGTGCCAATCAACCTACCGTGCATGTTTTTGGACCGGGGGAGGAAACCCGGAGAACCCGGAGAAAAAAAAAACCCCCTGAGGCACGGGGAGAACATGCACAAACTCCACACACACACATGGCCGAGACGGGAATGTGTGTCCTGAGATGGGTTGGCATTCCATCCAGGGTGTATCCTGCCTTAATACCCATAGACGCCTGAGATAGGCACAGACTCCCCGTGACCCGAGAGAAGATCGGATAAAGTGGTAGAAAATGAATGAATGAATAAATGAATGAATTTAGTGATGATTGTTTTTCTGTTTTTGATGTATACTTTGCGATGTATTAGCCGTGCATTGTTGTGCTCCGTCCTTCTGTTTACACACAACCACACACACAAACACACACACACACACACACACACACACACACCTTGCATGCCATGCCATGCATACACAATAATTAAGCATTATAATAACCCATTAGGGGACACGGTGGTTTAGTGGTTAGCACGTTCGCCTCACAACGCCAGGGTCCAGGTTTGATTCCCGTCTCGGCCATGTGTGTGTGGAGTTTGTGCATGTTCTCCCCGTGCCTCAGGGGGTTTTTCTCCGGGTTCTCCGGTTTCCTCCCTGGTCCAAAAACATGCACGGTAGGTTGATTGGCACCTTGGAAAATTGTCCCTAGTGTATGAATGTGTGTGTGTGTGTGTGTGTGTGAATGTGTGTGTGTGCCCTGTGATGGGTTGGCATTCCATCCAGGGTGTATCCTGCCTTAATGCCCATAGACGCCTGAGATAGACACAGACTCCCCGTGACCCGAGGGAAGATCGGATACAGCGGTAGAAGATGAATGATGAATGAATAACCCATTAGCATCTGGGTTGATATGTGTAGTGCAGCCCATGATTCTAAATGTGCTTTGTGTAAGACTATATTAAAAAAGTTTAAGCAAATTATTATGAGGAAAAAACAAAACAATTGAGCTAATGATTCGTCCACTCCTGGTCTGGAAGCCTTTGACACCCTGTTTTACAATTATGGATTAACCTTTCGTTTACCTCTAAGGCTGCGCATCAACCCATGCAATGAATCACTATAATTTATGAGGGAGCCACAATAAAAAAGGCAATAAACACTCCGCCTTTTGACCTTCCATGTAACAATTAGTGTCCACATGGTGCTAAAATAACCCCGCCCACTGTCTTGGTGACGGAACTTAAACGATTTTGGTATCTGGGGCCCGATACAATATAATCTCGAATTAAATAACTGCCGTTCTTTTTTTTTAATCCCCTATAAATTATTTATAGACATTTTCTTTGGCAGGCCAATTATATCCCATCTGCCCTGGTCAATGAATAAAAAAGACAGTGCAATGGACCCGGCATTGAAGATGAATTAGAGCAATTAGTGGCTTTTTTCAGTGCTGAAAGCTCTCTGAGAAAGCTTCTGCCACTTAAGATGAATATGGAGAAGTGGGGTGAGTCAGAAAAGGGAGCGAATGTGGGGAAAAAAAAACCAGGATGACCAGGATGAGTCAGATTCATTATCCTGTAGTAGTACTCGTAGCAGCCGGTGCATCCATGGCTTAATCCTGCAGGCTTAAACAGACAATCCTGAACCTTCATTTCCTTAGGACACAAGTACTCTCAGACATGCCATAATGCCATCATACCAAGCTGAGGACAATCTTTACCATATCCTGTTATGTAGATTTTGCGCTATGGACCGGTTTAATATTTTCACAGAGCGGCATTTTAGGTGTGGCGGATAAATACAACAAAATAAAATGATACAAGGAACATAAAAACTGGTATTTTAATGCAGAATGGCAAGGCGGTTTTGAAAGCACCATTGAGTCATTATAGAGCCAGTCGCCTTAATATTACACAGGGTGGGGTTTGGTGTGTGGGAACGACCTGCTGCAAGAAATCCATATTTCATGTAGGACTCCTGGTATTGTCTGTTAAATGCATCTCATTGAAGTCGTAGGATCTTATCTTCTTCTGTCTCCTCACTGACTCTTTTATCATGTCATGAGCAAAGACACTTTCCAAAGAAGTTTGTTTGGGGGGGGTTATTTTATATAGCTGTAATGTATTACGTGTTAGTGGCCAAAGCAGCCCCTTTAAGAAGGTAGCGAATGGAGGTAAGTCATGTGACCAAGTGTGACCAAGGCAAGAGTGAGTCATATTTAGATATAGTGGTGGAGAAAATCCAGGAATTTTCCAAAATAAAACATTGTTCAGAATCAGATCATTAATAAAATGGAAATAAAGTAAGTTATGTATTCTTTCTGTGTGGCCCGGTACTAACAGGGTTTGTGGAACCACTGATATACATAGTACAATGCAAATAACTTTACAAATATTAAAGATTTGACCACACAAAAGAGAACTTTTGTTTCATAAAGTTTCATAAAATATTAATACGTTTGCATTTTTGTTCCAATATTCATTTATTCATCTTCTGAATCAACACCCTGGATGGAATGCCAACCCATCACAGGACACACACACACACACACACACACACACACATTCATACACTAGGGACAATTTTCCAAGGTGCCAATCAACCTACCGTGCATGTTTTTGGACCCGGGGGAGGAGGGAGGAAACCGCAGAAACCCGGGAGAAAAAACCCCCTGAGACACGGGGAGAACATGCACAAACTCCACACACACATGGCCGAGACGGGAATCGAACCCGGACCCTGGCGGTGTGAGGTGGACGTGCTAACCACTAAGCCACCGTGCCCCTTTGTTCCAATATATATATATATATATATATATTCCCTTCATTTCTACTGTACAATTTAAAAATAAACAAAAGAACAAATGATACACAGGTTCATTCATTCATTCATTCATCTTCTACCGCTTTATCCGATCTTCCCTCGGGTTAAGGCAGGATACACCCTGGATGGAATGCCAACCCATCACAGGGCACACACACACACACACATTCATACACTAGGGACAATTTTTCCAAGGTGCCAATACACAGGTTGAAAAGAGTCAAATTCAAAACTGTGGTATTGATCTCAAAAAAGTCAATTGACTGAGATTTTAGAATGTATTTACCTCAGAAGACTAAACAAATTCACTGCATTTAAAGACAAAAGCGCTGCAGTGCAGACCCCTGACTGAGCATCTTACATGTGTTAGTGATACACAACATCTTCATATTCAGCTTGGATGGGGAATGTTGGGACGTGGTAGCCCAGTGGTTAAGGTGTTGGACTCTGGACCAGAAGATCACGGTTTCACACCCCACCACCACCAAGCTGCCACTAGTGGGCCCTTGAGCAAGACCCTTAACCCTCAATTGCTCAGTTGTAAGTCACTCTGGATAAGGGCGTCTGCCAAATGCCGTAAATGTAAATGTAAATGAATAGAAACTGTTGAAATGGGGGTGTGACATGGGCCTAAAACACAGTGGAGTTTTATAGCTTTGCCTCCTTCTTCGCTGACTTTGTTACACGACAGTGTGGCCACAGATCTACTGCCATCTTCTTCTGTCATCATTTTTTTTTTAGTATGTGTGTATTTTATGCTGTGGACCATAGCGCTGGAGGGCTGAATATTGTTATTTTATGAAGGAGGCTGTGCTGAATCTGATGGGCATGAAACTTCTGAGATCAGAAGGCTGTCGAATGCATTTATTTCACGAAGGTGTGAAATTTGGGGCTTGTATTTCTTACATATACACCGACGTCCGTAAATCATCATTTCACTATCAGGAAATATTGCGGCTACAGGATGAAATAAGGAATTTGTTGATAAATAATACTTATAGATAAATAAATTGCGGGAGAAGAAAATTCCGGTTGTGTATTAATTTCGATTAAGATTCCAGGATAAATATAACAGTTTTTGAAATCACTAAAAAGATGAGAGAGAAGGTGTATATCAATTAACCACTGGCTAAGTATCATTTTCACCTGCTGTACCGGCTGACCTTCTGCTTCTTGCAAAACAGCTGAGTCAGGCAGAAAAAGTGAGATGAGTATAAAAAAAAAGGATATTCTTTTCCCCTTTCCAGCTTTGGAACGGCTTCAATTAGCCACGCTGTGTTTCAGGCTAAGTAAACAAAGATAAGCAGAGAGGCCGTGTACAATACAATTCCTGTCTAAAGATGCACTAAACATTAATAATGTATGATAAACTCTGGAACAAAATAGTCCGAGTTTTTCTCAGATACATTAGACATTCCCGATTGAACCGGATCCTATATTAATTATATGCGGAGATTCCAAAGAATTCCTGAGACTTTCACATGTACTACAATGACAGTTTGTTTCGTATGGGTTGATCTCAGCCAATAAATGATTGTTTTGAAAGAAAAAATAAGTTACAACTCTTAAATTGGGGTGTACAGGGTTGACGGATACACAACGTCTGGACAGAATCAGGAATACCCTTATAGACAAAAAAAAAATTGGTCCCCTTTTATTATTATGTTTACTATGCCTTTAGTACCTACTTTTAACAGTGGATAGCACTGGTGTGGTGGGTTGAGGAAAGTGTATTTAATCTTTGTTTAATTGTTTTATTATTATTTTATTATTATTATTATTATTATTATTATTATTATTATTATTATCTTATCATTCATCTTCTAGCGCTTTATCCGATCTTCCCTCGGGTCACGGGGAGTCTGTGCCTATCTCAGGCGTCTATGGGCATTAAGGCAGGATACACCCTGGATGGAATGCCAACCCATCACAGTACACACACACTCACATTCACACACACATTCATACACTAGGGACAATTTTCCAAGGTGCCAATCAACCTACCGTGCATGTTTTTGTACCGGGAGGAAACCACCCACCCGCTGGAGAACCCGGAGAAAAACCCCCTGAGACACGGGGAGAACATGCAAAACTCCACACACACATGGCTGAGACGGGAATCGAACCCGGACCCTGGTGGTGTGAGGCTAACGTGCTAACCACTAAGCCACCGTGCCCCCACCCCCATTATTATTATTATTATTATTATTATTATTATTTTCCTGAATGTTTAATTGTTAAAATGTAAGTTTTATTGTTGAGATGTATCTTTTATGTTATTAATGTTTTGTATGTATGTTTTTATTTAATTAAATTGCTGGTCGATGTTTGCAACATATTTCTTTCACATTCCCTTTCACTTTCACATGATGCGTCCATCAAGAAGTGAATATTTAATTCCATAAGCAGATAAACTGGGACACACCACTTTTCTCCTCTATTCGTTCCATCATAGTCAGATTCAAAGTTAAAGTAGATTTTGTTGAATTGAAAAAAAGCCTCTCCCCATTATGCAATGATAGCAGTCAGTGATAACACCAGCATAGCACAATGACTCACATCATATTCATCTTATTTTAAACTGTTACTGCAGTATTTCTTTCACACTTAGAACTCAATGCAGCTATTGTAGGGCTGAAGTTTATGTAGCAAAATCAGGACATTGCAGGAAGAAGACTCCATAAATGTCTGCAGGTGCTTTACATGTGCAAGTATGTATATATATATATATATATATATATATATAGATATATATATAATAACAACTTGGCAAAGAAAAATGAGAAAATCTTTTGTTTTTAGCTTTTTTTTTCTTGTGGGGGATCATTTGTACATATATTTTACACATATTTGATTTATATTTAATATCAAAACTTCTTTTCTCAACTGCTGTCATGTAACAGGACGATTGACTAAATTCCTACTGCAAATGTATGCGAATCTTGGAAACAAAGACCACAGAAAGAAACTCATTTAATGGAGGGGGTGTATCTCAGTGGTGTAAGGCGCTGGGCTGCTGATGGGAAGATCCGGGTTCGAGCCCCGGTATGGCCAAACTGCCGCCCTTGGGTCCTTGAGCAAGACCCGTAACTCTCTGTGCTCCAGGGGGCGCCGTATCATGGCTCTGACCCTGCGCTCTGACCCCAAACTACCAACATCAAGCTGGGATATGCGAAGAAAAGCATTTTCACTGTGCTGTAATGTTTATGTGACCAATAAAGGCTATTATTATTATTACATGAAACATTGGTGAGTAGCCCCAAAACAACACCAACCATGCAAAGACAAAAGCAAGAGTATTGTTTTCACTGATGGTAAATGTAGTCCAGGTCATAATCCTGAAACCAGACATCAAATCTGTTTATTAATGGTTATTTTTAGTGGTCTGTATCCGGAAAACTGATCCGCTTCTGTGTAGACTTAGAGTATACAAACTATAAAGCATTCTCATTACCATTGCTTACTTGCTAGATAGCTGGCTTGCTAGTTTGTTTACCATCAGCATTCCTGATAAGCAGAAGGAACGGTTTAGTGTTTATCTCAAACTATGAAACTACTGAGAAGTTGAAATCATTAAGTCATAAAGGGAATGGAAAGTTTTAGACAGAATTGATACCATAAATTATTATTACATTATAACCAGCTAATTAACGTTAGCTTGCAGGCTAGCTAGGTAATGTTAGCTAGAACCCATCTTGGATGGAGTTTTTAAGAAGGTTTTAGGAACTAAAATTTTGAGCTACTTATTATTAAGGTAAATAAATCTTAAAGTCCATTCATCACTAAGATGACCTTTCTTAAACATTTATATGTATGTGGGTGTAGAGTTAATCTTCCTTGAGAGCAAGTGTTTTACGTGAGGAGCAAGTGACTTACGTGAGGATCCTGTTTGTGGACTTCAGCTCTGCCTTTAACACAATAACCCCAAACCTCCTCCATCACAAATTAACCCAACTCTTTGTGCCAACCTCTATCTGCCAGTGGATCAACAGCTTTCTGACAGACAGACAGCAGCTTGTGAGGCTAGGAAAGTTCTCATCCAGCACCCGCACCACCAGCACCGGAGCCCCTCAGGGATGTGTCCTCTCCCCACTGCTCTTCTCCCTCTACACCAACGATTGCACATCTAAAGACCCCTCTATCAAACTCCTTAAGTTTGCGGACGATACCACCCTCATCGGTCTCATCCAGGATGGTGACGAGTCTGCTTACAGACAGGAAGTTAAAGAACTAGCTGTCTGGTGCAGTCTGAACAACCTTGAGCTTAACACGCTCAAAACTGTGGAGATGACGGTGGACTTCAGGAGGAACCCCCCTACTCTCCCCCCACTCACCATCATGGACAGCACTGTGGCAGCAGTGGAGTCATTCAAGTTCCTGGGCACCACCATCTCTCAGGACCTGAAGTGGGACACCCAGATTGACTCCATTGTGAAAAAGGCCCAACAGAGATTGTATTTCCTCCGTCAGCTGAGGAAGTTCAACCTGCCACCGGTACTACTAAAACAGTTTTATTCTGCGATTATTGAATCCATCCTCTGCACTTCAATCACTGTCTGGTTTAGCTCAGCCACCAATTCTGACCTCAGAAGACTACATAGGGTAGTCAGGACAGCTGAGAGAATCATTGGTACAACCCTCCTCTCTCTACAAGAACTTCACTCATCCAGAGTAAGAAAAAGGGCTAAGAAAATCACTCTGGACCCCTCTCATCCTGCACACTCTCTCTTTGAACTGATGCCGTCTGGTCGACGCTATAGAGCACTGAACACCAGAACGACCAGACACAGGAACAGTTTCTTCCCCCGGGCAGTCCATGCCATGAACACTTTATAACACTAATATACAGCTTTTATTTAAACACACAACTAATTTATATTCAGTTTGCATATAACTGCACAAACACATACACCTGCACAACTTAAAATATCCTAAGATATTGTATTGCTGCTATTTTTTGTAAATTTGCTGCCATTTTGTAAATTCTCTATTTTGTAAATTTCATATTTTGTATATTTGCATTTTTGTCTTGTCTTGTCATGTCTTGTCTTGTCACTCTGTTACACTGTAGAGTTTTTGTCACTAAAACAAATTCCTCGTATGTGCAAACATACCTGGCAATAAAGTTCATTCTGATTCTGATTCTGATTCTGATTAATAGTGTAAAACTAGAAATTGAAGGAAGGAAACTAGTTTTCATTTTATAAGTAGCTAGTTCATTTCAACTGACATTATTTTTATATATATTTTAAATATATGATTCGAGGGAAATTCCACGTTCCACTAACGTTCGCCTCACACCGCCAGGGTCCGGGTATTTCTATCCAGGGTGTATCCTGCCTTAATGCCCATAGACGCCTGAGATAGGCACAGACTCCCCGTGACCCGAGGGAAGATCGGATAAAGCGCTAGAAGATGAATGAATGAATAAATGAATGAATAATGTTAGAGAATAAAAAACATAAGAGAATAATTGTTTATTGCAGGAACTAAAGAATGATTTAACATATGATCCTACTAAAATCAAATATATCTAAAAAATTAAAATATATAAAATCTAAAATATTTATAAAATATATATATATATTTATATATTATATATATATATTATATATATTTATATATATAGATATATTTTTTAATTTGTTTAAATATATTTGATTTTAGTAGGATCATATGTTAAATCATTCTTTAGTTCCTGCAATAAACAATTATTCTCTTATGTTTATATATATATATATATATATATATATATATATATATATATATATATATATATATATATATATATATATATATATATATATATATATATATGCAATATATATACAATTTTTATATATTTTATATATCTGGTTCAAGGGAAATTTAAGTGTATTGCTGATTCTGAGGCGGTTTCTTTTTAGTAAGGTCCACCCACAGGTTGTTGACTTCCGTGTCTTCAGTAAAGGTTTTATCATGGTCTTGTATGTGGTGGGAATACGGTACCAGAATGATAGGATATGGTTCCGTTACAGCTCCATATTCACACACCTGGGTGCAGGAACCGAGAAACTGTACCAAATTGGTGTGAACATGAAGACAATGAAACTACATCCAGAGCTCAGACTTAACCCTGGAAATAAATCATTATTTATAGACTTTATTCTTTATTACAAGCTAAATATTTAATCATCAAAACCATTCAAACACAGACATATGGAGATGATGTCTCTGCAGGTCATATAAGACAGAAATGAGTATTTCTCTTCCTCGCTTTGCTCCACTGAGGCAGTGAACTGGAAAACCCACTCTGTCATATAAATACTTCATCCATAATTCGTTTTTAGACTGAGAATGGAAAAAAAAACTGAGCTACCTCCTCCTGCAGCTTCACTTTACTTCCATTAGGCATTGCATTCAGCATGCAGTACACTCTCATAATGGAAGAAAGCCATATTGGGAAGCCTGTTGTTTCCCAGGAAGAGGTTTCCCCAGTGGATGAATGAAACTGGATATATGGCACTGTGTTTGCTTTAGTGGAAATCCTGAGCCTGAAACAGATTTATCCAAGGAAGGAAGGAAGGAAGGAAGGAAGGAAGGCTGTGTTTCTGCTCTCCTCTTTAGCAAAACACCATGATGTGATTGTCATTCGCACATTCTCTGAAAGGAGAATAAAACTTGCATACTCATGACATAATTCTAGCCATCTTCAGAAGCCGGCACTGATTTGGTTTAAGTGATGTCAGTATTTGTAACTGTCTTTTTATTTATAGATGTCATATACAAATGTATGAAAAAAGAATTTGTGGGGACACGGTGGTTTAGTGGTTAGCACGTTCGCCTCACACCTCCAGGATCTGGGTTCGATTCCCGTCTCGGCCATGTCTGTGTGGAGTTTGCATGTTCTCAGTGCCTCAGGGGGTTTTTCTCCGGGTTCTCCGGATTCCTCCCGGTTCATAAACATGCACGGAAGGTTGATTGGCACCTTGGAAAATTGTCCCTAGTGTGTGAATGTGAGTGTGTGTGTGTGTGTGTGTGTAATGTGATGGAATGGCATTCCATCCAGGGTGTATCCTGCCTTAATGCCCATAGACGCCTGTGATAGACACAGACTCCCCGCGACCCGAGGGAAGATCGGATAAAGCGCTAGAAGATGAATGAATGAATGAATATGGGACGTGGCTCCTTTAAGAATTCTGTTCTGGTTTATTCACCATATAAACTGGTGATACGGTGTTTAGGTTATACAGAAGCGCATTGCATTCACAAAAGAAAAATGCGCTTTATTGCGTTATACGGATTTGGGAATGCGATGCGCTTGCCTAAGGTTCCATACGGTAATATACGCTAATATAGTGAGGAGATCGTACCTGTTGTGAATGCGCAGCTAGTAGGTGTAATAATATAATATATATATACAATATTTAATATTAGTTTAGTTTAATAGACCAGTAAAATTCTAGGTGGTTCATTTTAAGAAGCCTAAATCTGCTGTATCACTGTATCTTGTATTTATTTGCCCCACAAAGGTCATTTTTGGTATCTAAATTTACAATTATATTCACAAAGATAAATTCCTGGGATTCAGAGGCTCAAGACAAGCCCTAACAAGACATCTTTACTGCTTCTGAAGGACAGTGGAGATGATAAATATGAGTCTTGGGTTAATAAATATGGTTAATAATTCCGTCACAGGCCCCAGGAGAGACAAGACTCATATCCATCACTATCACCACATCCCTACTGCACTGCTGAATAAGCACAGATGCATAAAGATGTGTAGACACAACTGCATTTTCCCTTTACACCCCAGCAAAAGCACTTCTGAGGCAGCAGGGGCATGAACGTGGAAAACACAGAAATAAGGAGCAACACGAACTAGAATCCCTCCAACCCTGGCTTATGCAATAGTCCTCAAAGAGCTCATGTTTAAAGAGTCAGACAGGACCAAAGACGACAAAACAGACACGATAGTGCTGTCGTTTATACTGTTGTATTCTGTATTTTGTGTTTAGGTGCTTAGGGGAAATGTTTACTTTACATTATGTCTCTAATATTAGCATTTTCATTCATTCATTCATCTTCTACCGCGTTATCCGATCGTCCCTCGGGTCGAAAGAGTCACGGCACCCCGACTAACACAAAAGAAGACGCACACCATTCACCATAAAGACACGCATCATTGGGCTGTCCCGTCAACAATCAATCCCCAACCGTGCAATAAAACACATGGTGCAATTAATCGTAATTAGGGCCCAAGCACTGCAGTGCGCTGGGCCTTCTTGTTTTTTCCGTCTGATTATTTATTTATTTATTTATTTCCATCCTTTCGGGCACTTTTGGCATTCATTGTGCATCAGCAGTGGGGGCAGGGTGGCTTAGTGGTTAGCACGTTCGTCTCACACTGCCAGGGTCGGGGGTTCGATTCCCGTCTCGGCCATGTGTGTGTGTGTGGAGTTTGTGCATGTTCTCCCCGTGTCTCAGGGGGTTTTTCTCCGGGTTCTCCGGTTTCCTCCCCGGTCCAAAAACATGCACGGTAGGTTGATTGGCACCTTGGAAAATTGTCCCTAGTGTATGAGTGTGTGTGAGTGTGTGTGTGTGTGTCCTGCGATGGGTTGGCATTCCATCCAGGGTGTATCCTGCCTTAATGCCCATAGACGCCTGATGTAGACTCCCCGTGACCCGAGGGAAGATCGGATAAAGCGGTAGAAGATGAATGAATGAATGATTGAATGAATGAATGAATGAATGTACATCAGCAGTCAGGTTGGAATCTGCGGCCATTAGGACATCCATGATGCTCAGCCCACTGCTAATTATTGTTTATAGGCATCTTACATTCCAGATGTTCTGTTCCTTTTTTTGCTTTTAACACTTGCACTTTAATAGGCTGCTACAATTTCTCTAAATCTGTCTGTCCAATAACTTGAACACTCAGAGTTTGAATTTTAAGAGATTCTATCCAGAAAAAGGTTTAAATACGTATCTATCGTTGTTTCCACCTCTCGAGTGGTGTCTTGGCACTTGCTATTCTGTCATCATACAGACCCCAAGGCTTTCATCATTCACTGGAAGTGACCTATGAGGTACAACATATTTTACACCCAGATTGATAGCAGTGTCCCGCGCGGCTTTCTAACACGGCCTTGTCAAACCGAGAGCAATTCAGAGGACGACACCCACTGCTGAAATATCTCTCTCACGATATATATCTCCGAAGGATTGTTCCCAATATCACAACATGTAGGAATATCCAGGAGGTTCAATAGCGCTGGAACGTCCTGTACGCCATGTTCCTGCACATTTCTGTGTACAGCTTTAATGCACTTCTGCTCCATTTTTTTTTTTGTCTAACTTTCGGTGAAGAAAATCCCCTTATAAGTCCTAGAAAGTACAAACAGTTCTACTAGGTGATGCGACTCTTCAGTTAAAGAAAAGAAAACAAAAAACCCCCTCCGATTCCATTCGGAATATCTTTTTAAAAATAGACGTAATCATACATTGATATAATAATCATAAAATAAATACTGCACTGGATAAATAAATACCTGGATAAGGGCGCCTGCTAAATACAGCAAATGTAAATGTATATACTGTCTGTATTGTTTTCAGTGTTATTGTAACAGTCATATTTATTATTACATTATTGATAATATATTCTCTATATTAATACCATGAATCATTACCTTCACTGTCTTGTCCACTTCATAAAAGTATATTAACACACATTTTGCGTATGCGTATGTTTTGTGTACTTTTGTGTATGTCCATATCTGTGGTAGTCCAGAACGTCAATAGGAATGGTC
>JACRUU010000024.1:14311571-14319071 GCA_030449085.1 Kryptopterus vitreolus
AAACCACATTGCAGTGCCAATAATTTATACAAAGGATTTGAATGTTTTTTTCAGACATCATACAAATAGGGCCGCACGACCGTTGCTAAAATGTGAATCACGATATTTTCTCCATCGGAAATGAGATCACACCAATTTTTCTCACACAATTCTCATTTTTCCCCAATAATTTATTGCACTCAAGTACAAAAAAAAGTGCTGAAGTAAGAAAGATATTCTATTCTACCATTAACTATGTAAAAAACAGCAGTAGAGTGGGAACGTAGCATGATGTGAACGCAGGGAGGCTGGTTATTACTTCTGTGTGGAGTGAACGCTGTAGCCTACGCACGTAACCGACGCCGCCGTGAGCGTTTTATACTTCTGCGTCGCTCTGAAGTGACTAATTCCCAAACACTAGTTGGCGCTGGTTGCGGTGTTTGAGTTTTGGTGTTTTGGGTTTCTGCTGTAGCAACAACTGGTGACTTCCTGCAATGACAGGAATTCTTTATAAATGTCTTTATAAATGGTGATGAGGAATCATAGAGGTGTTTAGATTTTCTCTTGTCCGTGCTTTTTCCTTCACTATTGACTTTAAAAAAAAAAAACGGCGGTACGGTGGAATACGCCGGAATACGTACAAAGCCGACCAATCACAGACCTCGTGCTCTGTGTCAATATGACACGTAGATACTTTTTGGTGAGTGTAGCGTCAGGTTACAGTGTAGGTTACGGTGTAGGTTACGGTGTAGGTTACGGTGTAGGGTAGGATACGCCGTATCCTATCCTCGACAGATGTAAACACTAGAATATACTCGGGAGTGAATCGCTGTCATTTATATAATTATATATATATATATATATATATATATATATATATATATATATATATATATATGTATGCATTTTTTTTTTCGATTAATCGAGCGACCCTACTTATAACCATTTAAGAAAATATGGTCTATTTCGTGTTGAGTATGCTAAAGGGTTAATATCAAACCCTAACACAGCTTCCCATGATAAAAATGGGCTATAAAAGTGGGATTTGTGAGGCTTTTAAGCCGCCATTAAGTACAGAGTTAAAGAGCACCACCCAGGAGGCCAATGATAAGCAGAGCTGCAGTACTCGTGCAGGCGCTGAAGCCGGGTGTCCGTGTCCTAACTGAAACGGATTACAAGGCGATCAAGGAAATTAGATTTCTGAATCCGCTGACAACTCGCCGAGGAGCATCATTACGGCCTCCTTCCAATGAGTCATAGTTACACTGTTAACCTGATAAAAAATAAAAAATAAAACTTTAATCCTACATCTAAAACTAACCTTATACTTAAAGCTAAGAAGGAGGTTTTTTAAAAAGGAACGTCTTTGGAAAATATATGTTTATATGTTTATCATTTTAGCTCCCACAACACACTCTTTTCAAGGACATTTCACATTATTTCCTTATTTATTGCTCGGTGTTCATGTTCAAGCTGATTTCTAGATTTTTAATTGTTTATATAATGATTTGTGATGTCAATTTTGCCCGAACTCCATTTACAAATGGAGCAGTGCATAATGAAATATAACATCTTTATACCAGGACCAGGGTGCTATTAAAATACTAGACCGCTCTAAATGTGATCTTAACCCCACTATGTACATGTACAGACAGAATAAAACAGGACAATAAGGACAGAAATATATTTCTACATAATAATATTAATAAATACTGCAGTTGTAAATGCATTATCAGTGGTGTTTTAGCAGAAAGAAATATGTAAAATATGTATTGAGTCGAGTGCACAACCTCATCCCTAATAACCTCTTAACCCAAAGGGAAAATATCTACCGCTGTATCCGATCTTCCCTCGGGTCAAGGGGAGTCTGTGTCTATCTCAGGTGTCTATGGGCATTAAGGCAGGATACACCCTGGATGGAATGCCAACCCATCACACACACACACATACACTAGGGACAATTTTCCAAAGTGCAAATCAACTTACTATGCATGTTTTCTGAGGCACGGGGAGAACATGCAGAAACTCCACACACACAAGGCCGAGACGGGAATCGAACCCGGACCCTGGTGGTGTGAGGCGAACGTGCTAACCACTAAACCACCGTATTATATTATTATATTATATAATATAATAAAATAAAACTCTTTTATCTGATTGATAAAATGATATTTAGAGATGAGTCAGCTTTTTTTTTAATCAGGCCTTTGAGGACTTAATTATGCCTTTTTGGGAAATGTCAGTATGTTTTATTACAGGACAACAAATCATTTTTTTCATTCCGACTTCTCAGGTCGAAAATATGAGCTTCAGCAAAAGGATTTACTGGGGGGAAAAAAAAAAGAGTGATTAATCTCAATCACTTTTTATCAAATTTAAGCTCCATTCCTTTCCTGAGGTTATGATGGTGCTAAGACATTTAAATCGGTTTATATACGAACTAGAGTCAAACTCCACGTCAGCGAGTAAAAAACGCACACGTCTTGTGTGTTTTTTGGAGAATAATAATCCTAATAAACAGCCTTGGCACTGTATAATGTTATCGCAGCAGGGATTTTATTTAGTACACTTGGTTAACCTCAGTCTCTGACCTTGAAACACTACATATCCGCTTTCACAATGGTTTGTTGCAGTATCGCTGTAAGACTTTCAGCCAGAAATCTTTAATGTAAAAAAAAAAAAACATCATAAATTGTATGTGTTTTAAGGAGGCACGGTGGTTTAGTGGTTATCACGTTCGCCTCACACAGACAGGGTCGGGGTTCGATTCCCGTCTCGGCCATGTGTGTGTGTGGAGTTTGTGCATGTTCTCCCCGTGTCTCAGGGGGTTTTACTTCTCTGAGGTGTTTTGGCGAATTTGGTCCTCTCGCTGGAAATTACTCAGCGTTTTTTAAATTCGGTTTTAAATTTGCTTATCATTTTCATTTATTTGTGTCTCTTGTCTTAAGCATTTATACGGTTTTGAATGTGTAACCAAAATTTGGCTTGTTGTCGAGAGTCCTGTACCACTACTGTTGTTTCACTGGAAAATGTAATAACAAGGACTAAATGGGAAAAGCGAGCTTATATTAAATTTCTTCAGAAAAATATTTGAAGGATGAAATTGGTACACAAATGACACATCTGAAATTAAGATGTTTAGCTTTGATTACAGGAAATGTCCATCCATCCATCCATCCATCCATATATCCATCCATCTTCTACCGCTTATCTGGAACCATGCAGCAGTCTAAGCAGAGACTCCCAGACTATCCTCCCTCTAGATACTTCCTCCTGCTCCTCCATGGAATTCCCAGGTCAGTCGAGAGGCATAGTCCCTCCGGCGTGTCCTGGGTCTCCCCTGAGACCTCTTCCCGGCGGGACATGACCGAAAAACACTCCCCCCCCCTGGACAGTGCCCAGGAGGCAAACAGATGTCCGAGCCACCCCAGCTGGCCCCCTCTCGATGTGGAGGAGCAGTGCTTCTACTCTGAGCTCCTCCCGAGTTCCTACTCACACAAACTCTGAAAAGGATGCTCATCTCGGCTTCCTCTGCAGGATTTGTGCGAGTAGGAACGTAGGACGGAATTTCTAGAAGCAGCCAGGGCCTGGAGGGAGTCCGGTTTGGGGACCACAGGATCTCGTCTTGTGGCTCCATTAAGCCAAGACCTTCAGCATGCAGTGGGAAGGTTTTCAGCCGAGTATGAAGCAGCTGGCATGAAAATCAGCACCTCGAAGTCCGAGGCCATGCTTCTCAGCCAGGAGTCGACAAAACTGCTCACTTAGTAAATACCTAACCTACTTGTGAGTAGGTTAGGTATTTACTAAGTGAGCAGTTTTGTCTTGTGAGGTCCACAATTTGACCCGAGCACTATCCACAGGAAGCATACAAAGATCTGTATGACCCATGAGACTGCAATGAGTCATTTCTTAACAACTGCTGTCATCGCCGCAGGTACGCTGTGAGCAAAACCAAGAAAGAAACATTAAGGTTTTCACTTTAATGGAGCTGCTGAGCAAAGCCGGAAACCCGGCCATGCAAATACCCACAGTCACAAACACCTTCTTTAGGAAATGTCCTATTCATCTTCTACCGCTTTATCCGATCTTCCCTCGGGTCACGGGGAGTCTGTGTCTATCTCAGGCGTCTATGGGCATTAAGGCAGGATACACCCTGGATGGAATGCCAACCCATCTCAGGACACATACACACACACACACACACACATTTTCCAAGGTGCTAATCAACCTACCGTGCATGTTTTTGGACCGGGAGGAAACCGGAGAACCCGGAGAAAAACCGCCTGAGGCACGGGGAGAACATGCACAAACTCCACACATACATGGCCGAGACGGGAATCGAACCCGGACGCTGTCGGTGTGAGGCGAACGTGCTAACCACTAAACCACCGTGCCCCCGGAAACGTCCTATTCCATATTTATTTCCTTCTTGCCGCCATAAAGTCACTTCTGGAAATGCTTTCGACTACATTTTGAAGTGTGGCTGCGAAACTTTGTGCCCACTCAGCCACCAGAGGGGTTTCAGTTCATCTCTGATGAGATGTTTGGCAGGTGTTTTGTGCGGAATGCTTGACTTACTTCCACTCCAACTTTAGCAAAACCATGTATTCACAGACTTTGCTTTGTACATGAGGCGCTGTTATTCTGGAACAGCTTCGGAAAAAGATATACGCTCTATGTAAACTGTGTGCCGGCAACAATGTGGGATATATGGTCAGAAATGAGTTTTAAGTTCACATCTGTGAGACAAATAGAGACACCTCACACCTCCAGGGTCGGGGGTTCGAATCCCACCTCCACCATGAGTTTGCATGGGGGTTTTTTCTCCGGTTTCCTCCCCCGGTCCAAAAACATGCACGGTAGGTTGATTTGCACCTTGGGAAAATTGTCCCTAGTGTATGAATGTGAGTGTGTGTGTGTGTGAGTGTGTGTGTGTGTGTGTGTGAGTGTGTGTGCCGCACGATGGCGTTCCATACAGGGTGAGTCCTGCCTTGATGCCCGAAGACGCCTGAGATAGACCCAGGTTCCCGAGAGAGAGAAGTCGGATAAAAGATAGAAGATGAACGAATGAATGAATACCAAGTGTAGCTATAACTACATTACATTATGTATACTACATTATATATAATCTACATAATCAAATTAAGACACGCGTTATATTTTCAGCTTTCCGTTGTAATAATTGATCAGGTGAAGTTTTATTTGTTTTTATTCATTTCATTCATTCAACTTCTACCGCTTTATCCGATCTTCACTCGGGTCACGGGGAGCCTGTGCCTATCTCAGGCGTCTATGGACATTAAGGCAGGATACACCCTGGATGGAATGCCAACCCATCTCAGGACACATACACACACATTCACACACACATTCATACACTAGGGACAATTTTCCAAGGTGCCAATCAACCTACCGTGCATGTTTTTGGACCGGGAGGAAACCGGAGAACCCGGAGAAAAACCTCCTTGAGGCACGGGGAGAACATGCAAACTCCACACACACATGACCGAGCCGGGAATCGAACCTGGATCCTGGCGGTGTGAGGCGAATGTGCTAACCACTACGCCACCGTGCCTCTATTTGTTTTTAAATTTATGAAAAGATTAAAAAAAAAGAAAAACACACACACAACATGAATTAAACCTGGTGGGTTTATAAACATCTTATAGATTTATGGTCCTGGATTGAGGAATGTTCATAATTCAAAGCACAATCCTTCACCGATGACACATGTGGCTTGGGTTTAATCTTAGGACCGTTCCATTTATCTTTATTGATTAGGTGACTGTCAATAACGACAGATGACCCATGATGTACAGTATCTGGAAAGAGGCTTCGCCGTGGAATAACGAATGACGTAAAACACCACGTCGATCCAGCCACTATTTCTTCTTTGCAAAAATGTCATTGCGTCGCTGAATTACCATGACAGTTGTGAAATGTATTTCGCCAGTCAAATTGATATAAGTTCGATATGAAAGTGGCAAAACAAACAAATAAAAAAATAAACGAAATGGAGAAAAAGACTCCCAGTACACAGAGTGTCTGAGGCTGAGACTCGTTCAACCTCGTATGCATTTCAGTAATTGGTGGCACATACAATCACTTGCTTTTTATTTGTGTCGTCTAATTGAGAAAATGGTCTAATCTCATTTAATGGAACATAATCAGTGCAAGTGCCAAAACATTTCAAAGGGGTGAGGTTGGATTCAGAGGGCGATGGAGCTGTAAAAGCAAGCCTAGTTCGCTTAGACATCAAGGGTTTATTTTATCCATCCAAATATAATTCATTATTATTCAGTCTTGATAAGTGTTAGATGGTAAAAATGAGATGCAACCTGACCCAAACCCAACATAAAACTGAATAACAGCAGGAATAAAACACACTGCCATGGAAAAATGGTGCTAAGGGATAACATTTATCATATACAAAGAGTATACAGTATGTATTGTATGTGGGGCGACGCGATTAATCGCAAAAAGAATCACGATCCTGATCCATACGATCTCATTTCGAAATGGCTGCAATACACTTATACTTCTGCATCGCGGTCTGTGATTGGTCGTCTCTGCGTATTCCTCCGGATTGCTATTTAAAGTCCTTAGTGAAGAAATAAAGCATGGCCATGGAGAAAATATAAACACCTCTATGATTCTTCATCACCATTTTATAAAGACTGCCGGATCATTCCTGTCATTGCAGGAAGTCAACATTGTTGCTACAACAGAAACCCAAAACACCAAAACTCAAACACCACAACCAGCGCCAACTAGTGTTTGGGAATAGTCACTGCAGAGCGACGCAGAAGTATAAAACGCTCACGACGGCGTCGGCAACAGCGGTCACGCCACGCAGAAGTAATAACCAGTAAAACTATTGGTTACACTAACACTATAACAAAATACTATTATCAGATTATTATCTGATTATATATTATAAGACTATTATCACATAATGTAGTCGAAAGCCTTTCCAGAAGTGACTTTATGGCGGCAAGAAGGAAATAAATATGGAATAGGACGTTTCCGGGGGCACGGTGGCTTGGTGGTTAGCACGTTCGCCTCACACCGCCAGGGTCCGGGTTCGATTCCCGTCTCGGCCATGTGTGTGTGGAGTTTGTGCATGTTCTCCCCGTGCCTCAGGGGTTTTCAGGGGGGTTTTTTCTCCGGGTTCTCCGGTTTCCTCCCCCGGTTCAAAAACATGCACGGTAGGTTGATTGGCAGCTTGGAAAATTGTCCCTAGTGTATGAATGTGTGTGTGTGTGTGTGTGTGTGTGTGTGTGTGTGTGTGTGTCCTGTGCTGGGTTGGCATTCCATCCAGTGTGTATCCTGCATTAATTCCCATAGACGCCTGAGATAGACACAGACTCCCAGTGACCCGAGGAAAGATCGGAT
The DNA here is from genome assembly GCA_030449085.1 of Kryptopterus vitreolus. NCBI lineage: Eukaryota > Metazoa > Chordata > Actinopteri > Siluriformes > Siluridae > Kryptopterus > Kryptopterus vitreolus. Next base: position 14,318,946 of record JACRUU010000024.1, read on the forward strand.
AAGTAGAAGATGAAATGAATGAATGAATGAATGAATGAATGAATAAAATCAGAATCGTTTTTTTTTTTTTGTACTTGGACATTTTTGTTGAAAAAATGAGAATTGTGTGAGAGAATCAGGATCTCA
>JACRUU010000024.1:14326571-14334071 GCA_030449085.1 Kryptopterus vitreolus
ATCCTACAACATGCTTGAGAGAATCTTCTGTGCAAATGTGCATTTCCCTCTGAGATTACAGCTACAAGATCACATGACCTGCAGTACATCATCTTTATGTGTGGTCGTTGTGGCATCAAGCCTCAATGCCTCAGAGTCAATTAGTAACCGTAACAGTAAACAAGCAAACGAAAATAGAAAACAAGCAAAAGAAAATAAAGTAACCCTGAAAGTACAGCTGGGTGATGTGTCATAGAAACTGAATCTTTATGATTTTTTTTTTTTAAATGAAATTTGATTTTGGATACAGTGGGGAAAATGTGTCCACTATTTGTCCCTGTTTGTAGCGTGAACCGCATCATTCATTCATCTTCTACCGCTTTATCCGATCTTCCCTCGGGTCACGGGGAGTCTGTGTCTATCTCAGGCGTCTATAGGCGTTTAAGGCAGGATACACCCTGGATGGAATGCCAACCCATCACAGGGTAGTTTTTGGACCGGGGAGGAAACCGGAGAAAAAACCCCTGGATAAAAAAAACTGCCCTGCTCCACACATGAGGGATTGTTAACACGGGACTAGAGAAGAACCCGGCCATGCGTGACAAACATCTTGGCCACACCACACACACATGGCCGAGACGGGAATCGAACCCGGATCCTGGTGGTGTGAGGCGAACGTGCTGACCACTAAACCACCGTGTCCCCATGTCAAGACGTGAAATTGAGCACATGAAAACCCGGGCACAGTCCCTGATTCATTGCCGTATATACCACCGTGTCCCCATGTCAAGTAATATCAAGACGTGAACTTAAGCACAGATTCATTTTTATCATCTTGCTTAATATATAATTATAGATTATAATCGTCATTATAGATTAATGGGTTTATAGTTTATGTTGAAAATACGAAAACTTTGCGATTTTACGATTTCACCTTGGTTTGGCACAGCGAGCTTCCATAGTTCTCCGCCTCCCGCCCCGTATTACACTAATGAAATATCAAATACAACATGGTGGCGCTCTGACCAATCCGAAGAGCTTGTTTCCTAAAAGGGGCGTGGTTTCATCAATTGTACAGAAATGGTTCGTGTTTGTAACTTCAGATGTTCAACAAAGCAAAATCCCACTTTAACATTTATCTAACGTTTGTGGCGACGAAAGGAAGCATTTATTCCAGCCAACTAATTAATAACAAGCACGCTGTTGAATGGGGAGGTGTGTGTGTGTGTGTGTGTGTGTGTGTGTGTGTGTGTGTGTGGCGCTGCGGGATAAACATAACAAGTGTATATAACATGATCAGAGTAAACCCTGGTGATTTTGGCCTGATAACATGAACACGAGTTGGCACAAATTAGTCTGAATGGCTATTAACCTGTATATCACCTGTGATCTGCTCGCTGGTAGTGTGTGTGTGTGTGTGTGTGTGTGTGTGTGTGTGTGTGTGTGTGTGTGTGTGTGTGTGTGTGTGTGTGTGTGTGTGTGTGTGTCTAAAAGGTCAGTAAGTTTCCGGACTCCTGACAGACCCCTTTCATCTAGTGCTGCACGGACGTTTCTGGATTCATGGGGAAAGTAAAAGAATTGTCAGAGGATCTGCGGGAAAATGGAAACATGTGATGTGGATATTTAAAAAGGGCACTTGAGAAAAGATGGACTCACTCTTGGGTCCCTGAGCAAAGGCCATTCAATAAATAAAGGCCATTCTATTCTAATTGTCATGGATGGTGCTGTGCGTCTTCCCCTAGTGGTGGGGCATGGTGGTGCAACTAAATGCTGTAAATGTAAACTAAATAGAAAGACTTTAGTTGCACCTCCATTCCCCACCACTAGGGGAAGACACATTCATTCATTCATCTTCTACCACTTTATCCGATCTTCCTCGGGTCACGGGGAGTCTGTGCCTATCTCAGGCGTCTATGGGCATTAAGGCAGGATACACCCTGGATGGAATGCCAACCCATCGCAGGGCACACACACACATTCACACACACATTCATACACTAGGGACAATTTTCCAAGGTGCCAATCAACCTACCGTGCATGTTTTTGGACCGGGGGAGGAGGAAACCGGAGAACCCGGGGAAAAAAACCCCCTGAGGCACGGGGAGAACATGCACAAACTCCACACACACATGGCCGAGACGGGAATCGAAACCCGGACCCTGGAGGTGTGAGGCGAACGTGCTAACCACTAAGCCACCGTGCCCCACTTATATATGTGTGTGTGTGTGTGTGTGTGTGTGTGTGTGTGTGTGTGTGTGTGTGTGTGCGAAAAGAGTCTGGTGTAAGTTTATATAATATATAATATATAATATATAATATATGCTGTCAGGAGGTGGTAACATGGTGGTTGGAACATTGGGCTTTGAACCAGATGGTTGCAGGTTTGGATCCCAGCACCACCAAATTGCCACTAGTGGGCCCTTGAGCAAGGCCCTTAACCTTCAACCGCTCAGTTGTATGTCGCTCTAGATAAGGGCGTCTGCCGAAAACCAAGTCATTAGGCTTGCACAAGGCAGTGCATTCCTAGTGCCGATCCCAAGCCTGGATTAATCAATGGACAAAGAAAAGAGAAAGAGAAAAGAGAAAGAGGCGAAAGAGAAAGAAGAAGACGTAAACAATAACACGTGTGTATCCTTACGAGTTTCTGCGTTGTCCTGCTGCCAGCGGTGGGCTGTTAGTGTATACTGTATATTCTCTAACATCATCATCAACCTATTTTTGTATTTTTTTTTCTGTAAAAGTATTTTTTTATTATGAATAGATAACAAAGGTGTAAAGACCACTGTTCTGAAATCGTATGTGGGATGTCACCAGACGCTGATCTCATCTATGCTCATCGGCATATACAACATATTTTACACACGCGTTTACACACACAGTAGTGTTAGAAAAGGAAAATAGCTCCATCTGGTGGACACTTTTAACTTCTTGCCTTATGTGAGATATTAAGCTCGAAATGTTTAGAATAAACATTTCAGGGTCCGGGTTTGATTCCCGTCTCGGCCATGTGTGTGTGGGGTTTGTGCATGTTCTCCCCGTGCCTCAGGGGGTTTTTCTCCGGGTTCTCCGGTTTCCTCCCCCGGTCCAAAAACATGCACTGTAGGTTGATTGGCACCTTGCAAAATTGTCCCTAGTGTATGAATGTGTGTGTGACTGTGTGTGTGTGTGTGTGTGTGTGTGTGTGTGTGTGTCCTGAGATGGGTTGGCATTCCATCCAGGGTGTATCCTGCCTTAATGCCCATAGACGCCTGAGATTTACACAGGCTCCCCGTGACCCGAGGGAAGATCAGATAAAGCGCTAGAAGATGAATGAATGAATGAATGAATGTTTCGAATAAAATAATTGGTCAGAAAAAGTATACTTGTTTACCTCAGTGAACATAGAAACAGAAATGTTTGATGTTAAATTAAGACTAGCACATCCCAGGTAAACATTCATTCATTCATTCATTCATCTTCTACCGCTTTATTCGATCTTCACTCGGGTCACGGGGAGTCTGTGTCTATCTCAGGCGTCTATGGGCATTAAGGCAGGATACACCCTGGATGGAATGCCAACCCATCGCAGGGCACACACACACAACACACACACACACACACATTCATACACTAGGGACAATTTTCCAAGGTGCCAATCAACCTACCGTGCATGTTTTTGGACGGGGGAGGAAACCGGAGAACCCGGAGAAAAAAACCCCACTGAGGCACGGGGAGAACATGCAAACTCCACACACACACATGACCGAGACGGGAATCAAACCCGGACCCTGGCGGTGTGAGGCGAACGTGCTAACCACTACGCCACCGTGCCCCCCCCAGGTAAACAATAAAATTATAAATTAGTCATTGTTTGGTTTTCTGCCATATCTTTAGCAGGCCATCCAAAGCCTGATAACGAGCTCATTAATGAAACTGATCGAGCAAAGGAGGAGCTGTGAAGAGCATTAAAAGCTTAATATTTGACAGTTTTGGCTCAGCCCGTTTTTTTTATGCCCTGGAGTGTGCATGAATTAACGTTAAAGTTAAAGTTAAAGTTAAATCTTTGTCACCTCAAGTGGCTTGTGATTGGTGCTAGAGATTATTTTATTTTCAATCCAAGACCAAGGTCTTTCAACAAAAGTGTTGTCACTAACTATACCAGCTCATTATTATTATTATTATTAATAAATAGACTGCAATGGAGTTCGCCTCACACCACCATGGTCCGGGTTCGAGTGCCGTCTCGGCCATGTGTGTGTGGAGTTTGTGCATGTTCTCCCAGAGCCTCAGGGGGTTTTTCTCCGGGTTCTCCGGTTTCCTCCCCCGGTCCAAAAACATGCACGGTAGGTTGATTAGGCACCTTGGAAAATTGTTCTTAGTGTATGAATGTGTGTGTGAATGTGAGTGTGTGTGCCATGCGATGGGTTGGCATTCCGTCCAGGGTGTATCCTGCCTTAATGCCCATAGACGCCTGAGATAGACACAGACTCCCCGTGACCCGACGGAAGATCGGATAAAGCGGTAGAAGATGAATGAATGAATGAATGGTGAGACTGCAATGGACTGGATTTCCAGACAATGTCTTTTTTAGGGAAGATGTGGAATATTTTAGCAAAACAAAGCAAAAACCACACGTATTGTATTACATCGTATAAACCACATGCGTAAACCACATGCATGTATTGCAACAACATGGCTTTGTAACAGAAGAATCAATGCTGATCTTTTTTTTCCATTGTTATCATTGAACTGTTCATGCGCCATTTTTTATGATATGCTTCTTATTTTGATATCTGTTTCTCCCTCCTCAAAAAAAATGGCTTATTTATACTTAACAATACATCATTAGCATATTCAATTAGCCAACTAGGGAGTGAAGAGTAGCACAATATGCCAACAAATCAAAACTGTGTTCGCAGGACACACACACTCAAATTCACACACACACATTCATACACTAGGGACAATTTTCCAAGGTGCTAATCAACCTACCGTGCATGTTTTTGGACCGGGGGAGGAAACCGGAGAACCCGAAGGAAAAACCCCCTGCGGCACGGGGAGAACATGCACAAACTCATGTCCGAGACGGGAATCGAACCCGGACCCTGGCGGTGCGAGGCGAACGTGCTAACCACTAAACCACCGTGCCCTCATATCATAATTATGTTTCTTCATTTGCCCTTGTCCTATAATTTCCTGACCTTCCACCAGGTGGCGCATTAGGCACGGCGATGCATCTGTCAAATATGAAAAGTCAATGTTGCCCCTGGAGGCAAAAAGTTTACCGGGTGACAAACGCCTGTAAGTCCACATCAGAATGACAATGAAACGTCCTTTTATTTGTATTTTGCTCCATTTATTACCAACTCGAATAAAAAAGAAAAGTAATGCATGTAATTGTACAGTGTGTATTATTCTCATGCAGGTGGGTCGGTTATTATTATTATTATTATTTAAAAAAGAGCTTATAAGCCTTGTAAACAAATGAAGCATATAAACACCAAAGACAAGGAATAAGTAAAGGATTCACTAATCAATGCATATTTCGTTCGTCTCCTCAGCATCGTCCGCACGGTCCAGGTGTAGAGCGCTGCGGGTCGGAGTGTTAATGACCACTGTGGCATAATCAGATCTTTGGTCGAGCTTTGGTATTTGATCGGGATTTTGGGCGTTTTTGGTAAACTTTACTGTGGAGTACCATAACTCCTCTTCACCTGCCTGAAAAAACAACCAAAAAAAAGGTGTTAGAGAGCAATTATGTGTTATTGTGACATTGCAGCAGAAATAAGAGACTGTACTACTGTACCACTATGGTCTGCCGCTCGTCCTCTTTGTGTGAAGCAGCGACTTTACGTTCGGCTTTGATAAGAAAAGGAAATATACGTTTCAGCAGTTTTTCTACGCATTTTTGGAACCTAATTTCACCAATGAAATTCATTCATTCATTCATCTTCTCAGGGGTCTTGGGTCTTGAGTTATCAAGCCAGGATACACCCTGTATGGAATGTCAACCCATCGCAGGGCACACACACATTCATACACTAGGGACAATTTTCCAAGGTGCCAATCAACCTACCGTGCATGTTTTTGGACCGGGGGAGGAAACCAGAGAACCCGGAGAAAAACCCCCTAAGACACGGGGAGAACATGCACAAACTCCACACATACATGGCCGAGACGGGAATCGAACCCGGATCCTGGCGGTGTGAGGCTTTACATGAAGTCAGCGCGAAAGCGATGCCTCAATCAATGGGGATTGAATGTTGTACAAAATGACAGAGATTTTTGCAGAACCCTAAAAAAAATGGTATAACTGTTAATCTTATGTTTAATAAAAGTTTAATACATGCCCATGAGTCTTTTACACAAACTGTACATATTGTACAATTATTTTTATTTATTTTCGAACAACATGCAAACAAACTCCGGGTGCACAACGCTGGCTTTGTGGGGTTTTTTCAAGCGAAACGCTATATGACCAAACGTTTTGGAACATCCGACCAACGTTCAAATGCTCTGTTTTATTTTTCATCATTCTCTTTCAGTGGAGATTCATTCATTCATTCATTCATTCATCTTCTACCGCTTCATCCGATTTTCCCTAGGGTCACGGGGAGTCTGTGTCTATCTCAGGCGTTTATGGGCATTAAGGCAGGATGCACCCTGGATGGAATGCCAACCCATTACAGGGCGCACACACACACACACACACACACTCACACACACACACACACACTCACACACTAGGGACAATTTTTCCAAGGTGCCAATCAACCTACCGTGCATGTTTTTGGACCAGGAGGGAAACCGGAAAACCCGGAGAAAACCCCCTGAGGTACAGGGAGAACATGCACAAACTCCACACACACATGGCCGAGACGGGAATTGAACCTGCCCCCTCAGTGGAGATTATTAACAGCAAAAATGGTGTGTAAATATTAACAAGCATTACTGAGGCCAGGAACTAGGACTCTTTAATGCCACTCTTGCACAGGGACATCGCGATGCTGGAATATGTTCGGATCCCCTAAAAGGCATTTTATGCAGTTGTGGGATTTCAGATTCATGCCAAATGGTGAGGGAAGAATCATGTACAGGTGTGTGTGTGTGTGTGTGTGTGTGTGTGTGTGTGTGTGTGTGTGTGTGTGTGTGTGTGTGTGTGTGTGTGTGTGTGTGTGTATCTAAAAACACAGTATAGCAACAGTAAAATATCAGAGTTATACCTTTTGTGGACGTAATGGCGATACATGATATGCACTGGCAAGTCAAAGAGAGAAGGAGCAAGAAGCACATCACTGGCAGTCCGATGATGATACACAAATTGACGTCTGCAAGAAGCCAAACAGCGAATGTTATCTTTTTTTTTTTCCTGGTTTGTGTATTTGCATAATATCAAAAAAAACAAACAAAAAAAAAAAAACATTCTTACGTTTTTCCAACAAGGCTTCAATTTCTTCTTCACTGGTACTGTTACTAGGACTGTACGACATTGTATCATTGCCATTCCCACCACAGTGACCTGAATATAAAGCTGAATAAAGG
>JACRUU010000024.1:14339071-14351571 GCA_030449085.1 Kryptopterus vitreolus
TTAATTCATTCATTCAATCATCTTCTACCGCTTTATCCGATCTTCCCTCGGGTCACGGGGAGTCTGTGTCTATCTCAGGCGTCTATGGGCATTAAGGCAGGATACACCCTGGATGGAATGCCAACCCATCACAGGACACACACACACACACACACACACATTCATACACTAGGGACAATATTTCCAAGGTGCCAAACAACCTACCATGCATGTTTTTGGACCGGGGGAGGAAACCGGAGAACCCGGAGAAAAACCCCCTGAGGCACGGGGAGAACATGCACAAACTCCCCACACACATGGCCGAGACGGGAATCGATCCCGGACCCTGGAGGTGTGAGGCAAACGTGCTAACCACTAAGCCACCGTGCCCCCCTACCCCCCTACCCCCTTTAAATACAATTATTGTGATTATTTAATGTTTATTTTACTCTGGAAATTATTATTCTTTTAATATTAATTTCTTATTAACAGAAGGGAAGAGAAAAAAAAAACATTCAAATTAAAGGTTCAAGTGTTTATTTCAGACCCAAAAAAGAGCAGTAATGTCACTAAAATCACAGATATTTATATCAATATTCATAACATGAATTAAAATGATGAAATATCTTACAGTAGACATTCATGAATTAAATTTGAATAAAAGGTTTTTGAGTGAAACGAGTGTTCACAGCGTTTCCTGCGTGGAAGAATCCGTTTCCGGCTCGGTTCTGAGGCTGATGGTGGAAAGGGATTCGTTTAGGAGAGCAGAAGGCGAGTCCTCTTTGGCCAGTAGGTTATTTTTGCGCAAATGACACGCTTGCTCATATGGAGGTCGAATAGGAGCCTGTGTAGGCGGCAAATACTCGTATTCCTTATTGGAGTCCAGCTGCAAATAAACACACAAAGATGGAGTTTTAGTGTGATGTCATGTGATGAGAAATATAGTGATTCATTTGACATTAACTGGGGGCACGGGGGCTTAGTGGTTAGCACGTTCGCCTCACACCGCCAGGGTCCGGGTTCAATTCCCGTCTCGGCCATGTGTGTGTGTGGAGTTTGTGCATGTTCTCCCCGTGCCTCAGAGGGTTTTTTCTCCGGGTTCTCCGGTTTCCTCCCCCGGTCCAAAAACATGCACGGTAGGTTGATTGGCACCTTGGAAAATTGTCCCTAGTGTATGAATGTGTGTGTGAATGTGTGTGTGTGTGTCCTGCAATGGGTTGGCATTCCATCCAGGGTGTATCCGGCCTTAATGCCCATAGACGCCTGAGATAGACACAGACTCCCCGTGACCCGAGGGAAGATCGTTTGATTGTAATTACACTGAATAGGGCCGAGTATCATTTTAATTGATATTTCTTATCGATTCCAAACAGCGAACCAACTGCAAAAGTTCAGTCACTTCGCTTGCATCATATTCAATTACTGCAATAATTACACTTAGCTTTGTCTTTGCTTTTCACAAATCGTAGCCACACTTTTCAGTGCTTCCCAAAATCCATCTTATAAACTGGTGTTTAGATTAATTTATTAGATTAGATTAGATTAAATAAAGTCCTGGCAGATTTCCAGGTGAAAAGGAATCGATAAGAGGAATTGAAAATGTAATTTTATAACATGTTTTCGATTCCACAATCGGAAGTGATTTTGGATTCCCAACTCTATCTCTGAAACAATACATATAATTGTTAATTGTAAGGAACATATAATTATTTCTTGTCTCAAAAAACATTTAGTAGTAGGTAGTTTCAAAAGAGAAAAATCCCCCACAGACATATATATATATATATATATATATAAATAAATAAGAGATACTTTACTACTGCAAAATGTATTTTTGTCTTCCTTGATAGTCTTCCTGTCTGTAAATATATTCAAGAAACCAGTTTATAAATTAAAAAAAAAAAAATATATATATATATATATATATAGTATTCTATATCTGTCCATGTGGCCTAGACCATTGTGTTTCTCATGTATATGCAAATATGCAAGTTGCAAATCCCCCACAGACAGTGGCCTTAACTTATAGTGTTAACATATAGTGAGTGTATATATACAGTCATGTGAAAAAATTAGGACACCCTTTGAAAGCATGTGGTTTTTTGTAACATTTTTTAATAAATGGTTATTTCAATCTCAGTTTCAACAATACAGAGAGATTAAAGTAATCAAACTAAACAATGAAAACTGAAGAAAAGTCTTTTCAAGATCTTCTGTAAATGTCATTCTTACAAAAATGCCTATTCTAACTGAGGAAAAAGATAGGACACCCTCACATGTATTCCCTCTTAAATTGGCTCAGATCTCACACAGGTATATCACACCAGGTACACATAATTAGTAGATCGTTACTCTGCATGTTGAATGAGGCTTGCCCTATTTAAACCTCAGACATTTAGTTTGGTGTGCTCCTGACTGTTGAAGTGAGAGTGAGCACCATGGTGAGAGCAAAAGAGCTGTCAGAGGACTTCAGAAAAAAGATTGTAGCAGCCTATGAGTCTGGGAAGGGATTTAAAAAGATCTCAAAAGATTTTGAAATCAGCCATTCCACTGTCCGGAAGATAGTCTACAAGTGGAGGGCTTTCAAAACAACTGCCAACATGCCCAGGACTGGTCGCCCCAGCAAGTTCACCCCAAGAGCAGACCGCAAGATGCTAAAAGAGGTCTCCAAAAACCCTAAAGTGTCATCTCGAGAACTACAGCAGGCTCTGGCTACTGTTGATGTAGAAGTACATGCCTCTACAATCAGAAAGAGACTGTACAACTTTAACTTGCATGGGAGGTGTGCAAGGAGGAAACCTTTGCTTTCCAAGAGAAACATCAAGGCCAGACTGACATTTGCCAGAGATAAAGTTGACAAAGACCAGGACTTCTGGAATAATGTTCTTTGGACAGATGAGTCCAAAATTGAATTATTTGGACACAACAGCAGAGGACATGTTTTGGCGTAAACCAAACACAGCATTCCAAGAAAAGAACCTCATACCAACTGTGAAGCATGGAGGGTGGAAGTGTCATGGTTTGGGGCTGCTTTGCTGCAGCAGGACCTGGTCAGCTCACCATCATAGAATCCACCATGAATTCTACTGTGTATCAGAAGGTGCTTGAAGAACATGTGAGACCATCAGTTAGAAAATTAAAGCTGAAGCGGAACTGGACCATGCAACATGACAATGACCCAAAACATACTAGTAAATCAACCAAAGATTGGCTGAAAAAGAAGAAATGGAGAGTCCTGGAATGGCCAAGTCAAAGTCCAGATTTGAATCCCATTGAGATGCTGTGGGGTGACTTGAAAAGGGCTGTACGTGCAAGAAACCCCTCAAACATCTCACAGCTGAAAAAGTTCTGCATTGAGGAGTGGGGTAAAATTTCCTCAGACCGATGTCGGAGACTGGTAGATGGCTACAAGAACCGTCTCACTGCAGTTATTTCAGCCAAAGGAGGTAACACTCGCTATTAGGGGCAAGGGTGTCCTATCTTTTTCCTCAGTTAGAATAGGCATTTTTGTAGAAATGACATTTACAGAAGATCTTGAAAAGACTTTTCTTCAGTTTTCTTTGTTTAGTTGGATTATTTTAATCTCTCTGTATTGTTGAAACGGAGATTAAATAACCATTTATTAAAAATGTTACAAAAAAAAAAACCACATGCTTTCAAAGGGTGTCCTAATTTTTTCACATGACTGTATATATATATATATATAGATATATATATATATCTATATATATATATATATATATATATATATATATATATATATATATATATATATATATATATATATATATATCACATATACATATACATACACACACACACACATCTATCTATCTATCTATCTATCTATCAATAAATAAATAAATGAGATACTTTACTGCACACAATGGTATTTTTCTCTTCCTGTCTAATTATATTCAAGAAATAAAAGTAATTTAAAAAAAACCCGTTTATAAATATATATATATATATATATATATATATATATATATATATATATATATATATATATATATATATATATATATATATATATATATATATCTGTTCATGTGGTCTAGACCATTGTGTTTCTCATGTCTATGGAAACACGGAGAATACCCTCTGCTTCACACACCAGCATTAGAGCTGGCAGATTATAATCATCATTAATGATTAATACGAGTTTATTGTTTATGCCGATGCTGAAAATGGATTTTACGATTTCACCGTGGTTTGACACAGTGAGCTTCCGTAGTTCACTTCCTCCCGCCCCGTACACATATTCTACAAGTAAACAATGTGCTTTGTAATATTTACTGGCCGTATTTACTCATGCAGATCGGCCACAAAGCTATACTTTTTGAAAAGTCGATAATCATGGTCAGAAGTGTCCTCAGACGAGCACCTGAAGCGGATAGGTTCTGTCCGAGTCAAATGCGCTGAGGTCTCCACACGCCAGGAACGGAACGATGATCCTGTTTGGTCCTTCAAGCTGATTAAAGTCCACATCTGCCAAAGAAACGGGTATTCCAAGGTTCATACCTTTCAGCATCACAGGAAAAAAATCCCAGAGATTATAGTTTTTAGAAGAGATCCCAAATGATTCAAACGAATCAGAAGATTACCGTACGAGTGATCCAGCAGTGGGTTAGACATGTTGGGGACATAACCTTCTGGGGGTGAATAATTCTGACACACCACAAACGCCTCTTCAGGAAGAAAACACAAAGCATAAATCAATCAATTGCAGAAATGTTTACTACAGGATTCACATGTACTAATAATAATCATTTAAGGAATGTGATTCTGACAACAAATCATGTTGAAAATCACGTCTAGAAAACATGTCATGAAAAGAAAAAGGACCGAATAGTCAACACTGGGCGTGGCCTAATATTATTTACATTTTACATTTACGGCATTTGGTAGACGACCTATCCAGAGCGACTTGCCTTTGAGCAATTGAGGATTAAGGGCCTTGCTCAAGGGCCAGTGGCAGCTTGGTGGTGGTGGTTGGATTTGAACCTGTGCTAACGCATCTGGACCAGAAGGAAGGCGCTCCCGCCTCCCTGTATTATAATATTATATCCTATCTTCACTTCCTAAGACGCAATGCATCAAGTTTGATACTTCCAATTGTATAGGATGTCTCTTATTGTGGCAGCGTTAAATCCTCCTGTCTCATGGAACTATGGGAGTAACAGTAAAAAGCGTCACGTCGACGCAGAGTGCGAGGTCTCTGATTGGTCGTCTCGCCAGTGTATTTCCACCGTATTCCTCCATGACACCATTTTTAAACTCCATAGTGACGAAATAAAGCATGGAGCGAGCAGCCGAAAGGATCATGGAAGAGAAAATATAAACACCTCGATGATTCTTCATAGATATAGTTCGATATTTATTGGTAGACATTTTCTTGGGGGGGAATGCAATGCGCTTCTGTATAACCTGAACGCACCACCTGTTTATATGGAAAGCAACCGGAACAGAATTCTTAAAGGAGCCACGTCCCATATTTTACACTTAAAACATCCACTAAACAATGAAAACATCAACAAGAAATTAATATTAAAAGAATAATTTCCAGGGTAAAATAAATATTAAATAATCAATATTATTATTAAAAGGGAGAGATTTTGAGAGAAATGTATATAATTATAACATTGTATATAATTATAATTATAACAGTTAGTTACAGTATTAGAATTCACATGCAGAAATGTTTACTAAGAAATGTAAAGTATTAATTTACTAAGAAATGAAAAGTATTAATTTACTAAGAAATGAAAAGTATTAATTTACTAAGAAATGTAAAGTATTAATTTAATAAGAAATGAAAAGTATTAATTTAATAAGAAATGAAAAGTATTAATTTAATAAGAAATGTAAAGTATTAATTTAATAAGAAATGTAAAGTATTAATTTAATAAGAAATGAAAAGTATTAATTTAATAAGAAATGAAAAGTATTAATTTAATAAGAAATGAAAAGTATTAATTTAATAAGAAATGTAAAGTATTAATTTAATAAGAAATGAAAAGTATTAATTTAATAAGAAATGAAAAGTATTAATTTAATAAGAAATGTAAAGTATTAATTTACTAAGAAATGAAAAGTATTAATTTATGGTACATTGAAAACGTGATTAATGTGCGAATTAAAGATTCGGATCGATTGACCGCCCTACTTTACAATGAAGCTTTTTCCACTCCTAGCAAGACTCGCTGCTTTAATTAGCTGAAATTGCTTTGACTCTGCAGATTGTGGCACCGGATACTCTATAACTCTAACCTACAGCCACAGTGTTTCTCTATCACACCATGGCGTTTCCCTTATGACCTGCAGGAAGACGTCGTGTAACTCACCAATGCTAGAGTTGCGGCTGCTGCGAGGTTTGGCGCAGGTCACCGTACTGAAGAAGATTTTGAGCTGAGAATAAAGCAGCGTCACATCCTTCCCTCTAAAGATCTGTACACAAATAAATGCTTCTTTTAAACCAGAATTGACTCACACAAATACAAAAATCATATTTTTATGCCTGGTCAGTGAGTAAACATATTTAAATGTGAGATATGTTAAATACTTATTACACCAAGACACCTAAGGTTATCATAAGGTTATTATAAGGTTATCATTACTGTATTGTGCAGAATCTCCACATGCACCATGTATAAGTGCATACATAAGAGTTATTTGCATTAACGCTTACCTTTGCCACAAAGTTTCCTCCAGGTTTTAGAACATGGGTCGTGATATTCAGTGCCTTTAAATCAAATTACATTAAAATGAACAACACAATAATTGTTTTTTTCATATATATATATAATCTCTGAAATGCACACTGCTGTAACGCGTGTGTAACGTAGGGGTGATGTAACGTACGGCGAGGAGGAGTTGTGCTTGAATGTATTCATCCACATCATGAAGTCCCGTAACTGTGAATACAAACAACAACACAAACAAAAACAAAAACACCTGACGTTCAATCAGTAGTTATAGAATACTGTAAATTCATTCTAAGGAATAAAGGATATTATATCTTTTACATTCTAATCATGACAAAGTATTTTAATCATGTAAATACAGACGCTCCCCACCTTACAAACAAACACTTTACAAACATTCGCCGTTACGAACAAACCTGTAGGCAAAATCTAATTTGTTCAGATTAAACCCCCCCCCAAAAAAAAGCGCTAGCTAGTCACAGAGCTTTCTGAATGTACAGCATAGCGAACGAGTCTATCTGGCACGTCCTGAGCGACCCATTCCTCTGCCTCAGTCTTTTGTCAAGTCAAGTGGTTTAATTGTCATTACAACTGTATATAGCTGACACGGTACACAGTGATATGAGACACTGTTTCTCCAGGACCCTGTTGCTACACAAAACAGCATACACACAACAACATAGACACACAACATATAACACACATATGCTACAAACGACATATAACACAACATAGAGCTACAAACGACATATAATACAACATAGAGCTACAAACGACATAACACAACATAGAGCTACAAACGACATATAACACAACATAGAGCTACAAACGACATATAACACAACATAGAGCTACAAACGACATATAACACAACATAGAGCTACAAACAACACACAACATATAACCCAACATAGAGCACAAACATAGAGCTACAAACAATACAAACAACACAAACACATATAACACAACATATAAAACACACAACATAGAGCTACAAACAACATAGAGCTAACACAACATATAACAGAGCTACTACAAACAACATATAAAACAACATAGACACACGACATATAACACAACATAGAGCTACAAACGACATATAACCCAACATAGAGCTACAAACGACATATAACACACAAACATAGAGCTACAAACAAATATAACAACATAGACATATAACACACATAACACAACATAGAGCTACAAACGACATATAACACAACATAGAGCTACAAACAACATATAACACAACATAGAGCTACAAACGACATATAACACAACATAGAGCTAACACAATAACATAGAGCTACAAACAACATATAACAACAACATATAACACAACATAGAGCTACAAACGACATATAACCCAACATAGAGCTACAAACGACATATAACACAACATAGAGCTACAAACAACATATAACACAACATAGAGCTACAAAAATATAACACAACATAGCAAACGACATATAAAACAACATAGAGCTACAAACAAAATATAAACACAAAACATATAACACAACATAGAGCTACAAACAACATAAAACACAACATAGAGCTGCAAACGACATATAACACAACATAGAGCTACAAACGACATATAACACACAACATATAACAACAACATAGAGCTACAAACAACATAGAGCTAACAACAACAACACAAAATAGAGCTACAAACAACATATAACAAAACATAGAGCTACAAACAATATATAAACCACAACAACATAGACAACAAACATAGAGCTACAAACGACATATAACACAACATAGAGCTACAAACGACATAGAGCTACAAATATAACACAACATAGAGCTACAAACGAAATATAACACAACATAGAGCTACAAGAACACACCATACAAAGACTTATTTCACCGGCTGACGACTAGACTAAGTTTGTCCTCGCCACATTCAAGTGCATCGTGTGCAACCCTGGTGCAAACAGCGCAAAAACAGAGCAAGACACGAGGCCGTGGTGCATAACAACAACCATAACACAACATTAAATAAAACACAACAACAACCCGTCACTGGGATGTAGTGCAGAGTATTCCTGCGATTGTAAACAGTTTGTCTGGTGTGCAAAAAAACAAATAGAGCAGCAGTGATAAAAAGTGTAAACAGTAACACTGTCAGTGAGAGCAGTATATACAATAAACATGTTAAGGCCAGTAATGAGGCAGATAAATAGAATAAAGCAGTGGAATGCTGTGTGGATGGTGTGTGTGTGTGTGTGTGTGTGTGTGTGTGTGTGTGTGTGTGTGTGTGTGTGTGTGTGTGTGTGTGTGTGTCCAGTTCCACTTTAGTTCAGTGCGTTGAGAAATCTGATGGCTTGACTAGTGCATAGTCTGGTTGTGAGAGCCCGAATGCTATGGAACCTCTTCCCTGATGGCAATAGTGTAAAGAGTGTGTGTGAGGGATGTGTGATGTCGTCCACAATGCTTTTAGCTTTGCGGATGCAGTGTGTGTTGTGTGTGTGTGTTGTGTTGTCCTACACTACACTGTAGTCAACATAGTCATTACTAATCAATCAAATTGAAAATGAAAAAAAGAGAAAATGCTGGAAAGGATACAGACGGTCCGAATATCTTACAAACAAGGGGCAACGGTGGCTTCCTGTCTTGGCCATGTGTGTGTGTGTGGAGTTTGCATGTTGTGCATGTTCTCCCCGTGCCTCAGGGGGTTTTTCTCCGGGTTCTCTGGTTTCCTCCCCTGGTCCAAAAACATGCACGGTAGGTTGATTGGCACCTTGGAGAATTGTCCCTAGTGTATGAATGTGTGTGTGTGTCTGTGTGTGTGTGTGTGTGTGTGTGTGTGTGTGTGTGTGTGTGTGTGTGTGTTCTGTGATGGGTTGGCATTCCATCCAGGGTGTATCCTGCCTTAATGCCCATAGACGCCTGAGATAGACACAGACTCCCCGTGACCCGAGGGAAGATCGGATAAAGCGCTAGAAGATGAATGAATGAATGAATCTTACAAAGTTAGAGGACGTGCGAACTCTTGGGACGTAGCGTTAAGGTGAGCGGCGTCTGCATTCCTCAAAACCAATTCACAGCAGATGAATGACCTGCCTCAGTGCAAGCACTAAAATCATATTTAAATGAATAAAAAAAAAGAATAAAAAGTGAGGCACAGAAAGAAAGAAAGAGGTAGAAATACCATCAGGGGCGCCGTCACACACCACCAAGTCTGCCGCCTGCCCCTCGAAATGCCTGATGATCTCCTGAGCCGTGGAAATCTAAACAGTGGACGTCATGTAAACTGTTTTGAAACCAATACCCGTGTCCAGTTTAAATCCCACGCTGGTGTTGATTTGTGGGTCCTGAGTGGTGATGAGTGGATACCTTTGTAATATCACCCTGAATCTGTGTGACTCCGGGGAGAGGAGCCATCGCCTGCAGGTCCACTGCGACAATCTTCACTTCTTCACACGACTCGCTCGACGCTCTGCAACATCATGCAAATGCTTTCGGTTCTGTGCGTTTCTAGCAAAACGTTTTTTTTTTTTATCAAATTAAAAAGGGATTAAATAAAGAATGCTGGACTGGGTAAACTGAACATTTTTGTTAAGAGGACTGATGTGACTCACCGGAGTTTGCGACTGAGAACTTGACTCCAGCTGCCGGGTGCGGCGCAGAGATCCACCGCTCTCCTTACACCTGCATACAACACCACATAACGCAAAAATACATCAGGAAACATTCATTCATTCATTCATTCATTCATCTTCTACCGCTTTATATGTCTATGTTAATATGTCTTCTACCGGATAGATAGTGTAGAAAATGGAAGGAAGGTGTAGAAAATGGATGGATGGGGTGATGGATGGATGGATGGATGGTGTAAAAAATGGAAAGAAGGTGTAAACAATGGATGGATGGTGTAGAAAATGGAGGGATGGGGTGATGGATGGATGGATGGATGGTGTAGAAAATGGAAAGAATGTGTAGAAAATGGAAGGAATGTGTAGAAAATGGATGGATGGGGTGATGGATGGATGGATAGTGTAGAAAATGGAAGGAGTGTGTACAAAATGGATGGATGGAATCGAAAATGGAAGGTGTAGAAAAGTGATAGATGGATGAATGGATGGTGTAGAAAATGGATGGATAGATGTATGGATGGAAGGTGTAGAAAATGGATGGATGAATGGGTGGATGGATGGTGTAGAAAAATGGAAGGATGGATGGATGGTGTAGAAAATGGAAGGAATGTGTAGAATGGATGGTGTAGAAAATGGAAGGAATGTGTGGTAGAAAATGAAAGGATGGGTGTGAGGGTGGGGATGGATGGATGGAGTGTAGAAAATGGAAGGAATGTGTAGAAAATGGAAGGATGGGGTGATGGATGGATGGATGGATGGATGGATGGATAGTGTAGAAAATGGAAGGATGGGGTGATGGATGGATGGATGGATGGATGGATAGTGTAGAAAATGGAAGGAATGTGTAGAAAATGGAAGAATGGGGTGATGGATGGATGGATGGATAGTGTAGAAAATGGAAGGAATGTATAGAAAATGGAAAGATGGGGTGATGGATGGATGGATAGTGTAGAAAATGGAAGGAGTGTGTACAAAATGGATGGATGGAATCGAAAATGGAAGGTGTAGAAAAGTGATGGATGGATGAATGGATGGTGTAGAAAATGGATGGATAGATGTATGGATGGAAGGTGTAGAAAATGGATGGATGAATGGGTGGATGGATGGTGTAGAAAAATGGAAGGATGGATGGATGGTGTAGAAAATGGAAGGAATGTGTAGAAAATGGAAGGATGGGGTGATGGATGGATGGATAGTGTAGAAAATGGAAGGAATGTGTAGAAAATGGATGGATGGAATCGAAAATGGAAGGTGTAGAAAATGGATGATAGATTGATGGTGTAGAAAATGGATGGATAGATGGATGGATGGATGGATGGTGTAGAAAATGGATGGATAGATGGATGGAAGAAAGGTGTAGAAAATGGAAAACTATGTTTTTGTGCAAATATACGTTTTATGTTTTTTTTTTTTATATGTTTTTGTGCAAATTCTAAAGGAAACGAAACACACACGTATAAACGGCAGAACGAAAAACAGCTATTAAATCCAAAAAAAACTTTTGATGCCGTTTTGTACATGTGACTGCCTGTGACTACCGCACGCTATGACCATTCCATCAAAAGGTATGACAATAAGTTTATAAGCCTTGTGGGAGGGGCTTGGAGAAAGCAAGTCCGATTGGTTAAAGCAACAGGATAAGGATAAGGCACAGGATAAGCACCAAAAACTGATTGGACAGAAACTCACAGCACAGCACACGTGAGAGTAGAGCTAAGCTTCATTGCTGATTGATTTTTAGGGTTTGTGTTGAAAATACGAAAATTGCTTTTGCGATTTCCCCTTGGTTTGACACAGCGAGCTTCCGTAGTTCTCCTCCTCCCGCCCCGCATTACACTTGGCAAATTTAGAAATACAACACGGCGGCGCTCTGGCCAATCCGAAGAGCTCATTTCAAAGAGGGGGCGGGGTTTCATCAGTCTCATGGAAAAGGTTCGGGTTTGTAACTTCATACGTACAACAAACCAAAACCTCGCTGTAACATTTATATAACGTTTGTAAAGGAAACAGCAACGACTCGTTTATTCCAGCACCTCAAACACAACCACCGAATGGGGAGGTGTGTGTGTGTGTGTGTGTGTGTGTGTGTGTGTGTTGTGTGTGTGTGTGTGTGTGTGGGGATAAACATGATGCTGTAAACTCTAAAACACAGACTACTATGAAATGAAAATGACAGGCGATTGGGTATAATTTAATACACATT
>JACRUU010000024.1:14356571-14371571 GCA_030449085.1 Kryptopterus vitreolus
GGCCATGTGTGTGTGTGTGAGTTTGTGCATGTTCTCCCCGTGCCTCAGGGGGTTTTTCTCCGGGTTCTCCGGTTTCCTCCCCCGGTCCAAAAACATGCACGGTAGGTTGATTGGCACCTTGGAAAATTGTCCCTAGTGTGTGAATGTGTGTGTGTGTGTGTGTGTGTGTGTGTGTGGGTGTTGGCATTTATGGGTTGGCATTTCATCCAGGGTGTATCCTGCCTTAATGCCCATAGACGCCTGAGATAGACACAGACTCCCCGTGACCCGAGAGAAGATCGGATAAAAGTGGTAGAAGATGAATGAATGAATGAATATTCTGTAGTGGGGCACGGTGGCTTAGTGGTTAGCACGTTCGCCTTACACAAAACCTCCAGGGTCGGGGTTCGATTCCCGTCTTGGCCATGTGTGTGGAGTTTTGTGCATGTTCTCCCCCTGTGTCTCAGGGGGTTTTTCTCTCCTTCCGGGTTCTCCGGTTTCCTCCCAGATCCAAAAACATGCACGGGTGGGTTGATTGGCACCTTGGAAAATTGTCCCTAGTGTATGAATGTGTGTGTGTGTGTGTGTGTGTGTGTGTGTCCTGCGATGGGTTGGCATTCCATCCAGGGTGTATCCTGCATTAATGCCCATAGACGCCTGAGATAGACACAGACTCCCCGTGACCCGAGGGAAGATCGGATATAGCGGTAGAAGATGAATGAATGAATGAATGAATGAATGAATGAATGTTCTGTAGTTCTTATTATTAATAGACAAATCCATTTACTATCAAGAATATCACCAGTAAAAAGATACGTTATTGGTTCAAATGACTCCTAAGTTTGCATTGTAGTATACCTGGGGTGTGAAAATTATTTTCACACCGTGTTGGAATGATATCGGGTTGTCAAATCTCTGGTTGTATTTGTTCCAAACCTTTATTATTATTATTATTATTATTATTATTATTATTATTTATTATTATTTTATCATTCATCTTTCATCCATCTCATACAGGATACACCCTGGATGGAAATGCCAACCCATCGCAGGACACACACACACACACACACACACACACACAATCATACACTAGGGACAATTTTCCAAGGTGCCAATCAACCTACCGTATATGTTTTTTTTTTTTGGACCGGGGGGGAAAACCGGAGAACCCGGAAGAAAAACCCCCTGAGGCACGGGAAGAACATGCCACACTCTACATGGCAGGGCTTGACTCGAACCCCCAACCCTGAAAGTGAGGAAAACGTGCTAACCACTAAACCACCATGCCCTATTATTATATTATATATTATTGTAATATTATTATTATTATTTGCACACATTATATGGTTTAATTATTAATTCATGTATTGCACAAAACAAGTGGTCATATTTTCAAGTATACGGAAGTCAATACATTAAATAAACAACGAACAAAGTTTTAATGTTTTGTTTTTTATGCTGCCCGTTATCACTATAGGGGGGAAGAAGGAGGAGGAGGAGAAGAAGGAAGAGGAGGAGAGAAGGAGGAGGAAGAAAGAGGAGCGGAAGAGGAGGAGGGGAGGAGGAGGAGAAGGAAGAGGAGAGACGCCCCCCCGCAGAGGAGGAAAGGAGGAGGAAGAGGAGAAGAGAGGAGGAGAAAAAGAAGAGGAGGAGAAAGAAAAAGAAGAGGAGGAGAGAGAGGGGAGAGGAGGAGAGGAGGAGAAGAGGAGGAGGAGGAGGAAGGAGGAGGAGAGAGAGGAGGAGGAGGAGAAGAGAAGGAGGAGAGAGGAGAGAAAGAGGAGGAGGAGAGAAGGAGGAGAGAAGAGAGGAAGAGAGAGAGGAGGAGGAGAAAGAGGATGAGAAAGAGGAGGAGAAAGAAGAGGAGGAGAAAGAAGAGGAGGAAGAAGAGGAGGAGAAAGAGGAGGAGAAAGAGGAGGAGGAGGAGGAGAAAGAGGAGGAGGAGAAAGAGGAGGAGGAGGAGGAGGAGGAGGAGAAAGAGGAGGAGAGAGAAGAGGAGGAGAGAGAAGAGGAGGAGGAGAAAGAGGAGGAGAGAGAGGAGGAGGAAGAGAAAGAGGAGGTAGAGGAGGGAGAAGAGGAAGAGGAGGAAGAGGAGGAAGAAGAAGAAGAAGAGGAGGGGCGAAAGAGGAGGAGGAAAGAGGAGGAGGAAAGAAGAGGCGGCGGAAGAGACGAGAGAAGAGAAGGAGGAGAACGCGGAGGCGGAGCGAGAAGAGCCGCGGCGAACGAGGAGGCGCGCGCCGAACGGCGGCGACCAGAGGCGGCAGAGCCCGAGAAGGCGAGAGAGAAGAGGAGGAGGGCGCGCAGAGGAGGGAAGAGAAGCGGAGGCGAGAGGAAGGGACCCGGAGAGAGAAGAGGAGGAGGAGAGAGAAGAGAAGGAGGAGAGAGAAGAGGAGGAGGAGAAAGAGGAGGAGGAGAGAGAAGAGGAGGAGGAGAAAGAGGAGGAGGGGGAGAGAGAAGAGGAGGAGGAGATGGGATGGAGGAGGAGGAGAGGAGGAGGGAAGAGGAGGAGGAGGAGAGAGGGGGGAGGAGGAGAAAAGGAGGACGGGGGAGAGAGAGGAGGAGGGGGAGAGGAGGAGGAGAGAGAGGAGGAGGAGATCCTTGATCCTTATCATAACAGTACCGTGGGCGTCCCCGTGGCCGAATTCTCGAGGAGCCCGAGCTTCCGTTCTCGCGAGACTTCGCGTTGTTTCCGGTGTTGTGAATCGTCTCTGGAAAGATGGCGGTTAGCATCCGAGCTCGTCCTATCCGAAGTATACGGATACGGGGTGAGTACACACGGTCCCTCTCCCCCGTCACCCCGGCCACCGATACTGGCGTGTCCGCGGAAACGGAGCTGCTTTTTATTTACTGCGTGTATTTCCGCGTTTTGTTTTTGACGCTGTTTGTGGCGTGTGTGTGTGTGTGTGTGTGTGTGTGTGTGTGTGTGTTGTGTCTGCCCACAGGTCGGAATGACAGCGGGGAGGAAAATGTACCACTGGATCTCAGCAGAGGTGGGTTCAGACCCGTTAGCAGTGTTGCTAATCTCCGTCCATAACACCAATGTCCGGCTCGGAGAGAGAGAGAGAGAGAGAGGGAGGGAGATGAGGGGAGGAGACGGGGGAAAAGCAGGCGGCTTTGCGGGATATTCGTGTGTTTGGTGAACGCGGTTTTCAGTGCTGGCTGGCCGTTGAAGCATCACGCGGATCGGGTGCTGGTTTTAGGGGTTAAGTCCAAGCCTGTGCTCCAGGACAGGTAGCTAAGCTAACTTAGCTCTGGGCCACGGATGCGCAAGCGTCCGTTCCTGCTGGTTCTGTAATGAAGTGCGAAGGGAGAAACGCGTGGTCTGGGTGTTATTGGGCTTTATAACGCCTCTCTGCAGAGCCGTGACACTGCTTTCTTGCATGTTGTTGCAGCCTGTTCAGCCGCCCCTGCTTGTCTTCACGGCGGGGTTTGTTTTGGTGAGTGTGCGTAAGTGTGGGAGTCCAAAAGACATCAAGTCATACACATAGTCATGTAATATTATATCTATATATATATATATATATATATCTATATATAATATATATATATATATATATATATATACACACACACACACACACACACACACACACACACACACATATAGCTCCTAAAATACATATTCTGTGGGATTAGAAATGTGCAGCGAGGGGGCAAAAACTTTTACACACAGTTCTTAATGGATTTATCGTGTTGTTTTTTTTGTTTTTGTTTTCTTTTTGATCTTTTGTGTGCACCAAAAAACGATTATGATGGATCTAGAAAAAGATTT
The DNA here is from genome assembly GCA_030449085.1 of Kryptopterus vitreolus. Lineage (NCBI taxonomy): Eukaryota > Metazoa > Chordata > Actinopteri > Siluriformes > Siluridae > Kryptopterus > Kryptopterus vitreolus. The sequence continues at coordinate 14,360,323 of JACRUU010000024.1, forward strand.
GATGAGTCATACTGTACCAGTCTTGCGCTTATCCAATCAAAACACTGTTGAAATGTGTAGGTCCCGCCCACTTGCACGTAGGTCTTGTTTGGTTTAAAGCCAGGTGTGGCCCATGGGTTTGTGATAGCTGGGCGTCTGTAGTCTGTCCAGTGGGAGACGGGGGTTTTCTAAGAAACCGATGTGCTGTGAGGATGGTGGTGATGAGTCCAGAGAGAAATTTCCAATTTGGCAATAAGTAGCGGTATACAAAACACTAGTGGTGATTCCCGTCCCGTCGATTCCCGTCTCGGCCATGTGTGTGTGTGTGGAGTTTGTGCATGTTCTCCCCGTGTCTCAGGGGTTTTTTCCTCCGGGTTCTCCGGTTTCCTCCCGGTCCAAAAACATGCACGGTAGGTTGATTGGCATCTTGGAAAATTGTCCCTAGTGTATGAATGTGGTGTGTGTGTGTGTGTGTGTGAGATGGGTTGGCATTCCATCCAGGGTGTATCCTGCCTTAATGCCCATAGACACCTGAGATAGACACAGACTCCCCGTGACCCGAGGGAAGATTGGATAAAGCGCTAGAAGATGAATGAATTTATATATATATATATAAGGCTCTTAATGTAGCCTTTTTGATCCATGATGAGACGAGTATAAGCGGTGGTATTAGGATGATGTAGTCCTGTATGTTTGAGCAGTGTGTGTACCGACGACGACTACATCGCTACTACATCACTCTTTGTAGCGCCAGAGAGGAAGCACGGCAGATATTCTACCACATCACTGTCAACAGTTGCTTGAACAGCATTGTGGGTACTAAAGGAAACTTTTAAGCAAAGTAAACATTGAGAAACACGTAGGGTCGGGAATCGAAAATCGCTAAATACTTAAGATTAAGAATCAGATAATGTTGTCAAATAAGAAATCCAATTTCTTCAAACAATTCCTGGATTCATTTGTTACTTAAAAGTTTTTTGACCTGGCAAGGACCTTACTCACATCCAATCTGCCAGGACGTTACTCACATCCAATCTGCCAGGACCTTACTCACATCCAATCTGCCAGGACCTTACTCACATCCAATCTGCCAGGACCTTCCTCACATCCAATCTGCCAGGACCTTACTCACATCCAATCTGCCAGGACCTTACTCACATCCAATCTGCCAGGACGTTACTCGCATCCAATCTGCCAGGACGTTACTCGCATCCAATCTGCCAGGACCTTACTCGCATCCAATCTGCCAGGACCTTACTCGCATCCAATCTGCCAGGACCTTACTCACATCCAATCTGCCAGGACCTTACTCGCATCCAATCTGCCAGGACCTTACTCGCATCCAATCTGCCAGGACCTTACTCGCATCCAATCTGCCAGGACCTTACTCGCATCCAGTCTGCCAGGACCTCACGCATCATCCAAGACCTCTGCAGGACCTCCAATCTGCCAGGACCTTACTCACATCCAATCTGCCAGGACCTTTCACGCATCCAATCTGCCAGGACCTTACTCGCATCCAATCTGCCAGGACCTTACTCGCATCCAATCTGCCAGGACCTTACTCGCATCCAATCTGCCAGGACCTTACTCGCATCCAATCTGCCAGGACCTTACTCAACATCCAATCTGCCAGGACCTTACTCAACATCCAATCTGCCAGGACCTTACTCGCATTTAATTATTGTAATAATCTAATTATGTTGCAAGCGAGGTGTAATGACCAACATGAGTAAACATCTACACTTGGAATCGATGAGAATTTATCAAATTAAAATGATACAGCGTTTTTGAGTATAAATCTTGACGAGACCTTTATGCTAAAGATAAACGTGTGAGTGAATGTGGATGCCTATGAGAATTGCAGAAGACGAGGTCAGCGGCGGTTTGGATTGGGACCTTTCCCCAGTATTGGCATGGTTTGTTTGTTTCTTCGCCCGTTCCTGTACTGGTATCTGCTTATGCACAGACACTATAATTTCACTTTCAGTTTCCATCCCTGACCTGATGTCGTACTTGTGCGTAAGACGCACTTTCTTTTAGCCTGTTGTAGGCAAAAGTTTGTGGACACCTGACCGTATGTTCACCTTCTGAACATCCCATTCCATTTCCTGTTCCAAAAGACTCCACTCTTCTCTGAAGAGGTTACTCTAGAGTTTATAGTGTGCTTGTGTAGATCATCAGCAACTAGGATTTTGGTCATTGATGTAAATTGTGGACGTCTGGGTTCCAATTCACCTCAAAGCTCTTTCAAAGGCCACTCAAGACCGTCCAATCAAACCCCCATATAAACCATAGAGTCATGGAGTACAAATTTCAAGATGAAACAGTTTTAGCTTTCATAGGAAATGTAATGTTCCTACATTCAGAGTCGGGCTGCACGATCCTCACTAATATGTGTGTGTGTGTTTTTTTGTGTGTGTGTGTGTGTGTGTGTGTGTGTGTGTGTGTGTGTATGTGTGTATATCTATATATATATATATATATATATATATATATAATAAACAGCAATAGCATGTGAACGTAGCATGATGTGAATGGAGGGAAGCTGTTTTTTTTCTACGCACGTAACCGACGCCGTCGTGAGCGTTTTATACTTCTGCGTCGCTCTGCAGTGACTATTCCCAAACACTAGTTGGCGGTGGTTGCGGTGTTTGAGTTTTGGTGTTTTGGTGTTTTGGGTTTCTGCTTTAGCAACAATGGTGACTTCCTGCAATGACAGGAATGATCCGGCAGTCTTTATAAAACGGTCATGAAGAATCATAGAGGTGTTTATAATTTCTCTTCCATGATCTTTGTTTCTTCACTATGGACTTTAAAAACGGCAGGTACTGGAGGAATACGGACGACGCTACACCGGAAATACGCCATCGAGACGACCAATCACAGACCTCACTCTCTGCGTCGATCTTACGTGTAGTTACTGTTTTGGAGGGGTGTGCGTCAGGTTACGGTGTAGGTTACGGTTTAGAGTAGGCTTCGGCACACACACACACACACGTATATATAAATATAAAGTATATGCATATATATATATATATATATATATATATATATATACATATATACACACACCACATATATATATATATATAGCTATATATATATATATATATATATATATATATATATATATATATATATATATATATATATATATATATATATATATATATATATATATACATATGAAATATGCGATAATATGTGAAATAAAAGGTGTTTGGTTGAGCAGATCCTCACCACAGAAATCCCCCCCACCCCCCCAGTAACTTCATGTCCCCAAGTGTTTATTCATTACAAATGAACTTCTGATATACCAGGCACCGTTTCCACATCACACCAGGATTCAGTCTCATGCTACATTCATCCCCGCAGCGCTTTTCTCCAGATTCTTCTGTACCGCTTGTCGGGTTGCTGGTGGGCATATGTGTACTGAAGGAGTGTTTGGGACAGTTGTTTCAGCACTTGCATGTATTTACTGAAAGTTAGAGGTGTGTAATGGAATAGTATCGCTGAGTATTTTTGTACACGTTGATTTGGATGCAAAATCAACACCTACGTTGTTTTGTGTTTCTGTCCACACTCGGGTCGTGTTTTTCTTTGGCCAAGTGCAGAAATGTCGGTCCACCTAGAAGTGATCATTGTTATTCATATTATATATTGTTCTATATCCGTCATACTCTTAGTTTTTATTTTGTATAGAGCAGCGGTTCCAAATAACCTGGGGACCGCAGGAGGCAGAGTCTGGGTGAGGCTGGGCCGCATCAGGTATTCCACAAAAAAAAAAAAAAAAAGATTTTTATTTTTTGATTTGTATGCACTTTTTTTGTTTTAAAAGTGCATAGGAATGAAAGGGACATGAAGACTGCTCACTGGTACCCCACGGGCATGAACAACTTGACCAAGAGAGAGATTATTGTGGATGTGGATTATTCATTCATTCATTCATCTTCTACCGCTTTATCCGATCTTCCCTCGGGTCACGGGGAGTCTGTGTCTATCTCAGGCGTCTATGGGCATTAAGGCAGGATACACCCTGGATGGAATGCCAACCCATCGCAGGGCACACACACACATTCACACACATTCATACACTAGGGACAATTTTCCAAGGTGCCAATCAACCTACTGTGCATGTTTTTGGACCGGGAGGAAACCGGAGAACCCGGAGAAAAAACCCCTGAGGCACGGGGAGAACATGCACAAACTCCACACACACATGACCGAGACGGGAATTGAACCCGGATCCTGGCGGTGTGAGGCGAACGTGCTAACCACTACGCCACTAGTTGTGTGATATTTGTCATAAATTGACTCTCCAAAATATCTACTCCATTTGTACCTGTTTGTAGTCGGTGTTTTGGGGTTTGCCACTGTTTTTATCCCACAGCACCACACACACACACACACACCTCATCTTTCAACAAGGTGGTTGTGTTTGAGCTGCTGCTTCCTTTACAAACTTTCGATAAATGTTTGGATAAACCCAAACCATTTCCATGTGAATGATAAAATCACACACCTCTTTGAAACCAGCTCTTTTGATTGGCCAGAGTTGTATTTATTGCGTTGTTGTATTTGGTATTTCCCAAGTGTAATGCGGGGCGGGAGGTGGGGAACTATGGAAGCTCGCTGTGCCCAAACCAAGGTGAAATCGTAAAATGTTCGTATTTTCATCATCGCCGTAAACCATCGATAACGTCGATTCATCTCCGAGCACTAGTGTGCAGTTGGGGACTACGGCAGTACTAGTATAACTAAAAGAGCGAGCCAGAACGTAAAACGGAGATGAGGGATCTCTGGGATTACGTAGCTGTCCCGCCACACCACCGTCAACAAACCTGAGTGAACATGTGAAAGTGTCGGGGATGACAGCATACATAAATATCCCACGTCACCAAATACTCGTTATCCATGATCCCTTCATACCCGCTCCTTTACCCAAGAAACGATACCACTGATTTAAGGCGTGCCTGAATAAATGTGTTTTAGACCTCAACTTGAACACCCAGACTGTGTCTATATCCTGAACTAATAGGAAAGACGTCCCATAGCTGTGGGATTTTGTAGGAGAAAATTCAGCCCCCTGCTAGACTCTTGATTTGTTTGAGGTACCAACAAATAACCTGCCCCTTCTGGTCTAAGTAGGTTCATTCATTCATTCATCTTCTATCCGATCTTCCCTCGGGTCACGGGGAGTCTGTGTCTATCTTAGGCGTCTATGGGCATTAAGGCAGGATACACCCTGGATGGAATGCCAACCCATCACAGGACACACACACACACACACACACACACACACACACACACACACACACACACACACACACACACTGACATTCATACACTAGGGACAATTTTCCAAGGTGCCAATCAACCTACCGTGCATGTTTTTGGACCGGGGGAGGAAACCGGAGAACCCGGAGAAAAAAACCCTGAGGCACGGGGAGAACATGCAAACTCCACACACACATGGCCGAGACAGGAATCGAACCCGGATCCTGGCGGTGTGAGGCGAACGTGCTAACCACTAAGCCGCCATGCCCCCTTATGTAGGCATGGAGGATAATAATAGTACAGCAGTTCACTCAGATACTGGGGTGCGAGACCATGAAATGCTTTATACCTCAGTATTATATAAACAACGTGGGGATTCTAGCTGCACGTGGTCCTGGTAAAAGTACTTCCGTCGTCAGCGGTCCAGCAGAAGGAAGTTATCAAGCATCCACTGTCCGGTGTCTTTCACAAACTCCTCAACATCGTTAAGCTGATCTCGCTCCTCTGAATCATACAAGTGTGTATAGCAGTTAATGCTAATACCATGTTTACATGCAATTTCACCCATAGGCAGCATATAGAAAGGAAAATAGCAGAGGGCCTTAGACCGATCCTTGTGGGACACCAAACTTTACCTCAGAGGGTGTTGAGAACTCTCCATTTACACCCAGTGCTTTGCTTTAAAAGTGCATTATAGGGATGTAAGCATTTTACATGATATAATCTAAATTGTCTTTTTTCTGTTAGTCCCTTGTTCCCCAGGTCTCCAGGTCAAGTGCGTACAGATCAGGGACCTGCTGTTTCACCACTATTATTCCTATACATTAATTCGTTCATTCATCTTCTAGCGCTTTATCCGATCTTCCCTCGGGTCACGGGGAGTCTGTGTCTATCTCAGGTGTCTATGGGCATTAAGGCAGGATACACCCTGGATGGAATGCCAACCCATCACACACACACACACACACACACACACACATTCATACACTAGGGACAATTTTCCAAGGTGCCAATCAACCTACCGTGCATGTTTTTGGACCGGGGGAGGAAACCGGAGAACCCGGAGAAAAAAACCTCTGAGGCACGGGGAGAACATGCACAAACTCCACACACACATGGCCGAGACGGGAATCGAACCCGGACCCTGGCGGTGTGAGGTGAATGTGCTAACCACCGTGCCCCTTATTCGTATACAATGCGTTAAAAAGTCTCTCCGCAGTGGCGTGTCGAGCAGGTAGTGGAGCATTGTTTTAAACCGTGATAAACACACAGATTGAGTCCGTGACACATTTCATGCCGCTTTTCTGGAGACAGGAATACCACATCACTATTCTATGCAAGATTTAATAAATACATACATGAGTGAGAATTAAAAATAAAGGGGTTTCATTAAATGAGTCCTGTGACTTCATATGACACGGAGACTACAGAACGCTCTGGGTTTATTTTTCACAGATGGTTGGAATTTTAGCAAAAAAGAAAAACGAGCTGCTTGTTCATTTTAATAGACCGTCTTTATTGTCTCCCTCTTTGAGTACTGCTCTTTAACAAAGAAAAGGTATCTGTTATGGGATGACTCCATTAATCGATGGAATACTAAAATAATCGATAGCAACGGCGCTAACCAGGCAATATGTGAGCATGAAATCATTGTTTGGGGATAATTGTAACCCTGTATTTGTGCTCTCTCTCTCCTCCTTTCAGACCCCAAAGACAACGTGCGCGAGATTCTCCAAAATGTGGCCAAGCAGCAGGGTGTCTCCAACATGCGCAAACTGGGTCACCTCAACAACTTCATTAAGGTATATCTCCAGGTGATTAGACTGCTGACGTCCATTCTCTCAGCGGGTCTTTATTCGTACGTCAGTACGGCTGCACCTGACGCTTAGCAGTATGTATTAAAAAAAATCATAACAGGAGATTGCTGATGTTTGAAGCAGTTGATTACCTAACAACAAGAATCATAAATACTGTATTTTCCCGACTATAGAGCGCAAATGAATATAAGCCACACCCACCAAATTTTAAAGAAAAAATTTTTGTGTATGTGTATATAGGTATATTGTGTGTGTGTGTGTGTATGTGTGTGTGTGTATGTATATGTGATATATATATATATATATATATATACATATACATACACATACATATATATATATATATATATATATATATATATATATATATATCTATATATATATATATATATATATATACTATATATATATATATATATGTGTATATATGTATGGATATATAATATATATTATACATACTGTCATATATACTAGCGTGTATACTATACATATACACATATATATACTATATATATATATATATACACCTATATATATATGTATATAATATATATATATATATATATCTATGTGTGTGTGTTTGTATGTATGTATGTATGTATATATGTGTGTGTGTGTGTGTCACACTAGCGCTGCACGAGTATAGTGTGGTTTTTACTGCGTCGAGGTTACAGCTAAGCGTCGACACCCAACCTACACCCTAACCTGACACGCACCTCTCCGGACAAATTAACTGCAGGTCACGCTGACGCAGATCACGAGGTCTGTGATTGGTCGTCTCGGTGGCGTATTTCCAGTGTGGCGTCGTACGAATTCCTCCGTACCGCCGTTTTTTTTTAAAGTCCATCGTGAAGAAATAAATTCACGCAGAAGTAAAAATCAGCCTCCCTGCGTTCACATCATGCTCACATCACGTTCACCAGCGTCTCACCATTGATTCATTAACACCAAGCTTACATGCAGCAGCTCCATTTCCTTCTCGGACAGCAGGATCGATTGCTTTTAACGTAAAAGCTGCATCATATGCATTCCTTTGTGTGTATTCCATGATGACAGTGTGTGCATGACATGCAAAATGATGTCTGTCTGTCTCGCTTCTGCGCCTCTTGCTAGAGCGCCCCCTGGGGGCTGTTAACCTGTAAAAATCTATTGATCAGCCACAGCTTTGTATAGGGTTAAAAAAGGGGGGGGGGTAGCGCCTTGTAGTCCGGAAAATACTGTCTATCGAAACCACTTAGTCAGATACATGTGTGTAAAACACAATGTGATTTTCCTATCATACAATATATTTTGCTTTTGACTGTATAAGATAATAACTTGTAATTGATACAGGATTAATAAGTGATTAAAATGATGTTAAAATTGTAGCACATTCATTGTGATTTGCGTTTTGCTATAGCTGCTAGTCCTTCCTGAAACCCTCCAATCCAAAAGAATGAAGTTTGTTGTAATATGCTTTTACATTTACATTAATGGCATTTGGCAGATGGCCTTATCCAGAGCGACTTGCGACTGAACAATTGAGAGTGCTCAAGGGCCCACTAAGGGTGGTGGTGGGATTTGAACCTGTGATCTCACAGTCCAGGAGCCAAAGCCTTAACCACTGAGCTACCACCTCCATGATTATTATTATAAGGAATACCACCTCCCTAATTGCTTGTACAAGTAATACCAACTCTCTAATTCCTTTTAAAAGTAATACCAACTCTCTAATTCCTTTTAAAAGTAATACCACCTCCCTAATTTCTTTTAAAAGTAATACCACCTCCCTAATTTCTTTTAAAAGTAATACCACCTCCCTAATTTCTTTTAAAAGTAATACCACCTCCCTAATTCCTTTTACAAGTAATACCACCTCCCTAATTCTCTTACCAACTCTCTAATTCATTTTACAAGTAATACCACCTCCCTAATTCCTTTTACAAGTAATACCACCTCCCTAATTCCTTTTACAAGTAATACCAACTCTCTAATTCATTTTACAAGTAATACCACCTCCCTAATTCCTTTTACAAGTAATACCACCTCCCTAATTCCTTTTACAAGTAATACCACCTCCCTAATTCCTTTTAGAATTGATTGAAAATGTCAATGTTGCTGTTTTAATAACGCCAGCATAATACTTATTATAAATAGATAGTATATAATATAGATACTGTAACAAACACTGAACTATAAATGAATAAATTGTCCTTTTAGTATCAGGACTAGACATGACTTGGATTATTAAAGACACATGCCAAACGATTAATTCCTTTGGGTGGAGAGATTTTTATATATGTGCAATCCGTACAGTGTTATCTTACCCTCTGTCACATTCTTCACGCAGCTCCTTTGTAATGTCGGCCATTCAGAAGATAAGTTTGGCTTTACCTATGACGAGATCATCATCTGGTGAGTGTAAAGGGTTTGCTTTTTTCCTCTCTATATGGCTGATCTATGACTTGTTGAGATATCTAACGAACTCTCTGTGTTCCAGCCTCCGATTAGCTCTGCTTAATGAAGCGAAGGAGGTGCGAGCCGCAGGTCTGCGAGCTCTCCGCTACCTGATCAGAGACACTAACATCCTCCAGAAGGTCCTCCATTTCCGGGTGGACTATCTGATCTCTAGGTGCGTCGTTCTAACGCCATTCTAACACCCCTCTGCGTCAGTTATTTAATAAGACATGTGTCCGTTATAGTGTCCTTAAGGGGCACGGTGAACTAGTGGTTAGCACATTCGCCTCACACCGCCAGGGTCCGGGTTCGATTCCTGTCTCGGCCATGTGTGTGTGGAGTTTGTGCATGTTCTCCCCGTGCCTCAGGGGGTTTTTCTCCGGGTTCTCCGGTTTCCTCCCGGTCCAAAAACATGCACGGTAGGTTGATTGGCACCTTGGAAAATTGTCCCTAGTGTATGAATGTGTGTGTGTGTGTGTGTGTGTGTCCTGCGATGGGTTGGCATTCCATCCAGGGTGTATCCTGCCTTAATGCCCATAGACGCCTGAGATAGACACAGACTCCCCGTGACCCGAGGGAAGATCGGATAAAGCGCTAGAAGATGAATGAATGAATTTATTATCTATACCACAGGTGGTGATGATGGTGAAGCTTTCCAGATGAGCTAGTGAAATATTTGTTCGATAGCAAGATTCACTTTGATTTTCGCACGTTTTTTTTCCTCCTTTAAGGACTCGTACTCGGCACATGGGAAAGCATATAGTTTGGTATCAGATACGTCATAAAGCATGCCACATGTTGACGTTTTTGGTTTAGCGCTCTACTTTGTAATTAGCATCATTCAAAAGGTTTACGACTGCTTATAACATCCATCATCGGAACCCCCGTCATATACTCGAGTACTGATGAGGAAAACAACAAAGACTCTTCCTCTGTGGCTGTCGCTTCATAGAGAGTAAATCGGCTCATGTCAGAGCTGAGGACTGTGATTAGTGTGTGTGTGTGTGTGTGTGTGTGTGTGTGTGTGTGTGTGTGTGTGTGTGTGTGTGTGTGTGTGTGTGTGTGTGTGTGTTCATGCGGTTATGGGAAAGAGAAGTCAGCCGTAGTTAGGATCAGCGCGGAGCTGGTGAGGTTCTGTGGCGCAGTGACGCAGCAGGAACGCAGTGTTCCCTTTGTGCGCATCTCACCCTGCAGCAACAGCTCATCTCCGAACGCGATGTTCCTGTCACAGACATGCCTCACACAACTCCAATAAAATAAATAAATAAATAGATAAATAAATAAAGGCACTCTTGGGTCAACTGCAGCCTCACCACAGCCCTGGGCTACATCCTCCAAAACGTTCCAGAGCCGAACACACGACCGTTTCCTCCCTCCAGCAGGTGCCATGAAGTATAATTCATTTTCAGTTCCGGGCCAATGTGTTCTCCTAAAAGTTTGTGTCAGGAGTAAATAACAACAACTATCAGTAATAATTAGGGCTGTCAAAGTTAACGCGAATCCGCTTGAACGTTATTAACGCAGTGTGCATTACTATGTGAGCGATCTCTGCTCCTTCCCTCTGCGTTGTGCTTCGAAATAAACGACAACAAAGAATAAATAAACGTTCAGCGCATCCACTCACGCTTCCTCAATTTCCCCGTATTGCACCTACTAGCTGCGCATTCACAACAGGTATGATCTTCCTCACTATACTTAGTGTATATTACCGTATGGAACCTTACGCAAGCGCATCAC
>JACRUU010000024.1:14376571-14389071 GCA_030449085.1 Kryptopterus vitreolus
ATAGATAGATAGATAGATAGATAGATAGATACATAGATAGATAGATACATAGATACATAGATAGATACATAGATAGATACATAGATAGATAGATAGATAGATAGATAGATAGATGATAGATGATACATAGATATGATAGATAGATAGATAGAACATAGATAGATATAGATAGATAGATCATAGATAGATAGATAGATAGATAGATAGATAGATAGATAGATAGATAGATAGATAGATAGATAGAATAGACATAGATAGATAGATACATGGCATAGATAGATAGATACATAGATAGATAGATAGATAGATAGATACATACTAGATAGATAGATACATAGATAGATAGATAGATAGATAGCATATAGATAGATAGATAGATACATAGATAGATAGATAGATAGATAGATATAGAATACATAGATATATAGATAGATAGATAGGATAGATAGATAGATAGATAATAGATAGATAGATAGATAGATGGATTAGATAGATAGAGACATAGATAGATAGATAGATAGATAGACATAGATACATAGATAGATAGATAGATAGATAGATAGATAGATAGATAGATAGATAGATAGATAGATAGATAGATACATACATAGATGGATAGATAGATAATAGATAGATACATAGATACATACATAGATAGATAGATACATATAGGATAGATAGATAGATAGATATATAGATAGATAGATAGTATAGATAGATACATAGATAGATACACACATAGATAGATGATAGATAGATAGATAGATAGATAGATATACATAGGATAGATACATAGATAGATAGATACATAGATAGATAGATAGATAGATACATAGATACATAGATAGATACATAGATAGATAGATAGATACATAGATAGATAGATAGATAGATAGATACATAGATAGATAGATAGATAGATAGATAGATAGATACATAGATACATGATAATACATAGATGGATAGATTAGATACATAGATAGATAGATAGATAGATACATAGATAGATAGATAGATACATAGATAGATAGATAGATAGATAGATAGATACATAGATAACATAGATAGATAGATAGATAGATGTATGTATGGATGGATAGATAGATAGACATAGATAGATAGATAGATAGATAGATAGATAGATAGATAGACAGATAGATAAACATACATACATAGATACATACATAGATAGATAGATAGATAGAATAGATAGAATCATAGATAGATAGATAGATAGATAGATAGATAGATAGATAGATAGATAGATAGATAGATAGATAGATAGATAGATAGATAGATAGATAGATAGATAGATAGATAGCATAGATAGATAGAATACATACATACATAATCCCACATAGATAGATAGATAGATACATACATAGATATAGATAGATAGGATAGATAGATAGATAGATAGATAGATAGATAGATACATAGATCATAGATACATAATAGATTAGATCATAGATAGATACATGGATAGATAGATAGATAGATACATAAATATAGATGGATACATAGATAGATACATAGATCATAGATAGATACATATGATAGATAGATATATGGATAGATAGATGGATAGATAGCATAGATAGATAGATAGATACACTAAAGATATATATATAGATAGATGGATATATAGATAGAGAGATAGATAGAAAGAAAAATAGATAGATAGATAGATAGATAGATAGATAGATAGATATCATAGATACATAGATAGATACATAGATAGATAGATAGATACATAGATACATAGATAGATGGATAGATAGACATAGATAGATAGATACATAGATAGATACATAGAATATATAGATAGATAGACATACATAGATAGATAGATAGATAGATAGATAGACATAGATAGATATAGATAGATACACACAATAGATAGATTAGATTAGATCGATAGATAGATATCATAAATACATACATACATGGATAGATAGATAGATAGATAGATAGATAGATAGATAGATAGATAGATAGATAGATAGATAGTACATACATACATAGATACATACATAGATGGATGATAGATAGATACATAGATAGATAGATAGATAGATAGATAGATCATAGAGATAGATAGATACATAGATACATAGATACATACATCACATAGATAGATACACACATAGATAGATACATAGATAGATATAGATAGATAGATAGATAGATAGATAGATAGATAGATAGATAGATAGATAGATAGATAGATACATGAATAGATAGATAGATAGATAGATACATAGAATACATACATACATATAGATACATAGATAGATAGATAGATAGATACATAATAGATAGATAGATAGAGGATAGATATAGATACATAGATATATAGATACATAGTAGATACATAGATAATAGATAGATACATATACATAGATAGATATAGATAGATATAGATAGATAGATAGATAGATATATAAAGATAGATATATAGATAGATAGATAGATAGATAGATATATACCACCCATAGATAGATAGATAGAATAGATAGATACATAGATAGATAGATAGATATAATAGATACATATAGATAGATAGATAGATACATAATAGATGAGAGATTAGATAGGATACATAGATAGATAGATAGATAGATAGATAGATAGATAGATAGATAGATAGATAGATAGATAGATAGATAGATAGATAGATAGATAGATAGATAGATAGATAGATACAGATAGATACACACATAGATAGATAGATAGATAGATACATAGATACATAGATAGATAGATACATAGATAGATAGATACATAGATACATATAGATACATACATAATAGATAGATAGATAGATAGACAGAGCTACAGATAGATAGAGAGATAGATAGATAGATAGATAGATAGATAGATAGATACATAGATAGATAGATATAGGATAGATAATAGGATAATAGATAGATAGATAGATAGATAGATATAGATACATAGATAGATAAGATAGATAATTACATATAGATAGAGACATACATATGAGATACAATAGATAGGATATATACATAGATACATATAGATAACACATAGATAGATAGATAGATCGGATACATACATAGATAGATAGATATAGATAGATAGATATAGATAGATAAGATAGATAGATAGATATAGATAGATAGATAGATAGTATCATAGATACATAGATAGATGAGAACATAGATAGATAGGATACATAGATAGATACACACATAGATAGATACACACATAGATAGATAGATACATAATAGATACACATAGATAGATACATAGATAGATAGATCATAGATTAGATAGACAGATAGATAGATATAGATAGATAGATAGATACATAGATAGATAGATACATAGATGGGATAGATACAGAGTCAGATAGATAGATAGATAGATACATAGATAGATACACACAGATAGATAGATAGATAGATAGAATAGATAGATAGATAGATAGATACATACATAGATAGATAGATAGATAGATAGATAGATAGATAGATAGATAGATAGATAGATAGAGATAGATAGATACATAGATGATACAAGACACACATAATAAAGATACATAGATAGATAGATACCACATATGATAGATAGATAGATAGATAGATAGATAGATAGATAGATAGATAGATACATACATACATACATAGATAGAGAGATACATATATACATATACAGCATATATACATACATATATACATACATATATAATACATATAGATATAAGAGATAGATACAGATGATAGGAATATAGATAGATGGATACAACATACATACATACATAGATGGATACATACATACTGGATTCATAACATTCACTAGGTTAGGTGTGTTGTGTTGTTTGTGTGTGTGTGTGTGTGTGTGTGTGTGTGTGTGAAGTGTATAAGTGAATACATATATGTATATAAGTGAAGTCAAATACTTGATTCCTGATGAGAAGCCAATGTTCCACTTCATTCCAATGAGGCTGATGGTTTTCCACATCAGCTGTGGCTTGCCATGTATTCATTCACCTCCCTCTGTGCTCTGTGGAGTTTCCATTCTAAAGCTACACCATACAAAAAATATTTGATACATTTGTAAGCGTCCACTTTTGGCCCAGTGTGACGTCAGCGCGAACATTTTACTGATAATTATGATGATGTATAAGTATGCCGTTATTCTTTATTATGCTATTCTTTGCTCTCAACATCAGATTTACAGCAAAAATATCAGTCAGCATTGTTTTTTTAATGTGTTTTTTTTGGATTCAGTTCATAAAAGGGGTTTGTGTTTTGTAACTGTATTAGACAATACATTATTCTTCTTAGGTTTTGGCATGTCTATATGGTATATGAGAGGAAATGAGAAAATGTACTGATATCTTGTATTGCTGCACAGATAAAATATGTTCTTATACATGTTTTTGAAAGAGTTATACGATGATATTTGTACCTGTAATCTAGTTTCTTAACAGATTCCTAACACCATATACACTGTATATACTCTACTGAGTGTTATAACACTAACCTGTTTTATTTACGTTCTCTCAACAGAAAGGCCTCCTCGACGTCTTGTATGACATTTTCCGACTCCCTGTCCCTATAGTTACACAGGATTTCATTGAAGCGCTTCTTAGCGTTGGTGAGTGGTGACATGATGTAAACACATCTGTGTGAGGTTCATGGATTGCACTTATTTCTACATGCTTCATGTGTACCTCTGTAGATCCGAGTAGATTTCAGGATAGTTGGAGGCTGTCTGATGGCTTCGTGGCCTCCGAAGCCAAAATTATCCTTCCTCATCGGGCACGCTCGAGGTAAGTCTTCCAAACAGATATATATATATATATATATGGAGAGAGAGAGAGAGAGAGATGTATATGTATAGATGTGTGTGTGTGTGTGTGTGTATCTCTCTCTCTCTTTCTCTTTCTCTTTCTCTCTCTCTCTCTCTCTCTCTCTCTCTCTCTCTCTCTCTCTCTCTCTCTCTCTCTCTATATATATATATATATATATATATATATATATATATATATATATATATATATATATATATATATATATATATATATATATATATATATAATGGTATAATGAATTTCTCATCTCTGTGTACAGGCCTGATCTGATGGATAACTACCTTGCACTTGTACTGTCTGCCTTCATCAATAGTGGACTTTTAGAGGTATTTCCTTACATTTATCTCAGTACGTATTAACGTCGGTGTGTTCTGAATATTTTGCCTCCAGGGAAGAATAAAAGATTTATAGATTTAAAATGCCATGCATGTTCATTTAAACCCGTCTGTGTCCTCAGGGTTTAGTGGAAGTTGTCACTAGCAGTGATGATAACGTGTCAGTATGCGCTACCATCCTCCTCGGAGAGCTCTTGCACATGGTACCGTAACCGTTATCGCTTTTAAAGAGCTGACTTTCTGTGCCCGTCTTTCTTTTTGGAGTCATTGGGTCGTGTTTCTATTTCCTGCAGGCCAATACCATCCTCCCTCACTCCCACAGCCATCACCTGCACTGTCTGCCCACTCTGATGAACATGGCAGCCTCGTTTGACATACCTCAGGAGAAGCGCTTGTAAGTCTTCCCATAGTTTTAAACACATATCTAGCATAGGTTATAGACGGTGTAGGGAAGGCTACTTTGGAAATGTAATAGATTACAAGGTACCCTATTTAAAATGTAATAAGTAGTGTTATTTATAAAAGTAACTGATAACATTTCATTACATTTTGATTACTTCCATTCGTCCACTAGGTGGCACTTTAAGTTAACACATTTAAGTTAACACAAACCCACAGAAAAATCGGTTATATTTTTCTAAATGAAAGTGCAGCAGAATCAGGGGGCAATCGTGATTTGTTTTTTTGGACGAGAGTGTGGGTCGGGTGGGGGGGGGGTGCTTGGATGGATTGGGGTTGCATTCTTGCTCCGTTTCGCTATGGCTTTTTGCCATGTGACTCCCTGCGCACACTCCGAGACTGAGCGCGCCACTGCCATCTACTGTAGTTGATGTGCAATTACACTTTATTCTAGTATGGCCAAAAAAAAAAAAGCATATTCCACGGGGGTCACACGTGCCCCTCCCCTGGCGTCGCTCCACGCCCACTAGTTAAGAACTGCTGCAGTATTTTACATGAAATTGTTCAGACGTAACCCTAACTAATTTAATTACACTAACTGTAATTCTCAGTAACTGTAACAAATTACTGTTACAGTTAAATGTGTAACGCTGTTACGTGTAACTGGTTACTCCTCTGAACTGAATGACTCCACTGAAACAGTCACACATTCGTGTAGTGTATAATCAAACAATAACATCATTTTAATGCAATATTCAGTATTGTCTGTCTATTGCTCAATGCTCAGAGACTGAAAACGAATTGTGACCTGAAAATTGTCACCTTGCAAGAAAGTCACACGCATCATTAATACCTCATGCCCTTATCTGCATGTCTGCAATGCACCTCGGGGTGTAACATGTTGCATAGGATTGTTTATCGAAACACTGAATACAATAGGAACAAGGGGCACGGTGGCTTAGTGGTTATCACGTTCGCCTCACACCACCAGGGTCCGGGTTCGATTCCCGTCTCGGCCATGTGTGTGTGGAGTTTGTGCATGTTCTCCCCGTGCATCAAGGGGGTTTTTCTCCGGGTTCTCCGGTTTCCCCCCCGGTCCAAAAACATGCACGGTTAGGTTGATTGGCACATAGTGTATGAATGGTGTGTGTGTGTGTGCCATGTGATGGGTTGGCATTCCATCCAGGGTGTATCCTGCCTTAATGCCCTTAGACGCCTGAGATAGACACATGACTCCCCGTGACCCGAGGGATATAGATGGTAGGAGATGAAGAATGAATAAATAGGCCTGAATCAGGAGTACGCCCTTTTTCATGACATTATGTGTAATTTGATGCAGATGTGTTATAGGATGCGACCGTATTTTCACGACCAAAAGGCGCAGTACTAAACAGTCACGTGTGCTCAACTGTTTTAACACACACACAAGGCGCACCTGATGATAGGGCGCGGGTTTTATACACATATACTCTACTACGTACGTCCGCCATACAAACAACACACACACACAAGCGTACAAGTGTGCGTATTTAAAAATGGATCTGGAGCAAAAGCGAGTTTGGTTGTGCTTTATTTAAGTATTAGTTACAACAATACTAAAACATCACATTACCGGTATTAGTCATTAATCAAATCCATCGCAGTAGAAGCGGAAGTTTTCCAGCTTTTCGTTATAATCCGCCGGACGTTGCTGCGCTACCGTAGTCCTGGTCCGGATGGAAACATGGCACCGTTTCATAAAGCGAAAGCACCAAGGAAATGTGGAAATGTTCGATTTTGATTTCCTCCACTAGCGTTACTGCCTTTACCCAAATAATGACCGTCGAAACGCTCCTCCCACTCGTTCTTTGCTCAGTGATCCACTGCTCGAGTCTTTCCTCCAACTCTGGACCACCTCGCCTTATTTCCGCCGAAACTCAGCCGCGTCTTCTTCACCTGTCGCAGCTCGTTTTCCAGCTTCCTCCGCTTACCAACATCGACTCGTTAATGTTCTCGCGGCGCCTCGATTCCCGCGTTCCTCCGCGTAGCCGAATCGCCTTCAGTTTAAACTGAGCTTCATAAGCGCGTCTCTTTGCCATTTTCAGGGTTGTTAAAACAGCAATGTTCTGCATAAAGCACATCCCTGTTCTTTTATACACAAGCCACGCCCACACTTCCCCCTTTAACGTTCTCGTGTTCTCTACTACGTCCGCCTTACAATAACGACACACACACAGGACGCACTGCACGATAGGGCGCACATTCTGAAGAAAATCTAAGACGTTTATATGCGCCTTATAGGCCGGAAAACTAGAAACCATTACACAAAATATAGGAAATTCTAAAGGTGCAAAATTTCACGGTTCCATAATCCTTTCCTGCAATTCCATGAGATCCTCAAGCAAGATCTCATCCAAATTCATTTAAACACACTTTTAATCTACACAGCACAGGCCCTGTCATGGAAATCCTTGAATCCAACACGGTTTTGGTTCTATATGCTGCTATGTTCCACTGTAATAATATCCCAGGAAAATGTCCGGATTTGGT
The DNA here is from genome assembly GCA_030449085.1 of Kryptopterus vitreolus. Taxonomy (NCBI): domain Eukaryota; kingdom Metazoa; phylum Chordata; class Actinopteri; order Siluriformes; family Siluridae; genus Kryptopterus; species Kryptopterus vitreolus. The sequence continues at coordinate 14,384,678 of JACRUU010000024.1, forward strand.
TTACTTTTAACCATTCATGCATTCATTCATCTTCTACCGTTTTATCCGATATTCCCTCGGGTACCGACGGGAGCTGTGCCTATCTAGGGCATCTATGGGCCTTACACCAAGGTAGAAAATGACAAAACTGTTTTCAGGATTAAAGGCAAATATCTTATGATAACGGTTTTTGATAACAATGAGCAAAGTTTTTTTTTGTTGTTGTTGTTTGTCCTGGAATTTATGTTTCATTGCTGTACTTTCAATCACCTATAAAGATGTTAACACCCCCGATGTATTTTTACCTAATACTGAGCAAGAAAATGCATGAGGTATTATGATGCATTAGATTTTCAGGGCAGGATACTTTACAACCTCGGAGTTTGATGGTACCTGTAGATATGTAGCTGAAAGTAATTGGTATGTTGACAAATTCGGTATAAACAACCTATTAAAAAGGGTGTTGATGTCGATGCAGGGCAATACTTGTTGATGAAATAAAGTGAAAAAAGTAGCAACGTTCGGCTGTTATAATGTCAGTAAAGTAATGTTAGATACAAAAAGGGCATGGATTTCTACGGGCTTCTGTGAATTCATTCTTCATTCATTCATCTTCTAACGCTTTATCCATCCCCTCAGGACACAGGAGTCTGTGCCTATCTCAGGCGTCTATGGGCATTAAGGCAGGATACACCCTGGATGGAAATGCAACCCACCGCAGGGCACACACACACACATTCACACACACTTCATACACTAGGGACAATTTTTCCAATGACAATCAACCTATCATTCATTTTTTGGACGGGGGGAGGAAACCGGAGAACCCGGAGAAAAACCCCCTGAGGCACGGGGGAAGAGAACATGCACAAACTCCACACACACATGGCCGAGACGGGAATCGAACCCGGATCCTGGTGGTGTGAGGTGCACGTGCTAACCACTACGCCACCGAGCCCCACTCTGTGAATTTGTGAAAGAAATGAATGAAAAAAATACAGTAATGATATATATATATATATGATGAATATGATGGAGTGTAGTGTTGGTTGTTGTCACTTTGAGATGGCACAATTACATTTACAGCATTTACAGCGGACGCCCGTATCCTGAGCGACTTGCAACTGAGCAATTGAGGGTTAAGGGCCTTGCTCAAGGGCCCACTAGTGGCAACATGGTGGTGGTGGTGGGGTTTGAACCCATGATCTTCTGGTACAAAGTCCAGCACTTTAACCACTGGGCTACAACCACCGACCACATGTTTTATGTCTAAATCTGTTCATCTCTTTGTTTATCTATTGACACCGTGTTAGACGTGCGAGTGCTGCAGTGAACTACCTAAAGCGCTTCCACGAGAAGAAAAAACGAGGCCCCAAACCCAACAGCCTTTACCTGGATCACATCGTACGCAAGTCAGCTGCAGCCCAGTACTGTCGAGACCAGCACCTGCGGCCACAGAAGGATATCTACGTTATTAAGGTACTGAGAGTAAATCCTCACTATAAAAAAAGCTTTTCTTAGGTTTAGGATTAGGTTGTTGTTGTTGTTACTATTATTATTATTATTATTTTTCGTATTAATATTCCTTTTATTCTGAATGCTGGATAAATAATATGCTTGATTAGTCTAATGTTGTTAACGTGTGATGTAACACAGCATGCATTACTATGTGAGTGATCTGCTCCTTCACTCGAACGAGCGAACAACAAAGAACAAACGACATGGAACCTGACATTCCCAAATCCGTAATACACAAGCGCATTTTTCATTCATTCATTCATTCATTCATTCATTCATTCATTCATCTTCTAGCGCTTTATCCGATCTTCCCTCGGGTCACGGGGAGTCTGTGTCTATCTCAGGCGTCTATGGGCATTAAGGCAGGATACACCCTGGATGGAATGCCAACCCATCGAAGGACACACACACACACACACACACACACACATTCATACACTAGGGACAATTTTCCAAGGTGCCAATCAACCTACCGTGCATGTTTTTGGACCGGGGAGGAAACGGGGTTATATTATATAGAGTTTTAGAAACATAAAATCATTTTGCAATTCAATATTTTGTTTTATCGTCAATAATTTTAATAATTGACGGCCCCCTTTATTTATTTATTTTTATTTTTATTTTTTTTAACTATCCTAATTGATCCTGACATGTCATTACATGTTATCCCGTTTGCCTGACCACATTTTAATGAAATGTATGTTTTGTTGTATGTATGTATGTATTTGTTTTTCAAGTACATCATTTTTTTTATTATTATTAATTCCAGACAAGAATAAATAGTCTATAGTAAATAGTCTAATAAATTAATACATTATAATAAATATGTATCGATAAATAAATAAATAAACACATCTCCTGTAGTTTTAATAAAACATGGGAAAATGCTCTAAATAACATTTCCATCGTTTGGCTTTGTAGCTGGTTTGGGACATCCATTCTTAGCTGTAATTATTTGCCTGTTATTTAACCATTTGGATAACATTCTTAATACTAATCTGTATAATCATTAGTGAGTCCATGTTTATTTTCCTACCGAAACTGATCCCTGGTTTTGAAACGCTTGATAACTTCATGCACTGCTTTTGTTTTGTGGTTTATAATGTGTATATGCACATGTTGTGTTCTGGAAAACACCATTATAAGGCCTGATGTTTTACTACATTTTCAAGTTATATGTTGAACATATAAGTGCAAAATGAATCAATATCAAGTTTGCAATTAAGGGGCACGGTGGTTTAGTGGTTAGCACGTTCACCTCACACCGCCAGGGTCCGGGTTCGATTCCCGTCTCGGCCATGTGTGTGTGGAGTTTGGGTGCATGTGCTCCCCGTGCCTCAGGGGGTTTTTCTCCAGGGTTCTCCGTTTCCGGTTTCCTCCCGGTTTCCTCCCCCGGTCCAAAAAAAATGCCCGGTAGGTTGATTGGCACCTTGGAAAATTGTCCATAGTGTGTGTGTGTGTGTGTGTGTGTGTGAATGTGTGTGTGTGTGTGTGTGTGTCCTGTGATGGGTTGACATTCCATCCAGGGTGTATCCTGCCTTAATGCCCATAGACGCCTGAGATAGACACAGACTCCCCGTGACCCGAGGGAAGATCGGATAAAGCGGTAGAAGATGAATGAATGAATGAAAGTTTGCTTTTCACTTTTTTATCACTTTTTTTTTTTTAAATATGCGAGCTGGAAATGCCTTTTCATCCTTTTTTTTAATCCGTTTAATAACAGAATATATTTGCACTGGATACACGATGGGTGCTAATGCTCTATTACACAATCATTTTCATGTGTTTTTACCAACATATTTGCCTAGAAAATTCATTTCCTGAACATTTTATTTGAATCTGTTTGATTAATCTGTTTTATGTTTAAAAATATCCTCTTTTTTTTCCTTCCTCTTTTATTATTGCAGTTGAATTCAAATATTTACTTTGGCATTTAATATCTCTCTCATATTCCTCTAAAAAGGCTGCTGTCGAGGTGGATGAATGTGTTGTTTTGTTTGCAGGACACTGAGGAGGCGCTGATGATGAATGTTCGAGACAGTCAGATCCTCATTCACAAGCAGAACCTCGACTGGAACTGGGTTCTTATCGGTACAATATTAAAGGTCAGTAAGAGAAACGGAGGATTAAATAACGGCGATATTAATGAGCGCGACGGCGTGTAATGCGATGCGTTACGTTTCAGTGGCCAAATGTCAACCTGCGCAACAACAAAGATGAGCAAATGCACAAGTACGAACACACATCCATGTTGCATGCATCTTCCTGCTTCCTATAATGCGTTTTCTATGGCGTATTCCGTAATGATCTGCGATTGCTTTTAGGTTTGTAAGGAGGCTCCTGTTCTTCTACAAACCCAGCAGTAAGCTGTACGCCAGCCTGGAGCTGGACCACGGCAAAGCCAAACAGCTGACTGCCGTCGGCTGCCAGTTCATCGAGTTCCTGCTGGAGTCAGATGAGGTGAGGGAGGAGAGGCGCTCGTGCCCCCGGGCCTCGTTTGTCTATTATTTGTTTATTTATTTATTTTTACATATATAAATATTCCTCTCATCAGGATGGCCTGGTGTACCTGGAGGACCTGGTAAAGGACATAGTGCAGTGGCTTTCTTCGTCCTCAGGGCTCAAACCAGACCGTAGCCTACAAAGCAACGGCCTCCTCAACACACTCAGCCAGCATTACTTTCTCTTCCTGGGTACTCTCTCTGCCCACCCAAGCGGCGTTAAGTTGCTGGAGAAATGCAGTGTCTTCCAGTGGTGAGTAATATGCAGCTGCCTGCATGTCCGTGTCCCTCGTGCAAGGCCCTCACGCACTCATTTCATTTTAGTTGACATTGTTGCTTTTATTTTATTTATATATATATATATAAACACACACACACACATTCATTCATTCATCT
>JACRUU010000024.1:14391571-14414071 GCA_030449085.1 Kryptopterus vitreolus
GTTTTACTGCGTGCCAACGTGGAGTTCTTCAGCAACTGGGGCATTGAGCTGCTGGTCACTCAGCTCCATGACCGCAACAAGACCATCTCCATAGAAGCCCTGGACATACTGGACGAGGCCTGTGAGGACAAGGTGAAGGATCAGTTACAAACTGTTCATTCCAGATATTCTGCGTCTCTTGACTTGACGAATAGCGTTCTTTCATTCAAGTGTGTCAAAGAGAGAAAGTGAAAGCGGTGGTGTTTCTGATGTTGCATTTGAATCAGAATCAGGTTTACACACACACACACACACACACACACACACAAGGGATTTGTTTTACCAGCTGTTGGTGACAAAGTAATACACTTAACTTATAGACAGGACTATACAAGACCATACAGACTACACCAGACAACACGGCAACACAGATTTGTACTCTACAATGCAGACTGCAAGACTATATATATATATATATATATATATATATATATATATATATATACATTTTTTTTTCTCAAATATACATTTTTGAAAATGAGAGCTACTTCATGGATACGGAGTCATACAAGGGCTACCAGTTTGACACACTCCTCTGAAATAATACATTTGCCTTTAATTTATGTTATGGTTATTATTATTATTATTATTATTATTATTATTATTATTAATGATTAAAGATACTCTATATTTATGTCTGTGCTTGTCGGTTATTTCCCGTCACGACCCGCCTGAGGGAGAATTTGCGCGTTAATGTAAAAATGTTTGTTTCTTGCAGGCGAATCTTCATGCACTGATTCAGCTGAAGCCAGCACTGACTCACCTCGGGGACAAGGGGGTGCTGTTGCTCTTGAGGTAATGATGCATGAGATCTCCTCTTTCCCTCCAGCAACACATTATTATTATTATTATTATTTTTTTGTTATTATTTGATTCGCTGTGATAATTTCACGAGCAAACTTTGAAGTGCATTATACAGTTCAGAACAGTACTGCCTTATTGAACTGATACTTAGAAAAATACGTTATTATGCATCATATGTGATCTGTTCTTGGCTCCCCAGATTTTTATCCATTCCAAAGGGTTTTTCCTACCTCAACGAGAGAGGCTACGTCACTAAGCAGCTGGAGAAATGGCAAAAGGTGCTTCATCTCTACTGTCGCTACTTATTGAAACAGAAACCGTTTGAAACACAGCAAACTTGGGGGACAATTCACTTTTAATATATGAACAGGGGAGTGGTTAGCACGTTCGCCTCACACCATCCAGGGTCCGGGTTCGATTCTCGGCCATGTGTGTGTGGAGTTTGTGCATGTTTTCCCCCTTGCCTCAGGGAGTTTTTTCTCCGGTTTTCCTCCCCCGGTCCAAAAACATGCACAGTAGGTTGATTGGCACCTTGGAGAATTGTCCCAAGTGTATGAATGTGTGGTGTGTGTGTTGTGGTGTGTCTTCAGATGTCCTGCGATGGGTTGGCATTCCATCCAGGGTGTATCCTGCCTTAATGCCCATAGACGCCTGAGATAGACACAGACGCTCCCCGTGACCAGCGAGGGAAGATCGGATAAAGTTGTGGTAGAAGATGAATGAATGAATATGACGGGAGGGGGGGGGGGGGTGGGGGGGGGGGGGGGGCAATCGAGCCACCCTAAAAAAACTAAAAATGCAAATGCATAAAAAAAAAAAAGCCACCATCAGATGCATACATATAAAACAGACATATAAAGGCATTAATGTTAATATAATGCATCACCTTGCCTAATGCGCCACCTGCTGGAAGGTCTGGCACTTACAGGACAAGGTGAAAGTGAATGCAGTCATAGTTATGCCATGATTTGATTGGGACACTGAACTGGCAGGCAAAAAACTTCACCTCTGTTATGTGATGATATTTTAGTTATAAGATTAACGACGTTGAGCAGAAAGGTATTATCTACCGCTTAAAGTTTTTGCGAATGAATTGTTACTATAGAAATGACAAACACCTGAAAGAAAACCATTAATTTGCGGCTGCTGTTGAAATTTAACCAATGTTCCTGACCAATCAGATTTGCAGATTGAGCAGCACTCTAGCGTAATCTACTGCATTTGTGTAGGTGTGAGTGATCAGCACACTATTGTCGTGTGTGATTGTTTTTTTTTTTTTTTTTTTTTTTTTTTTTTTTTTTTTTTTTTTTTTTTTTTTTTTTTTTTTAGATTTTTTAAAAGTTTTTCTATTTATTTATTTATTTATTTTTATTAGCTTTTTTTATTTTTAGTATTTATTTATTTATTTATTTATTTATTTATTTGATTTTGTGATTTATTTTTTTGTGATTTCGCAGCACTCTAGTGTAATCATCATTTGAGTAAAAGGCGTGAGTGAGCAGCACACCAGTGTCATGTGTGATTGTGTGTGTGATGTTTTTTTTTTTTTTGATTGTTTTTTTTTTTTTTTAGATTTTTTTTTGTATTTATTTATTTTTTTTAATTCGATTTTTTTTTTGGATTATTTTTTTTTATTTTTATTTGATTTAGATTTTTAACATTTTTTTTTTATTTTTATGTATTTATTTATTTTTTTATTTGAGTTTTTTTTTGTTTGTTTGTTTGTTTGTTTTTTTTATTTTGTGATTTATTTATTTTTCTCTGGATTAATTTTCTCGTCTTTGTTTTCGTTTAGAGTAAAATAATAATAATTGGAAGCGGCTTACATTATGCTGTGAATCTTCCCCCCCCCACCCCCCCACCCCCCCACTCAGGAATATAACTTCAAGTATGTGGATCTAATAGAGGAGCAGTTAAACGAGGCTCTCACTACGTACCGCAAGCCGGTGGATGGGGACAACTACGTACGCCGGAGCAACCAGAGGTCTGCCTTTTTTTTTTTGTTTTCTCTCGTTTCCTTTGGGGCAGGTTTTCATGCTCACCTTTGTCCTGAGAATTGCGGTGTAATTTGGTTTGCAGGTTGCAAAGGCCGAACGTCTATCTTCCAGTGCATTTATACGGCCAGCTTGTACACGATAAGACAGGTTGCCATCTCCTGGAAGCTCAGGTACGAGTCATTTCCTTGTACGCTTCATTTATTTACATTTCCTTTTGTGGAGACTTCATCTTTTTCTTTCCCGGACAGAATATCGTACCTGACCTAAGCTACACTGTGCGATCGCCGGTGCTGGACACGTGGGAAGGCATCAAACAACTTAAAGCTGCTCTTTGGGCCTTGGTTAGTGCAGTTCTCTCCTCTATACTTGCCAGTAGCCATATCACTAATGAAGTTAAGCAGGGTTGAGTGCCAGTTAGTACCTGGATAGATGATCTCCTGGGAAAACTGCTGGATAAGGTGTTAGTGAGGGCCAGCAGAGGGCGCTTACTCTGTGGGCAGTATAGTAACAGGGGTCACTTCAGATGAGGCGTTAAACCGAGGCTCACGGTCATCGTTAAAGATCCCAGGATACCTTTGGAAAAACAGTAGAGGCGTGTCCTAATCATCCCGACCAAATTCCCCCTCTGACCATCACGGCCTCCTAACCATCCACCATATCTACTGATCATCATTCTGTCTTCTCTATACCTTGTGTGTGTGTGTGTGTGTGTGTGTTGGGGTTCTGGTACACTATGGCTGCATCCTCTTGGTGGATTCTGTACACTGGTGGTGGAGGAGGAGGAGATCCCCTCTCATAATGTAATGCACTATAGTGTCCAGAAAAGCCCTATAAACATGTGATTTATTATTATTATTATTATTATTATTATTATTATTATAGGAAGCAAGGCTATGGTTGCGAAACTTGTTTTATTTATTCATTTTATGTATTTATTTATTTATTTTTAAACTTTGGTGTCGTCTCCAGGGTAATATCGGCACTTCCAACTGGGGTCTGAATCTTCTCCAAGAAGAGAACGTGATCCCAAACATCGTGGCTTTGGCCCACCACTGTGAGGTTCTCTCCATCCGGGGGTACGTCAGCCAGTAAACCACGTGTCGATCCGTCGCGTAAAGCCCTTCCCGTTTTGAATGACGCTGTGCTTTCGTTCACCAGGACGTGTTTGTATGTGCTGGGTCTGATTTCCAAGACGAAGCAGGGCTGCGAGCTGCTGAAGCTGCAGGGCTGGGATGCCGTCCGACACAGTCGTAAGCAGCAGTGGCCCGTGGTGCCTGACGAGGTAGAGCAGCAGCAGCCGCCGCCTCCAACCACCTTGCTGTCATCAGTGCCTAGTACCCTCAGCCTCAACTCGGAGTCCACCAGCTCTAGACACAACAGCGAAAGCGACTCCACCCAGCCCAGTAAGTCCTGCTCCTACTGCACATTCATTCATTCATTCATTCATTCATTCATCTTCTACCGCTTTATCCGATCTTCCCTCGGGTCACGGGGAGTCTGTGTCTATCACAGGCGTCTATGGGCATTAAGGCAGGATACACCCTGGATGGAATGCCAAACCATCGCAGGACACACACTCACACACACACACACATTCATACACTAGGGACAATTTTCCAAGGTGCCAATCAACCTACCGTACATGTTTTTGGACCGGGGAGGAAACCGGAGAAAAACCTCCTTGAGGCACGGGGAGAACATGCACAAACTTCACACACACATGGCCGAGATGGGAATCGAACCCAGGCCCTGGCGGTGTGAGGCGAACGTGCTAACCACTAAGCCACCGTGCCCCTCCGACTGCACAATAATACAAATACTACCACCGTGCCCCTCCGACTGCACAATAATACAAATGTAAGCACGTTAGTGAGACCAGCAGGGGGCGCTTAACCTGTGGTCTGTGTGGGCACACCAGTGTAGTGATAGAGGACACTATACGGTCAAAAAAAAAGTACCGGACGTTAAACCGGGACACTCTGTGGTCATTAAAAATCCCAGGATGCCTTTGGACAAAGAGTAGTGTCCTTGTCATCCCGACCAAATTCACCCTCTGACTGTCCACCATATCCACTGATCATCATTCTGTGTGATGGGAGTTCTGGTGCTGTTGATGATGAGGAGGAGAAGATCTCTCTCTCTCTCTCTCTCTCTCATAATATAAAGCGCTATATAAATATAACGAATTATTATTATTGGCTTTTTTTCTTTTTTTGGTCTATAATTAAAAAAAAAAGTGTATTTTGAAACGGGTGTCAAATCAGTTCGTCCAAAAGTGTTCAGTATTGATTCAAATCCTAAATATTGTTTTTGATGCATTTGTTTTTTTTCTTCTCCTTCTCCTGTCAGGCATGTACATCCTGGATGATGATAAAGATGGGTCTGAGCTGTCTGAAGATCAGCCATATTACATCAGGTCCAAGCTGCTTAAAGATCGCAGTCCCTTCACGATTCTGGCATCCAGCCGTTTTGTGCGCAACCGTTTCCTCATCTCTCTGTCGGGAAAGAAGCCGCGCAGCACGAGCGACCCTAAAGGTAGCAGCAGCGGCGTTCACAAGCTGATCGGCGAGCCCAAGCTGGGAGGCCTTCGGAGGAATCGCACTGTTACAGAACCCTCTGTGTACTCTCCAGGTCAGGGGGACGTGTTCAGCCCGGTGTTTCCCGATCTCGCCAAGAGCCCGTCGGTCACCCTGGAGACCTCTTTCATAGGGAACAAAGGAGACGAGCAGCAGGACGGCGTCGGCGAGACGGAGACGCGCCTGCCGCGGGTCACGGAGCGCGGAGACATGCAGCGCGAGCAGACCAGTCGGGAACGGCTAGCGGGTGACGGACCTACCTCCGGGAGCGGGGCTCAGTTTAAGAGCCGAAGCCAAAGCTTCAACACGGACACGACAACCAGCGGCATCAGCTCCATGAGCTCCAGTCCGTCCAGAGAGACGGCGGCAGGTGCAGCCGACTCGTCCACCATCGACACGGACTGCGTCAGCCTCAGCACGGTCGTCAGCGCGCAGACCATCCGGACCCTCAACTCGCTCACGCCCCAGTCCAACCACCTCCCCCTTTCCAAATCCAACTCGGTGCTGCTCGTTCCTCCGGGCTCCTCTCACACGCTGCCCCGCAGGGCGCAGTCTCTGAAATCCCCCTCCGTCACCACCATCACCAGCCTCACAGACTGCAGCTTCATGTACACCAGCCCAAGGGACGCACTGGGCTACGCCACGCTCAAGCGGCTTCAGCAGGAGCGCATCCAACCTTCTCTGTCCCACAGCGAGGCGCTGGCGTCCCCCGCCAAGGACGTGCTCTTCACAGATACCATCACCATGAAAGCCGGAAGCCTCGACTCCAGGCTCACGCCAAGAAGGTCTGTGTTTTCGCACCAACACATTATTGTGCATTATGGTTTCGCTTCCTGTAGAATTGCAGTTTATTTTAACAGCATTCAGATCAAATCGGAACGTTGCAAATGTTACAAATACGAGCTTCCTTATTGTTTAATGCTAATATTTGGCAATATATGTCAGCTATTATCTGTTTTCCCACAATTCCAGGTTTATAAAGCACTTGAAGGCATTTATAGGCCAGCGCATGTTCGACATACACCTATAAAGGTGTTTCATAATGTCAGGTGTTTTCATTCTGGGGTTCAGGGTTCGTCATTCCGTACAGTTTCCTGCTTTATTGGAGATTAGTGATTTACTTTCTCTCATTACAAATATGACTATATATATATATATATATATATATATATATATATAGATATATATTATATATATATATATATATATATATATATATATATATATATATTTATTATATATATAACATCGACGGCATTTGGCAGACGTCCTTATCCAGAGCGACTTACAACTGAGCAATTGAGGTTTAAGGGCCTTGCTCAAGGGCTCCCACTAGTGGCAGCTTGGTGGTGGTGGTGGTTAGATTTGAACCCGCGATCTTCCGGTCCAGAGGCCGACACCACTTAACCGCTGGGCTACACCACCTCCCGAGCTTACGATAAATGCAATCACAGGTTCTTAGACAGAATTTCATTTTAAATACAGTGGGGGGGGTGTGTGTGTGCTGCTATTTGTTCCTGTTTGTAGTCGGTGTTTTGTTTATCCCACAGCGCCACACACACACACACACCTCCCCATTCAACAACGTAGTTATGTTTGAGGTGCTGGAATTAATTTAGTCGTGCTTTTTCCTTTAGTCGCCACAAACTTTAGATAAATGTTACAGCAGGGTTTTGGTTTGTTTAAGTTACAAACCCGAACCATTTCCAAGTGACTGATGAAACCCCGCCCCCTTTTGGAAACGAGCTCTTCGGATTCGTTAATGAATATATTTGCGATATCGTGATAATTGCTGTGATGACAGAGGAATAAAACATCTTTTTTTATGAGAAAAGAATCAGGTTTTGCATGATGACACGTCATGCCCTAGTTTTGGTGTTTACAAAGTTTGTTTTTATTTATTTATTTATTTATATGATGTGTAAAAGCCACCAGAAAACACTTTCCTATTGACACACTTTCGTTATACATAATATTTCGGGTTTTTTTTTTTTTCAAATAAATGTATTTTTTTGTTCACCATGAGGGGGGAAACTAATTTTCTTTCACATAACGTGTGTGTTTGTTTGTTTGTTTATTTATTTATTTATTTAAAGCATTTTCTTAATATTTAGCCAGTCAGTGTCCCTCTTGTTAAGCATATTTGGGACGCCATCTTGAAAATAACTTGATCTGTTTCTGATGGTCCCTCTCAGGTCCCTCTCTATAAAACGCTTCGGCTGTCTGGGCCAAGGCTCAGCTGGGCGCCGTCGGCGATCTCTCTTCCCGCGGCGCGTGGATCACACCGCTAACTGGCAGCTCTCGTTCATTTGGAAAGACCGGTTCTGTCCTTTTTTTTTTTTTTTTTTTTTTTTTAAGGGATAAAAAAAATAAAAAATCCCCCCTTGCCTTTGTGCAGCCCTCGAACCTGCTACATCAAAAGTGCTTTTTTTTTTTATTATTATTATTATTATCCTTTGGAGCTAATCAATGCTGATTGAATATATTGTATCCTTCGTTTCTGCCCTCATAATGCTTCCTCAGTCCTGCAGAGAGAACAAGCTATTCCTGCTAATCATATTACTTGTGTAGAACAGCCGAGCAGAACCTTGTCCTGTGTGTCGTAGTAAATTCTGCACAATGTGTATTAGTGAACCCTGATCCCCCCCCCCCCTTTTTCACATTTGACCATGTAGCATGCAGCTGTGTGCTAGTCTCCTGAGTAAGCTATTCCCAATGTAAACAAGCAATTCAAAATCAGTCATTTCAGTCACCTCTCTCTGTCTCACACACACACACTCTATCCCTCTCTAAGCATGATATACAATAATTGGTATCTCTGTGTGCACAGGTTCCTCAAGGCTTTGAGCTTTGCGTCTTTGGATAAAGAGGACTTGTTGAGCCCCATCAGCCAGACAACGCTGCAGCGCTCGTCCTCCGTGCGGTCCATGGTGTCCAGCGCCACCTTTGGCAGTTCAGATGACTATATTGGCCTCGCGTTACCCGTGGATATCAACAACATGTTCCAAGTACCCAGCTTTTTTATTTATTTTTTCCCCCGTCCCATGTGCAGTGGCATGGCATGAAAACATCACTAAATCAGGAATGCGGATTATTTATTTATTTTTTTTAAATACCTATAAGGTCCTTTTAAGGTATTAATATATAGGTATTAATATATAAATGCATTGTTTTTATATAAAGTGGTGTAACAACACAAAATTCATGATACCGGTATCAAAAAGTGCAGTTTATTGTGAGCATTTTTTTTTTAAACAACTTTAAATAAATTATCTCTTTGTTTTAAACAACATGTAAAAGGGAACATTAATGTATTATTTTTGATTAAAATAATCCATTTAGACTCCATTTAGTTAATACAGGTTGTGTGCTCTGCGTGTGTGTGTTTAGCTTGCTTTAACAAAAGTCTGCATTTAATACACACATTCATTCATTCATTCATCTTCTAGCGCTTTATCCGATCTTCCCTCGGGTCACGGGGAGTCTGTACCTGTCTCAGGCGTCTATGGGCATTAAGGCAGGATACACCCTGGATGGAATGCCAACCCATCACAGGGAGCATATACATTCACATTCACACACATGCATACACTAGGGACAATTTTCCAAGGTGCCAATCAACCTACCGTGCATGTTTTTGGACCGGGGGAGGAAACCGTAGAACCCGGGGAAAAACCCCCTGAGACACGGGGAGAACATGCACAAACTCCACACACACATGGCCGAGACGGGAATCGAACCCGGACGCTGGCGGTGTGAGGCAAACGTGCTAACCACTCCCCTGTCATATATTAAAAGTGAATTGTCCCCCAAGTTTGCTGTGTTTCAAACGGTTTCTGTTTCAATAAGTAGCGACAGTAGAGATGAAGCACCTTTTGCCATTTCTCCAGCTGCTTAGTGACGTAGCCTCTCCCTTAATACACATTTATTTATTCATTCATTAACGAATTTATTCCTTCCATACTTCGTTCGTTCGTTCATTCATTCATTGTCACTCCTTCGATATACAGAAGTGCCAGGAATTTCTCCTTTTGTGAGAGAGATTTATGAAGTGGTACAATAAAATGCAAAACGCTCCCTATCGCATGACTCGTGTTAAATCTTCCGTCTGCTCCCTTAATATGTAATACTTCATCCCACTTTGCTAATTGCATTTGGTGCATGATATACAGCGCAAGAGATGTGTCATTAATGTCTTTTCTCTGCTTACAGATAAAAGAGACCCCATATTTCCAGAAGAGGACGAGCCCACCTTCAGAGGACAGATCTGCCAAGTTCTTCTCCGGAGATTCCGATGGTAAAAAAAAAAAAAAAAAAAAAATCAAATCCAGCTGCTTAACCCTGATGACATTAAACCCCGGCAAAGGTGTGATCTGACTCTCCTCTGTACCGACAGGTTCCGATGGCTCACGGCACGGCGTGCTGAAGTCACAGCTCAGCATTACAGAGCTCATGGCGGTGAGCCGAGCAGATCAGCAGCAGTTACTAGGCTCAGAGGAGACAGGGCTACAAGAACACACAGAGGAGAACTGCCTTTACTGTGTGGGCTGCAAAGTGCTGGGATGCAACTCGAACTCCCCCGTGCAAAACCGCTCTGGTGAGCCGCAGCGTCATCATAGCGTTTTTTATACGCTTGTGCGCGTGTGTATGTATTATACACATACATACATACAGACGTGTGTGTATATGTATGTGTATATATATATATATATATATATATATATATATATATATATATATATATATATATATATCTCTCATTTTAATTGAGAGAGTAAATCAATTATATCTCATTTTAATTGAGAGAGTACAGGATCACTGAGTCAAATACTTTTGACCGGAGCTTTATTTATATTTATGACTGGAGCTTTATTTTGCTACCATCACTTTATTTATAAACCAGAAAATATTTAATATTAATGAAAAAAACAAGACTATAACTGTCTGGTTTCTCTAATTCCCAGACTTTGCTGATGCTTCATACTCAGAGTGGTGCAGTCAGCCTGTGCACAACCACCTCGAGGTCATGCCTCATTCTAAGTTCTCTGGAGTGTCTGGTTGTAGTGACGCGGTGTCCCAGGGCTCCGCCGGGAGCACGCGTAGCACAGAGCTGGTTCTAGGTAAGACTGGGTCAGCTGATGGTTTTTAGAGCCATGGGTTTTTTTTTTCTACCTAGTTAACATCAGGTCCTCATACATGAATGTGCCTATTTGTTACGGGGGGGGGGGGAATATATATTCTCCTAACAAACAGGCAATGTTGGGAGCATAATAATGGATTTAGAAACATCGTAAACACCCTGTGTGTACAGTTACAGCGGTAATCAAATCATTTGCTATATTTATATAATACATTGTGTTTTCTCACGTCTATCACACTATGAATCTTCCATCCTATAGTCTTACACTGATCCAGACAACTGGCCCTAATAACTGTGTTTAAAGGCTCTCCATTGGAGACTGGGACTGTATGAGACTGTATCTCTGTAGAGACTGGGACTGTATGAGACTGTATCTCTGTAGAGACTGGGACTGTATGAGACTGTATCTCTGTAGGGACTGGGACTGTATGAGGTTGTATCTCTGTAGGGACTGGGACTGTATCAATAGGGACTGGGACTGTATGGGACTGTATCTCTGTAGGGACTGGGACTGTATGAGACTGTATCTCTGTAGAGACTGGGACTGTATGAGGTTGTATCTCTGTAGAGACTGGGACTGTATGAGGTCTGTAGAGACTGGTACTGGGACTGGGACTGTATCTCTGTAGGGACTGGGACTGTATGAGGTTGTATCTCTGTAGAGACTGGTACTGTATGGGACTGTATCTCTGTAGGGACTGGGACTGTATGAGGTTGTATCTCTGTAGAGACTGGTACTGTATGGGACTGTATCTCTGTAGGGACTGGGACTGTATGAGGTTGTATCTCTGTAGAGACTGGTACTGTATGGGACTGTATCTCTGTAGGGACTGGGACTGTATCTCTGTAGAGACTGGGACTGTATCTCTGTAGAGACTGGGACTGTATGAGACTGTATCTCTGTAGGGACTGGAACTGTATGAGGTTGTATCTCTGTAGGGACTGGGACTGTATATCTGTAGGGACTGGGACTGTATGAGGTTGTATCTCTGTAGGGACTGGTACTGTATGGGACTGTATCTCTGTAGAGACTGGGACTGTATCTCTGTAGAGACTGGGACTGTATGAGGTTGTATCTCTGTAGAGACTGGTACTGTATGGGACTGTAGCTCTGTAGAGACTGGGACTGTATGAGGTTGTATCTCTGTAGAGACTGGTACTGTATGGGACTGTATCTCTGTAGGGACTGGGGCTGCATCTCTGTAGAGACTGGAACTGTATCTCTGTAGAGACTGGGACTGTATGAGATTGGATCTCTGTAGAGACTGGTACTGTATGGGACTGTATCTCTGTAGAGACTGGGACTGTATCTCTGTAGAGACTGGGACTGTATCTCTGTAGAGACTGGGACTGTATGAGACTGTATCTCTGTAGAGACTGGTACTGTATGGGACTGTGTCTCTGTAGGGACTGGGGCTGTATCTCTGTAGAGACTGGGACTGTATGAGATTGTATCTCTGTAGAGACTCGGACTGTATGAGATTGTATCTCTGTAGAGACTGGGACTGTATGAGATTGGATCTCTGTAGAGACTGGTACTGTATGGGACTGTATCTCTGGAGACTGTATCTCTGGACTGGGACTATGAGGTGATGTATCTCTGTAGAGACTGTACTGTATGGGACTGTATCTGTAGGGACTGGGACTATCTCTGTAGAGACTGGTACTGTATGGGACTGTATCTATGTAGGGACTGGGACTGTATCTCTGTAGAGACTGGGACTGTATGAGATTGTATCTCTGTAGAGACTGGGACTGTATGAGATTGTATCTCTGTAGAGACTGGGACTGTATTAGATTGTATCTCTGTAGAGACTGGGACTGTCTTGTGTATCTGTAGAGACTGGGACTGTGAGACTGTATGAGTATATCTCTAGCGACTGAGATGGTATGCTATAGTATCTCTGTAGAGACTGGGACTGTATGAGATTGGATCTCTGTAGAGACTGGGACTGTGAGACTGTATGAGTGTATCTCTGTAGGATCTTATGTCAAACATTATTCATTTAATATGAAATTTGCTCTGGTATTTGTTTCAGGAGTGAAGACCATTCCAGAAGATGCTCCAGCCTGCAGAGTTCTTCTGAGAAAGGAGGTACTCCGGTTGGTCATCAACCTCAGCTCATCAGTGGGAACCAAAGGCCATGAGACAGGACTGCTCACGTAAGTATATGCGCTCTGAGAGAACTACTCCTGTACCGAATCAATAATGAACACAAACAATCCACAATAAGGATTATATCGCATGCAAATTATATTGCAGCACAATGCAAAAAAAAATGCACAAGAGCTTTGATGACTTCATTTGTCCACTAGGTGGCACTTTCATTTAACATTGTAAGAAAAAAAATTCAAAACCTATATATATATTTTGTTTTTTTTTCTAAAGTAATGTTTTTATAGATTTGTATTTGTAACAAAATGAATTTGTATTTGCAACATTTGTAAAAAATGAATGCTTTTTATTTGGCGCCAAATTATTTAATTAATTAATTTATTTATTTTATAAACTTCGTCTTGCATTTTCAGTCAGTCAAACGTATTTGTGCATGACTAAAGCTCAGGATTAATCCCTTTCCCCCGAAACACACACACACACAGGATCAAGGAAAAGTTTCCGTATGCGTTTGATGACATCTGCTTATACTCGGAAGTGTCCCACCTGCTGGCCCACTGCATGTTCAGGCTCACATCGCGACGCTTCATCCAGGAGCTGTTCCAGGACGTTCAGTTTATTCCGGTAACTTTCCTCAATAACGTGCTTTATGCTCAGCACATATGTTACATTTTCATTTCTTCATCTTGTACGAAGTGGTACATAATTGTTATCTTGTGTTTGTTTTGTTTTAAATCACATCCCACAGCTTTACGAGGAAGCCGAGAGCATTTTGTCAACGCCGTCAAAATGCGTCACCGCGAATTCTCCACCAGAGTCCTGATATTGTTGTCCTTGCTGTTTCCCCACCCATCCTTCTCAACCCAGACCTCCTTATTCATTTCCTTGCCTGGCCTGGCTAAGACTTGTATGGAAGATGGAGGCAATAAGAGGTAACGTGAGAATACGGCGCATACGGTGAATAGAAGAGACGAAATAAAAAAAAAAAAAAAAAAAAAAGAAAAAGGGACGACCGAAGTCCGTAATGTGTCCGAAGAGGCGTCTGTAGGACGAGGATGAATAGAATCGGTACGGTGCATTTACGAAAACATCAACAGAAACATATACTGCCAGAATGCAAAAAAAAAAAAATGTTTAAAATTTGGCAGTTAAAACCAAAATATTGCTTTTGACTGACAGTCATGTGTGTAAAAGCACTAACGGCGTGGGGACAAAACCACAATCCACTGAAAGCTGGACAAAATCGCTGATTATTATTATTATTTTTATTTATTTTCTTTCTTTTCAGGGGGGGGGGGGGGAAATTTTCAAGAAAAAAAGAATTCTCAACCAAAAAAAAAAAAAAAAAAAACAAAAATTCTTCCCCCCCACCCCCCCCCCCCCCCCCCCACACCCCCACCCCCCCCCCCCCCCCACCCCCCCCACCCCCCCACACACACACACACACACACACACACACGAGTTCTGCAGTAGTCATGAGCGCGGTCGGGTACGGACTGAAATAACAAATGCATGTTTGCTCTTCCTTTTGGATCCCTCAGCTTTTTGATTTTAACACTACAAGATTGTGGTTTGTATCACTAACTTCATCCATGTATATACAGGAAAAATGCGCGGCGAGCCTGTAATGGAATTATTCATCAGAAAAAGCCTTATTGATTCACAGCCAATACGAGAGACAATCATCACGTAAATCTCCCACCATCTTTATCATCAGTTTGTTTGTTTTTTCCTTTACATATTTGACTTTTACTGTCACTGAAACATGACTCCCCTAATTAAGCTCCCAGAGTTTGCATGGTTTTGAGGTAATCAGGTGTAAAATTGGATTATAATAATACAATATGGCGTTTCAAATACATGTTCGTACGTTCTCTAGGCATCATTTGTCTTTCATTAGCTGGCTAACAAGCTGCAACTCGTGTAGGTCACCTTGTACTTGTCCAGTTAGTGCCTGAAGCCTTTTATTATATCATATAGTATTTATAAGTACATTGATAGATCGAGGAAAAGTCCAACGACCAAAACTCTGCCCCTGTTATGGCACGTATTGTCATTTAATAGGAAAATAATAAACAACAAGGCTATTTGCTAAGGCTTGGTCATTAACACACCTTTCTATTTTTTTTTTTTTTTACGTTAACAGTCCTTTTGCTACCTCTCTCTCTCTCTCTCTCTCTCTCTCTCTCTCTCTCTCTCTCTCTTTCATATATCCCGGATCACCTTTTTAGCACAGCTTTAACACAGCACGACCTCCGACTGTTCCAGGAAAACCTTTCCGTTTTAAAAGATCACACACGTTTTAAAGACATTTATTCATCCACAAAGTGTATTTTGTCCAGTTTGTATTCAACAGCTTGTAAACACGTTAGGTGTAAGAATTGAACATGCCCTATAGGCGTAAAAGGGGAATCAACAGGCGCGAGGAAATATAAGCTTTAGTCTCGAGCTGAATGCCTACAAGGTGACCAACAAAAATAGGCTTGTGTAACAAAGAATCCAATGGAATGTATTATTCGTTTACCGAGTCTCCTCACAAAAGCGCTGTGGTAAATGAGACGGTAGGAAAAGTCCATGACTGCATGACGGAATGTTGGTGAACAGTTCGTGTGTGTCAGTTTGTTTGGCTGTTCGGAAAGTCAAACGAGCGCCGAAGACTTTCCCGTCTTTCCTTTCAATTTGAACGGCAGCGTACGGTATGGAAATGTAAACAATTCTGTAAATATTTATCGACATCCAAAGTCCCCCCCCCCCCCCCCCCCCTCTATTTGTTTATTAAACCAAATCAGCAGAACCTTTGGTGTTTCTGCAGCCGTGTGACAAGATCGAGATCCACATTTACAGGGGCAAAAGTGATCGCACCTTTCTGAGTGGATCTCTAAAACACACTGATGCTTTCCATCTCGGGTTTTGTGATGAGACACAGTAAACATGTACATATTATTCCCAATCAAGATTAACATGCGAGGCTAATGATCCCATACGGTGTATTTTACGAGGAATAATAAGTGTATTGTCTAAGAGTCTATGTGCCATCTACTGCAGGGCAGCGTCACTGGGCTGCTTTAACATTTTACATTTGGCAAAAGAAAAAAAATGTATGTAAACAAGTCCATCAGTAGCGCTGGTCTCTTTTTTTTTTTTTCCTCTCTCTCTCTCCTCTTAAAAGTCCATATGTACCAAATTACATCATGCGGCAAACAGAGACACGTATACGCACGCCGCCTTCATGTTCTCTCCCACCAAAAAAACCCAAGCGTAATATCTAGCGCTGCCGAAACGGCGTGATGCATTTTGATTGGTTGGTTTTTTGCTCACACGCACTCCAGGTTGTTTATAAAGGTTGAATTTATCAGGGGTTTTATTATATCTAGGGATTCTATATCTATAGGATATGATATATATATATATATAGATAGATATATATATATATATAGATAGATATATATATATATAATATATATATATATATCTATATATACCTAGATCGATAGATATATCGAGATATAGATATAGATAGAGATATATATATATATAGATATATATAGATGTGGTGTGTATACATATATATGTATATACATATGTATAATGTATGTATATATATATATATATATATATATATATATATATATATATATATATATATGATATCTATATTATATATATATACTACACACCACACACACACACACACACACACATATATATAGGGTTTCAAGAAAGAATTCTCTCCAATCTGAAACATGTGTTAAAATTTTGCCTCAGAGTAATCAGTGATGATGCAATCCTAATTTTCAATGCGTCTGGCCTTTAAAGGGATAGTCGTTTGATCCGGGACGTGTTTTCGCTCCCACCGTTTGAGACGCAGGACCTGGAGAAAGTACCAAATTGTGTGTTCATTGTTCTACTACACTGTGACGTTTTATTCACATGTATAGCTTGGGCTGCTTTCACACTCGATATCCTCAAACTGAAGTGTGTGTTTAATCCTATGGGAGCGTACTTTTTATATACGCCTTCAAAAACCATCTAATCAGGACGCAAATATGAAATGAACGCACTAATAATAGGATGTGTCTATTTGGGATATCCACTGGTACCATGTATCATACACCAGTGCTTTATATCTTCTGCTACAAAGCAACCAACCTGCTCATCACACCAGGCTTTATTTCCTTCAAATCCTTGTTAATGAATCCAATCTGCGTGTTTAGTGAACCGTAGTGAACTTGTTAGGACTGGTAAGATCGTTACCGCGGTTATAGTGCGAGCCGTTTTCTCCGCCCACACGTGTGCATTTCGGCCAGTGCGAAAGCGGTCCATTTTGTATCCGAAACCGCAGTGATATACACGTCAGGAAAAGAAAAGTGGGTGTGGCTTGAGGCTCGTAGGATCGTTCCTTTAAAGCGGCTCCAACAACAGTGTTGGTCCTGGTCGTTATGCGCGCATGACGCAATAAACAAACACGCTCACTATGAAGTCGGAGCGATGCCGTGCCTCGTTCAGTTCTATTCCTTACGTAAAGGTTTGTTTGTTTTCTCTGTAACGATGAACCTGCGCTAACGAGAGACAGAGAGAGAGAGAAGAAGAATATTCAATGTGCCTATTGATTCCGAATCGATTATTTTTGATGGGATTTGTTTGCTTCTTCTCGGCTGGACCAGTCATGCTCTTTTAGGCAGCTTTCATTCTTTTTGCCTTACATGTTTGTTTGTTTTTGTTTATTTTTTTTAGCTTTAGAATGAAAGATATCGCCACAGCTGTTTTTAAGTTATCATAGATGGTAAGAAATCAGCATCTGGCTTGGCTTTTCCTGCAAACCCAAGGTTTTTTTATTACTATTATTATTATTATTATGGATATTATTCATATTATAATGGTTTTGATTTGCTTTAAGATGCATTGTAAAGTGTTTATGGCTCTAATATTGACTGGCAATAACGGCCCATTCATGCGTTGTTTTGATAAGCAGCTGTGTTTGGGGTTTTTTTTATGCCCCCTTCCCGCCCTCACTTCCCTTTCTTTCTTTCTTTCGTTTTTTTTAATATATAAATACTATACGTGTGTCCATTTCTATAGCTTGGAGAAACACAAGACTGTTTGATAAAGGCATGCAAATACTGGAAATCCTGTCACGATCCTAAAAGTCTCTTCTGTTAACTTCAGAAGTGTGTGTGTGTGTGTGAGAGAGAACTGTTAACATTTATTAACATGCTGCCGCTCATCGTCTGAGCATGTGAACGTATCGATCTCTGCCAACTGCCTCACGAGAATATTTTTGTCCTTGTATTCGTCACCGTTCATGATCCATGTTGCCAGTCAACCAGTAATGGCTGGTTATTTTACTGCATGACTCATTTTTGGAAGCATGATCAGCACTTGGTGGATTCGGTGCCACTAAGAATCAATGTACTAAATTCTAGTGAATATTTTTGCTTTTTTTTTATTATTATTATTTATTATTATTATTATTATTATTTTATTATTTCTATGATTGCATTTATTTCAAGGGGGTGTGTTCTCATCACCATTCGCACCGAGTAGTCACAACTGAGTTTATCTGTACATCTGTGTCATTCATTCATATATATATATATATATATATATATATATATAGTATATATATATATATATATATATATATATATATATATATATATATATATATATATATATATATATATATATATATATATATCACCTTCCATACTTACACTTTTCTTTTTCTGTCTGAAGTGCACTCATGAACTTGCAGAGCACTGTATTAAATGTATTAAGAACCATTTAATATTGAGAAATTGATGCAAAAGAAGTGTTATTTATATTTTTCCTTAAGGAAAAAAAAAAAAAAAAAGAACCTCTCAGAAAAGTTGTACATACTTGTAATGTTTTCTTTTATTTTCCCTAATTGTGGTCTCCCTTGTATAGTACAGTGTTTGTTTTGGGGCATTAGAGAAGAGCCTTGAGAAACAATCTTATGAAAGGGATGCATTGTTAATAAAAAAAAACAAAACTATACATATGTTGTGTGACTTGTGGTTAATGTGTATCAGGTTATCTGTATCTTCAGTGCCAGTCTACTTGTTTTTTGGGGGGTTTTATTTCTCTCCACGGTTCCAGCTGCTAACTCATCGTGCATGTCGTAACTTGTGCGCATACTCGGAACGCTTTTCAAAATGTGGTAGCTATTCATTCATTTGTGCGCTTGTTTGTTTGTTTGTTTTTGTTTGTTTATTTATTTATTATTTATCTCTGTGCTCTCCAGTAAATCGGAAATTCTCTATCTAAAGCTCTGGAGATACGGTTCTAGAGTGTGCTACTTAACATCACAAACATTCTGTCGCTGTAAATGAAATGACAGACACAGACAGACACATCAGGCACAACATTAAAAAAAGGCCTACCAGAATAATATTAGACAGGCGGTCACATTATTATCCTGTGTGTGTGTGTGTGTGTGTGTGTGTGTGTGTGTGTGTGTGTGTGTGTGTGTGTGTGTGTGTGTGTGGTGTGTGTGTGTGTGTGTGTATATATATTATAGTGCGCGTGTATATATATATATATATATATATATATATATATATATATATATATATATATATATATATATATATATATATATATATATAATGTATATTATGTGTGTGTATGTGTATATATATATATATATATATTATATATATATATATATTATGCTATTTATTTATTATAGGTCTCAACGCACAATTGCCACAAGTTAAGTCGTGATTAATGACACCATACCATAAATGAATATAACAACTGTAACAGATGTTATAATTATATACCTTTCTCTCAAAATTTCTCCCTTTAGTGATTATTTAATATTTATTTTACTATTTTAATAAACTTAGGCTTTACAGTGTGTTAGAGACACAGCACCCCCCCCCCCCCCCACCCCCCCCCGCCTGTGTAAAAGCAGACTCTAAAACACATTATTGGAAATGATTTAATATCTGGCACATCACTAAAGTGCATGAAGCTTATTGTTGTTATTATTTACATTAGCAGGTGTAAACAGTGTTTCCTTATACCAGTCTATTGTCCTTAATACAAACAAAAGCTAAAACAGTGTCATTCAAACCACTATATAAGGTGTGTATGTCCCCCCCCCCACACACACACTCTGTTTATGTGGTGCATCCGCCATCAATGTCAGAAAAACCGCTGCTAAGTCTAATTCGGGGGGGAAAAAACAAATAAATAAATAAACAAAATCGCAAAACGGCCCGCTTTTTGTTTACAAACGGGGATATAAGAGTCACTTTGGTGGAGAAGTTTTTTTTTTTTTTTTTTTTTTTTTTTTGGCAGAGCATGCGTGTGTGTGTGTGTGTGTGTGTGTGTGTGTGTGTAAAAACCGCCTCAGTCCTTCAAAGCTGTTGCTCAACACACCGCCGTTTCCTTTTCCCAGGAACCGCTCCGTCCTCTTCCAGTCTGAACCTCCTCTCACTGAAACACTCCCATTTCAGCCTTTTCTCTCCGGAGACACTTTTATCACTCTTTTCTTTTTAATACACACGCTCCCTTTCTTTTATTCCACTTTCATTCTTCGTTGATATAAGGAAGAGCCTTTTCCCATCCTGCGACACGTTAAAGAGGAACACCTTCCACGGTACGTCTGCCATTACACAACACACACACACACACACACACACACACACACACACAACACTCACACGCACACACACACACACACACACACATACACACGCAACACTCACACACTTTCAGTTTGGTGGGTGTTTGGTTAAAGAGTTTCAAAGTTTTATTTGAAAGAAATTCATTCCCATTTAGGAGGTTATGTTTCAGGTTTTTCGATGCTGCAGTAAATAATAAACAATAAACATAAAGACTAAATATCTATAATATTAATGATCTGGTTTTATTTCTCGACGAAATCCTTTCCTACTGTTATTGTAACTGGTGTATTTGCTTACCTGCCTGTTAGGCCGCTGTTATTTCATTAAAAAAAAAAAAAAACTAGCAGCAGATCATGGACATATAAAATAAATCATTTTAAACATTATTCATGTTACAGTATAATAAAGATATTAAATATGTGCCATCGCAGTTCTAATGCACACTTTATACCCTTTTTATTGTATTGTATTCATTTGTGCTTTATTGACAGATTGGTGTTGTAGGTGCTGGAAGACCACAATGTCATTAATTCACTTTCTTTACATGGACCTTTGTGTTAAATATAATAAGTAGATATATAGATATATATATATATATATATATATATATATATATATATATATATATATAAGTATATATTATCTCATAGTTCTGTGTTTGTGTGGTGCTGTGTGTGTGTATATATATATATATATTATGATATATATATAGTATTTATATACTTATCGTCTATATATATATAGTATAATGGATATTTCCAACTAAACAATGTCCAAACATTTATAATGTTACATGTAACCTTACAGCAGTAGTACACAAGTCTTTCATCACTTGTTGGAATTACGTTATTAAAATATATTAGATATATAATTTCATTTTTTAACTCGGCCCACAACAAATCCAGGCTTCATAACAAAAAAAAAAAAAAAAAAATATATATATATATATATATATATATATATATATATATATATATATTTAACAGTGTTTTAGAAAATAAATGTTTACATCGCTATGACAGCACACAGGTGCCAGTAACATGGCAGAGGTGGGAATCGAACCCCAACCCTTGCGGTGTGAGACCAACTTACTAACCATTGTTATTATTATTATTGTTGTTGTTCAACATATCATAGGTTTTTTTTTTTACATGAAATTGTTCAGATGTAACCCTATTTGTAATTCTTTAACATTTTCATAAGTAACTGTAATATTAATTACACTTTTTTTTCCCCCCTCAGTAACTGTAACGAAACTACTGTTACATTTATTTTGCAATTAACACCATATATACGTGTAACATGAAGAAAATGAATCATTTAGTGGTTACACATACACATAAGTGCAACATCAGAATATACATATAGTCTTGGATGTAGATAGCTAATATAGAAAACCAATTCTGCATTTTATTATTATTGTTGTTGTTAAAACAGTAAATTTTATATTTATATTATTATATATATATATGTATATATATATATATATATATATATATATATATATATATATATATATTTGGTAAATATACTTAGGCTTATATACTTAACACATAATGGAAATGATTTAATAACTGGTACATCACTAAAGTGCATGAAGCTCATTGTTGTTAGTATTTACATTAATCAACTAATTACTCCCCAAACACTAATGACACTAAATGTTATATAAATATACATACATACACACACACACACACACACACACACGTATATTTATTTATGTATTTATATAACCCTTTGTCTCATTATCCTTGGCATAAACTCTATGAGGATTTGACAATCATCCAGCACGAGACTAACATGAGACTAACACGAGACTAAAACGGTTTCTAACACAAGCTGCCGTTTTGCGCGAGTTGTTTGTGTGTGGCGGCAAATAACGAGGAGTGCAAGTCGTTACTGGCCAAAATCCAAACTACAGCCGGAAGCATCGACTTCACAAACACTGGGCAGTATGTTTCCTTTCTCTCCTGCTGATTCCCTTGTTTTGTTTCTCCAGCAGGTCATTTCTCATGAGTTTATCACACACACCTAAGCGTCAGTCATTGTGTGTGCTCGTGTGATGGCCCGTGTCTGTGTGTGGTTTCTGGCTGCAGTGCTGTCGGTGCTGATCGTGGAAAAACAGGATGGTGAGTCTCAGCCACAGCGAACAAACAAAACACACCTA